>CAUYUJ010020913.1:96267-98767 GCA_963575745.1 Prorocentrum cordatum | reverse complement strand
TCCTCCTCCTCCTCATCCGCGTCTTCCTCTCCTCCTTATCCTCCTCCTCCTCGGGCGTTTCCTCGTCCCGCCTCTTCATCCTCCTCCTCATCATCCTCCTCATCCTCATCTTCCTCCTCCTCCTCCTCCTCCTCCTCCTCCTCCTCCTCCTCCGCATCATCATCATCATCATCAGCATCAGCATCATCATCATCATCAGTATCATCAGCATCAGCAGCATCACCATCATCAGCGTCAGCATCATCAACATCAGCATCATCATCATCATCATCATCATCAGCAGCCGCATCAGTATCATCATCATCATCAGCATCATCATCATCATCATAATCAGCATCAGCATCATCACCATCAGCATCATCATCACCATCATCATCATCAGCAGCATCATCTTCATCAGCAGCATCATCAGGATCGGCATCCGCATCATCGTCAGCAGCAGCATCGTCGACATCAGCGTCATCAGCATCGACAGCATCAACATCGTCATCGTCACCATCAGCATAATCATCATCAGAATCAACATCGGCAGTATTACCATGCGACTGTTATTAGTGCTATTAAAACTTAAACTATGATGGTTGTAACCATTAATATGTTATCAGTGATATCGCAAATAGCGTGAGTTGTACTACTTTTGATATTTTAGAAGTAATAGTATCAGTACTAGTACTGATATTAGTACTGAGAATATGTGTAGTAGCAGTATGAGACTTAGTATGGCTAGTTGATTAGTTAGTTAGTTCGTAAGTTATTTAGTTAGTTAGTTAGTTTGCTCCTTCGTTAGTTCTGTAGTCATGTAGTTTGTTAGTTAGTTAGTTACTTAGATAGTTAGTCAGTTAGGTAGTTAGTTAGTTAGTCAGTCAGTGAGTGAGTGAGTGAGTGAGTTAGTAGTAGTAGTAGGAGTAGTAGTAGTAGTAGTAATAGTAGTAGTAGCAGCAGTAGTGGTAGTAGTAGTAGTAGTAGTAGTAGTAGTAATAGTAGTAGTCGGAGTAGTAGTAGTAGTAGTAGTAGTAGTAGTAGTAGTAGTGGTGATGGTGGTGAAGGTGGTGGTGCTAGTAGTAGTGATGTTGGCATTAGTATTCTTTGTCGTATTACAAGTATTCGCTTTATGATTATTCTTAGTTGTAGTAATATGACTATAACCATGTACTATTATTCGTCATCATCATCATGACCAGCATCACCATCAACATCAGCATCATCACCATCGTCACCATCACCATCACCAGCACCAGCATCATCATCATCATCATCATCCTCCTCATCATCATCATCATCATTATCATCATCATCATCATCAGCCTCATCACCATCTCTTTCTTGTATTCATCGTCCTCTTCCGCCTCCGTTCCCTCTTCCGCTTCCTCCTCCCTCATATCATCATTGGATGGTGTCTGCATTATTTGCCGATCGCCCTTTATTCGGCTTCAACTCAATGGGGGCGACCACCCGTCCCCTACCACACGATGCTCTCACTTCGAATTCACCTGCTAAGGCGCGCGCCCATGGCCGTGTGGACGGCGCCAGGGGTCGCCCAAGCTTGAGCAAGTCAGACAATGCGACACGGCGCGTAAAACTATTGTCAGGAGCAACGTAGCGCGAGCCTATATAGGGGTCGCTATACCCTTAGGGGGAACCCCAAGGTAGCTTGAGCACTCTGCTTATCCAGGCGATGTCGAAGCGAAGTAAACCCAAATGAATTTTAAACCTTCAAGGCGGCTTGGTCACGCTGCGCTACTGTGCCTTGCGAGCCTCACGCGACCCGCCTGCCGGCCTTGCCATGTGAATGCATGCCCTCAGTGGCCGTGCTGATCACCATGCCGCCGCCCATCCCTTTCCTTCAAATCCGCGTGGTACAATGCAAAGGGCTGGTTGGTGGGTTTTCCAAACTATCCAAAAGGACCCGCCCTCCCCATCACGCTTCGCTACATGCATGGCCACCCCCCTACCAAGGCCACGATCCCGCGTAGAATACCATCGGCCCGCGCGTTCCTGAAGACCCGCTCCCTCGCGCAAACACTATTGATCAGCGCTCGCGTACTGCGAAGACGGCTCGAACATGCAACCAACACCGCCAAAAAGGCCCGAGATGTTTCCAGGACGGGCAAAAACAGCCCCAAGGCGGCCCAGGATAGCCACAACAAGTCGGCCCGGGATGTTTCCAAGAGGGCCCAAGAAGGCCACAAGAGAACAACCAAGAGGACACGAAGAAGCCAAAACCATTGAATCCTCAATCGGTTTTGACTGCTTTTCGCATTCCCGCCTGTTCGGGCTTTCGACAGCACAGGACGGCCCAAGAACTTCCAAGACGGCCCGACAGGCCCCCAAGGGGGCCACACCCAAGACGACCAAAGAGGACCCCATGACGGCTTAAGAAGACTCCCAGACGGCCCAAAATGGGCCTATTACGGCCCAAGGGGCCTCCGAAGAGAGCCCGCACCGTTTTAGAAGGCCCGTGGGAGACCTAGAACGGAGCCGAGACGGCCCCACAGTGGCC
>CAUYUJ010020913.1:68767-93767 GCA_963575745.1 Prorocentrum cordatum | reverse complement strand
CGCGCGCAGCAGGGAATACGATGGAAGCGCACCTCCACCACCGACGAGAGAACACATCCTGCTTCAACCGGCGACGCGCAACACTGGCAACGACTGGGCATCGAGCTCGGCCAACAAGCATGGATGACAAGCAAACTGCACACGCACGCATGCCTGCAAACACACATTAAAAACAACGCGGGCGCACCCGACCCTTCTTTTAAGATGTGGCGAGTATACATCGGATGGCTCAGAACAAAAGCAACCATTGAATGATCCACAATGCCCTTGGACGCTTCGCCAAAGAACGTCGGGCCAGAGCCAGATGTTGCACACTTGCGGCGGCACTTTTAAGAGCCACGTCGCTGGCAGGAGAGCACGATGGGCAACGGACAGCGCCATGCGCCACTCGCTGCGCGGAGCTCGCACACTCCGCGACGTGCAATCTAATTGCGCCACACGCTGCGCGACAGGGAGAGGTCATACTTCTTCTACATGTGACTCGTCGCGGCTGCTACACGCTGCCGATATCGCTCAGAGCCCAGCAGGTCAAGTTCGAAGAATGGCAAGCGCGCATCGCAGACGCTGGAAGAGGCCAGCGCTCGCGTCGCCACCGCGACGCCCCGCTCCGCTGGCCCCCCAGGGGCCCCCGCCGCGCACCGCGAAAGAACAACGCCATGCGCCCAATTATGCCACAGCGCCATGCGCGCGCGCAGGCGCGCACGTCGCAAACGAGGTCACCGTTGTTGCGACCGCGCAGAAAGAAAGCCACAAAATGCAAGGCGGTAGTGCTCTCCCGCCACCGGGCAGTCGCCGGCAAGCGCCGCTCACGTCAAGGCCTTGCCGGTTCAGTGCGCGCCTCGCGCGCTGGGGCACCCCGGTGGAAGACGCTCGCGACGATCTCCCCCGCGGACGCAAGGGCGCCCGTGGGAAGGTCATCCGCCCCAATCCGTCCACGGGGCCACTATATTTCATGTCATTTCTTTTCATACCGCTTGCGGCGACGTCCGGTCGGGCGCCCACGCCCGCGCCCGCGGGCGCGTCGCGCCGTGCCGTCAGCCCCCGCGGCGGCTCACTCAGCCCTCACCTGGACGCTGCGGGCGGTAGAGAGATCCGCTAGGTGGCCCCGGTTTGGTAGAGGTCTTTCACCCCCCATCGTGGGCCCCCTAAGGAGCGCGAGTGCTCGCCAGCCCAGGCCGCCCATGGGCCCCGCTCGCGTCAGGGGCACCCATGCGTCGCCCCGGTGCCTGGCCAGCAACGCACGAGCGGCATCGCGGGGAGAAGGCTAGCAGAAGCAGCGAAAGGCAGAGCTCCATACCCCCCCCTGCACGCGGGGGCCAATGCCCCGACACGGCGAGCGCACAGACCCCCTGCCAGGTCAGCAACCGAGGGGCGAGACGGCAGCGCACTCCGCTATGGGGGGAGCGAGGCCAGACAACAGGGAGAGCGGGAGCAACAGTGGGGGGCAAAGCGCGCTGACACATGGCGCGGGGGGCTGACGAGGCGCGCAGCTGGCGGCAGCACCTGGACAGCTGTCCGCTCGCAGTGCCCTAGTGCTAGCGGGTGCCGCGCGGATGTCTCCACCTCAACGCACAGCGCCACCCCCTGGGCAACGACTGGGAGCCCTCCCCACCCACTGGACCATGCCCAGGCGCGGCGAACGCCCCTGACGCCCCAGGGCGTGCGAAGCGGAGGAGGAGGGGAAAGAGCAAGGGAGGAAGCAGGTTTGCCCACCCGAACACCCAGGACTGGGATTAGATGCGGCGCGCGCCCTTTGCACCCCAGGGGCATCGCAAGGGCTAAGGATGGCGGAAGCAAAGGGAGGGCGGCAGAGCGGCAGCACCTAGAGGAAAGAACGCAAGCCACACGCGCATACCAAGCTTATCCCAAGCGCGCCCTGCAAATCGCTACAGCAACATAGCGAATTTGAGCCACGCGCGTCTCCTCAGGCACCCCTTCCCTGAACAGATGGAACAATGCGAGGGCGCGGCAGAGGGGGCAGGATAAGCAATCGTTGGCCACGAAACTGCCCGGTGACCAGCTAAGGCGGGACACTGGATGAGGGCGTGAGACACGTCAACATCGTCAGCCCCACATGCAACACACCGCGCCAGGCGCTGGGGTAGGATCGGCGCACCAAGCACCCGGGAAGGCCAACACCCAGACATACGCACAACAGCCCACAGCCGCACCATTTGCCACGTGGGCGGGCAAAAATCGAGGTTTAGGAATTCGGCGGGGCGATGGGCAGGCGAAGACTGCAGTCCAGAAAAAGGGCGTTCGAGCACTGGCAGAACCGTTGAGGCCGCCTGCTGAAACGCCGCCAGGTCAGCCGCCAGCATGGCGGGTCGAACAAACCGAAATTTATACTGCCGCAGAACTGTCCTACGCACCCATGGGTCCGCCCGCACTGCATCTAGAGGGCATACCCCAAGAGTGGGCAGTCGGTGACCCGCGGGATGGGTGGAGAGAAAGCCGCCATGTGCGAGCACACGCTCCTTGCCCAGGTGCTGGCTGTTAGCCCATCCGCGAGAGCCAACATGGCGCGCACGGGGTGCCCCTCCTGCTGGAGCTGAGCGCGGGCGAAGGCCATAATGGTGCGTTCCACCATTGTGGCCCCCAGCCGCAGGCGCCAGCCACACTGGGAAAGTACGACCTCAGACGGAATAGGGGGACCGCAAGCGTATCCCAACAGGCGGCGGGCCCATGCTGCCTGCATGGAGTTAAGCTTCCACTGCGCGCGTGCCGCACAGAACAGGAAAGGGCAGGATGTAGAATTGCCGACTCAACGCGGGTTGGCACCATTGCACACAGGACAGGCAAGGCAAAGCCGCCCGTCTCCCCAGCAAAAAGGACACCCTCAAAAAGACTGTGCCCCCTGGCTATCGTTGCCTTTAACAGGGGGGCGAACGAGAGGGCATCGTCAAAAAGGACGCCCAAGATTGCCTTCTGAGAGACCACGGGGCAACCGACATCCCCAGGTCGGGCGCTGCACACATGGCAAGAGCCGCGGTCTTCCTTGAGGCATAGTTGAAGTGCGCCCGGATGCGGTAAGCGCACCGCGAGCAAGCCAACTCTGGCTCGGACGACGCGATCGCGCGCAGGGCACCAGGGGAGGAGCACGCGACGGTCAAGTCGTCCACAAATTCCAGTGGAGGCAAATGCCACTCCCCTACTAGGTAAGCGCCGTCGGCTTCCGACGGTAACCAAGTCGCCAACTCCGGGATCCTCGCGCAACCGCTAGCGTGAGGCGCGGGCTCCGCAGCAGCCGCCGCCACCGCCCCCGCCGCCGACGCATGGAGTTCAGCCGACGCATGAACCATGGCCGGGCAGCCCTCCACCGGCGCGCCGAGGGGCACCGCCAGACGGAAGTGCGGGGGAACCCATGCTGCCGATGCATACGGCAGTCGTTGTTCAACCTCGTGGTAGAGCCATTTCAGCTGGGCGTTGAAGACGGGGATGCTAAACCGCCGGCCTTGGGCAGTGCCACCACCTAGTTCAAAAGGCAACGACGCCAGGCCTTGCAAAGCCACGAATTGACGGTCGGAGGCAATGCAGTCATCTAGCAGTAGCCAGTCGGTACCTCGCACGCCCGCCGAGTGGGCGCTGATGAGCATGGCCAGATAGGGCGCCGCATCAAAAGCCCACTGCAAGTCGGTGACCGCCCAATACACGGGTAGGCCCGGCATTGGGCATGAAGGAGGAGGGCAACAAGGAGGACCAACGGGTCGCCTAACCTACCTTGTTGGGCCACCCCACAATAGGCCTCAAGCCGACGCCTATTCCGGGAGGTCCATAAGCCATCCACTACCGATGCCATCACGGTGGAGATTGAGATGGGTCGCAGGCAGGCGAAGGCGCACCACGCGGGGCCCCGACTTATGCAGGGGCGAGATCTGACTGGCGGACCACAGATTACTGGTGAGACCGCAGTGTCGAGATAGATTCGCCACTGCCCTAGTAAGCCGCCGGCCCACTGGCACACATGACTTCAAGGATGCGTAACACCCCTTCAAAGCAGCCGACGTGGGCTTCAGGGCATCAAGCATGGCATTCACCTCGCGCATACTGTATAACTGCTCCTGCGTGCCTAGCAGAGACAATAATTCCAGGCCGCCCCCGACAGAACGAATGGAAGTGACCAAATCCCTCTGCGCAATAGCAGCGGCCTCGTCAAAGCGGAATCATTGCGGACTCGCGCAAAGAGGTCCTCCTCAATCCGCGTCAGCCTGCAACGGGGGTCAAGGGCACGGCCTGTCTCCGCATCCACAAGTGCAATCTGGAGCGCACGCTGTTCTGCCAAAAAAATGACACGAACCGCTCCGCCGAGTCGGGGTCCTGCGACCACAGACGCGCATAATGCATTGTAGCACGGCGCCGTTGGGACCACGCCGCATCAGCCGCCGCCCGTTTGAAGCCCTCCTGCTCATCGAAAGCCCGCGGGTTCATCAGGTCTCTCGCAGTCCGCCGCTGAGCAGCTCCAGGCATTACGGCACGCGTGGCTCCCGCAGCACGGCCTAATATAACGTACAAGGCGTCCCGTGCCCAAGCTGCCGCATCCACGAAAATGCGTTTCTCTGCCATAGAGGCTCCACCTCCGAACCAGCGTGGGCGCAGCCACGCCTCACCGATGAGGGATTCAATGGACACTGCAAGCGGATGCAGGAATGGGGCCACGCTATCGAGAGCCGCGTCCCACTGGGGCCCCGTGCGCCACGCAACCCTGCCGAAGCCAACGTCAGAGCGTGGCGGACACGAGACAGGCATTGACCACACCACAAGGCTATGATCGGCAAAATCACCCGGCGCCTCCGAGACATGAACCGGCTGCACCTCCTGGCGATTGGGCGCCAGCACCAGATCTATGCAGGTGGGTACGAGGACTGGTGGGACAGCGGACGCACTGTCATTCCAAATTGCAAACCATTGGGACCGCGGGCCAGACAGGTCCGCAATCGGCCGCACGTAATGCACACGAGAGCTCCGAGAGCTCCGCACAGACAAAAACTCCAAAGGCCCCCATTTCATGGGGCATTCCCCCAGCCACCTGCACGGACAGCCTGGTGGGAGACACGCGCCAGGTGGAAACCGGGCTCCTGGCAGCACGCAGATATCCACCCCGCGCGCGACGAGTGTGTGGCCCAGGTTCCCCAGCCTCCAGTCCAACAGCGCATCCAGGCCTAACGCAAGGAAGCCCGTTCTGCCAGGGTTGAGGGTGGCAAAACATAAAAGGGGGGCCAGGGTCCTGAGCAGGCAGAGCATGCGCTGCAAACGCTGATGTTTCCATATCCGTAATGCGCCCCGCAGCTGGGGAAGCGATGGGGCGCCCCTCAGGGCCGCCTCGTGGAGGGGCGTCGCAACCTCCTCCCTGAGGAAACGGAGGAGAGCATGCACAATGTTGGCCAGATGGCAAGCCGAGTGCCCAGTCTTTCTTACCAGCGCCGGCGAGAGGGCAGGACCACAACCCTGCAGCGCCCGCACGTCCTTCAAGGCCGCGGCACGCTCCAAGGGGCGTTGCTCAGTCCCCCACCACCACGTGACCGACGTGCGCAGGCTGTCCAAGAGTGCCGCCTCAGGCCCCATCGGGCCCCCAGCAGTCAAGCACCCGGGAACGCACCTGCGCGGGCCAGTACTGGTTAGGCCTGCGCCAAAAGAAAAGCAGAATCAAGCTGGAGAGCCCTGGCGCCACTACACCCCTGAGAAGCGCGCATGGAGCAGGCGCCGCGGGGGGCCGCGGAGCAGGGGGAGCAGAAGCGAGGAGAGGGAGCCAGGGCGGGGCCACGTGATGCGTGCATGCCACGAGGGGGTCGACACCAGATGGGGAGGACGACAGCTTGCAACCCATATCCATTTGCCTGCAAAGCGAGAGCCCACAAGGGAGGAACGCAGCACCGGCAGGAGCACGGTAGGCGGGAAGAGGGGGCAAGGGCACGGACGGGCCGAGTAACGCTGACGCACGCTCCTTTTTCCGACTGCCCAGAAGGCCGGGCCCAGTCCATGAAACGATGCGGGGTTCGTACGGGCAACGCAAGGCAGGCCGCCCAACTCCTGACGCCGCAGGACCTACTCATAGCCCAGACGCCATCCGATCTTCTCTATGAGCAGGGCTGGGCCTCCTGCGTTCAGCACTGTGCCTGACCGCCGCCAAGCGCCTGTGCCTGGCCGCCAATGCCTTATGGGACTGGCGGCGACAATGTCCTGGACGCACGCCCCCGGGAAGCGGCGAGCTATAGCCGCGATGTGCGTAAGAGGTCACTCCGCTATCCCTCCGAGGAGACCGCGGAAGTGGCAACAGCTTCGCGGACCGCAGCCACCCAGGGCACGGCGAGCCATAGTTGAGATGAGCGTAAGACGTCACTCCGATGACCCTCGCCGAAGTCAATCGCAGCCCTCCAGGGGGTGGCGTGGTCTCGTGGTGATCCACGCAGGACGTCACTCCTCCGGCCCTCTCCGAAGCCCACGACAGCGTCGCACATCGCAGCCATCCAGGGGGCGGCGAGTCTCACGGTGATCCGCGAAGAACGCCACTCCGCTGGCCCTCCAAAAAGCCCGCGATAAAGGCGACAGGCTCGAAGATCTTTTATTTTTCCGAAGCCAGGCGAACCCCGAAACTCCCCCGAGGCCGCCCCGCCGCAACCCGGCAGCGCGTCGCCCTCAGGGCCCGGCCCGTCGCCGCCAGCCGCCTGCCGCCTGGGCGGCCGCCGCCGCAGCAGCCGTGTTTTCGGCCGCCGCCGCCGCCGCCGTCGCTGGCTGCCGTCCGCGGGACGTCGGGCCCGCAGCGGCCAGGCCCTCTTGCCAGCCGCGCCGGGCTTGGCCGCCAGCGCCTGCAGCCGCCTCCCGCCGGCGCCGGCCGCGGCGGCGGAGCCTGCTGCCGTTACTCGCCCCCCCCCCTCCGGTCCGCCGCGGGCTGGCCAGCCAGGTGCCTAGGCCCCAATGGCGGGCCCGCGCCTGCCGAAGGCGCGCCGCCGCCAGCGCGAGGGGCCTGGGAGACCGCCAGAGCCCGCGGCCAGAGCATGCCGTTTTCGCACGCGCCGACTTCGGCACTGTAGCTGATGAAGACGCTCGGCTCTGGCTTCGGATCCCGGGTCGCCCGGGAAACCGCCTCAGCCCGCGTCGACAGCATGCCCTTCTCGCTCGCGCCGAGTCCGGCATTGCAGCTGATGGCACCTAGCGCGGTTATCTTCGGCCCCCTGTCGCTGAGCAGCGGCAGAGCCCGCTGCCACTGAGCGCCCTTCGGGCACGCACCGATCCCAGCGCTGTAGCTGATTACGTCTGGCACCAGCTTCGCATCCCACATCGCGCTGAGCAGCGCCAGAGCCCGTTGCCGCTGATCGCCCTTCTCACATGTGCTGATCCCGGCGCTGCAGCTGATCACGTTGGGCCGCAGCTTTGATTCCCGCATCTCGCTGACCATTTCCGCTGCTCCTGATCGCTCGTCGCGCCTTCCAGGATCCCTGCGCTGTAGCTGATTACGTCGGGTACCAGCTTCGCATCCCACATCTCGTTGGGCAGCGCCAATGCCTGCTGCCACTGTCCCCTCCTCTCGCACGTATTGATACTGGCATTGAAGCTGATGACGTTGGGCTGCAACTGTGATCCCCGCATCTTGCGGGGCCGCGTCCGGGCCCGCTGCCGCTACCCGCCGCTCCCACATGCGTTGATCCCAGCGCAGTACCTGATTGCGTCGGGCTCCAGCTTCGCATCCCACATCTCTCCGAGCGGCGCCAGAGCCCACTGCCACTGCTCGCCCTTCGTGTAGGCTCTGATCTCAGCATTGGAGCTAATGACGTCGGGCCCCTGCTTCGCATCCCGCATCGAACTGAACAGCGCCAATGCCTGTTGCAACTGCCCCCTCTTCTCGCATGCGCTGACCCCAGCGTTGTAGCTGATGGCGTCTGGCTCCAGCCTCGCGTCCACCGTCTCGGCGAGCAGCGCTATCAGTGGGAGAGCCTGCTGCCACTGCTCGCCGTTCGTACACGCGCTGATCCCAGGGCTGATCCCAGAGTTGTAGCTGATGGCTTCTGGCTCCGACCTCACTTCCCACATCTCGCAGAGCAGCGATAGAGTCCGCTGCCACTGCTCGCCTTTCGTGCACGCGCTGATCCCAGAGCTGTAGCTGATGACATTCGGCTCCGATCTCGCTTCCCACATCCCGCTGAGCAGTGATAGAGCCCGCTGCCACTGCTCGTCTTTCGCGCACGCGCTGATCCCGGAGCTATAGCTGATGGCATCTGGCTCCACCTTCGCCTCCCACATCTCGCTGGGCAGTGAGAGAGCCCGTTGCCACTGCTCGCCTCTCGCGCATGCGCTGATCCCAGAGCTGTAGCTGATGACGCTTGGCTCCACTTTCGCCTCCCACATCTCGCTGGGCAGTGAGAGAGCCCGCTGCCACTGCTCGCCTCTCGCGCACGCGCTGATCCCAGAGTTGTAGCTGATGGCATCTGGCTCCAACCTCACTTCCCAAATCTCGCAGAGCAGCGATAGAGCCCGCTGCCACTGCTCGCCTTTCGTGCACGCGCTGATCCCACAGCTGTAGCTGATGACACTTGGCTCCACCTTCGCCTCCCGCATCTCGCAGAGCAGCGGGAGAGCCTGTTGCCACTGCTCGCCGTTCGTACACGCGCTGATCCCAGGGCTGATCCCAGAGATGTAGCTGATGGCATCTGGCTCCAACCTCACTTCTCACATCTTGCAGAGCAGCGATAGGGCCCGCTGCCACTGCTCGCCTTTCGCGCACGCGCTGATCCCAGAGTTGTAGCTGATGACATTCGGCTCCGATCTCACTTCCCGCATCCCTCTGAGCAGTGATAGAGCCCGCTGCCGCTGCTCGTCTTTCGCGCACGCGCTGATCCCAGAGCTATGGCTGATGGCATCTGGCTCCACCTTCGCCTCCCACATCTCGATGGGCAGTGAGAGAGCCCGCTGCCACTGCTCGCCTCTCGCGCATGCGCTGATCCCAGAGCTGTAGCTGATGACACTTGGCTCCACCTTTGCCTCCCACATCTCGCTGAGCAGCGGGAGAGCCTGCTGCCACTGCTCGCCGTTCGCGCACGCGCTGGTCCCAGAGTTGTAGCTGATGGCATCTGGCTCCAACCTCACCTCCCGAATCTCGCAGAGCAGCGATAGTGCCCGCTGCCACTGCTCGCCTTTCGTGCACGCGTTGATCCCGGAGCTGTAGCTGATGACGCTTGGCTCCACTTTCGCCTCCCAAATCTCGCAGAGCAGCGATTGAGCCCGCTGCCACTGCTCGCCGTTCGTACACGCGCTGATCCCAGGGCTGATCCCAGAGCTGTAGCTGATGGCATCTGGCTCCAACCTCACTTCCCACATCTCGCAGAGCAGCGATAGAGCCCGCTGCCACTGCCCGCCTTTCGCGCACGCGCTGATCCCAGAGCTGTAGCTGATGGCATCTGTCTCCACCTTCGCGTCCCACATCTCGCTGGGCAGTGAGAGAGCCTGCTGCCACTGCTCGCCGTTCGCATACGCGCTGATCCCAGGGCTGAATATGATGCCATTCGGCTCCAACCTCACTTCCCACATCCCGCTGAACAGTGATAGAGCCCGTTGCCACTGCTCGCCTTTCGCGCAGGTGCTGATCCTAAAGCTATAGCTGATGTCACTTGGCTCCACCTTCGCCTCCCACATCTCGCTGGGCAGTGAGAGAGCCCGCTGCCACTGCTCGCCTCTCGCGCATGCGCTGATCCCAGAGCTGTAGCTGATGACGCTTGGCTCCGCCATCACCTCCCAATTTCCTCCTCCTCCTCCACGTCCTGACTCCCTGGCTCGCTGCCACTGCCCGCTGACGTCGAGCGCGATTATCTTCGCCTCCTCCTCCTCCTCGACCTGGTCCTTCTCGTCCGCAGCCTTCTCCTCCTCTTCTATCTCCTCCTCTGCCGCCTCGCTCTCCTCCCTGGCTCGCTGCCACTGCCGCTGCCCATTTTTCGCACGTGCGCTGGCCCCAGCGATGCAACTGATGACGTTGGGCCCCAGTTTGGGAATCAGCAGCGCCATAGCCTGCTGCCACTGCTCTCTTGTCTCGCAGGCGCGGCTGGGTCTGGACTCCAGGCGGGGGCGGGGCGGGCGGGGGACGGAGGACGAGGGGGCGAGGGGCACGAGCCGGGCCCGAACGGCGAGGGGCGAACGACGCGGGGGCAGTGGGCGAACGAGACGGGACCGAGACGAGGGGACAGAGGCCGAGGGAAAGGCGAGGGGAAGGGGCGGTGGGCGTCGTCGGCGCGCGTCGTCGTGCAGGTGCGCGTCGTTGCTGCTGGTCGTTGCAGGTGGTGCCCGTCGTTGCTGGGGGTCGTGTTGCCGGTCGGAATTGGTGCTGGTCGCAGTCGTGGTGGTGCTGCTGCTGGTCGTGGTCGTGTTGGTGGTGCTGCTGCTGGTTGCGGTCGTGGTAGTACTGCTGCTGGTCGCAGTCGTGGTGCTGCGAGTCGTAGTCGTGGTGGTGTTGGTGGTCGCGGTCGTGGTGGTGCTGGTTGTGCTGGTGGTGCTGGTCTTGGTGGTGGTGCTGCTGCTGCTGTTCGCAGTCGTGGTGGTGCTGCTGCTGGTCGCAGTCGTGGCCTTGCTGGTCGCAGTTTGGGTGCTGCTGGTCGCAGTCGTGGTGGTGCTGCGGGTTGCAGTCGTGGTGGTAGTGCTGGTAGTGGTTCTGCAGCTGGTCGCAGTCGTGGCGCTGGTGGTCGCAGTCGTGGTGCTGCTGGTCGCAGTCGTGTTGGTGCTGCTGGTCGCGGTTGTGGTGGTGCTGCTTGTCGTGGTGGTGCTAGTCGTAGTAGTGGTGGTGCTGCTGGTCGCCGTCGTGGTGGTGCTGGTTGTGCTGGTGGTGCTGGTGGTGCTGTTGGCCGTGGTGGTGGAGCTGCTGGTGGCAGTCGTGGTGGTGCTGCTGCTGGTCGTGCTCGTGGTGTTGCTGGTGGCAGTCGTAGTGCTGCTGGTAGCAGTCGTGGTGGTGCTGCTGGTCGCGGTCGAGGTGGTGCTGCTGCTGGTCGTGGTGGTGCTGCTGCTGGTCGCAGTCGTGGTGGTGCTGGTTGTAGTCGTGGTGGTGCTGCTGGTCGCAGTCGTGGTATTGCTGGTTGTGCTGGTGGTGCTCGTCGTGGTGGTGCTGCTGGTCGCTGTCTCGGTGCTGCTGCTCCCGGTTGCGGTAGTGGCGCTGCTGGTCGCAGTCGTGGTGCTGCTGGTCGTGGTCGTGGTGGTGCTGCGGGTCGCGGTCGTAGTGGTGGTACTGCTGGTCGTTGCCGTGGTGGTGCTGCTGCTGGTCGCAGTCGTGGTGCTGCTGGTCGCAGTCGTGGCGCTGTTGGTCACAAACGTGGGGCTGCTGGTCGCCGTCGTGTTGGTGCTGGTGGTGCTGCTGGTCGTGGTGGTGCTGCTGGTCTCAGTGGTGCTGCTGCTGCTGGTCGCAGTCGTGGTGGTGCTGGTCGTAGTGGTGGTGGTGCTGCTGGTCGCAGTCGTGGTAGTGGTAGTGCTGGTTGTGCTGGTGATGCTGGTCGTGGCGGTGCTGCTGATCGCAGTCTCGGTACTGCTGCTCCCGGTTGCAGTCGTGGTGCTGCTGGTCACTGTCGTGGTGCTGCTGGTCGTGGTCGTGGTCGTGGTGGTGCTGCGGGTCGCTGTCGTGGTGGTGGTGCTGCTGGTCGCAGTCGTGGTGGTGCTGCTGCTGGTCTCAGTCGTGGCGCTGCTGGTCGCAGTCGTGGCGCTGTTGGTCGCAGTCGTGGGGCTGCTGGTCGCCGTCGTGGTGGTGCTGGTGGTGCTGCTGGTCGTGGTGGTGGTGCTGCTGGTCTCTGTGGTGCTGCAGCTGGATGCAGTCGTGGTGGTGCTGGTCGTAGTCGAGGTGGTGCTGCTGGTCGCAGTCGTGGTAGTGCTGCTTGTGCTAGTGGTGCTGGTGGTGCTGCTGGTCGTGGTGGTGGTGGTGCTGCTGGTCGTAGTCGTGGTGATGCTGCTGGTCGCAGGCGTCGTGCTGCTGGTCGCAGTCGTGGTGCTCCTGGTCGTGGTCGTGGTGGTGCTGCGGGTCGCTGTCGTGGTGGTGGTGCTGCTGGTCGCAGTCGTGGCGCTGCTGGTCGCGGTCGTGGGGCTGCTGGTCGCCGTCGTGGTGGTGCTGGTGGTGCTACTGGTCGTGTGGTGCTGCTGCTGGTTGCAGTCGTGGCGGTGCTGGTCGTAGTCGTGGTGGTGCTGCTGGTCGCAGTCGTGGTGGTGCTGCTTGTGCTAGTGGTGCTGGTGGTGCTGCTGGTCGTGGTGGTCGTGGTGCTGCTGGTCGTGGTCGTGGTGGTGCTGCGGGTCGCTGTCGTGGTGGTGGTGGTGCTGGTCGCAGTCGTGGTGGTGCTGCTTCTGGTCGCAGTCGTGGTGCTGCTGGTCGCAGTCGTGGTGCTGCTGGTCGCAGTCGTGGGGCTGCTGGTCGCCGTCGTGGTGGTGCTGGTGGTGCTGCTGGTCGTGGTGGTGGTGCTGCTGGTCGTTGTGGTGCTGCTGCTGGTTGCAATCGTGGCGGCGCTGGTCGTAGTCGTGGTGGCGCTGCTGGTCGGAGTCGTGGAGGCGCTGCTTGTGCTAGTGGTGCTGGTGGTGCTGCTGGTCGTGGTGGTGGTGCTGCTGCTGCTGGTCGTAGTCGTGGTGGTGCTGCTGGTGGTCGCTGTCGTCGTGCTGCTGGTAGCAGTCGTGGTGCTGGTCGTTGTCGTGGTGGTGCTGGTCGTAGTGGTGGTGGTGCTGCTGGTCGCAGTCGTGGTAGTGCTGGTTGTGCTGGTGGTGCTGGTCGTGGTGGTGCTGCTGGTCGCTGTCTCGGTGCTGCTGCTCCCGGTTGCAGTCGTGGTGTTGCTGTTCGCTGTCGTGGTGCTGCTGGTCGTGGTCGTGGTCGTGGTGGTGCTGCGGGTCGCTGTCGTGGTGGTGGTGCTGCTGGTCGCAGTCGTGGTGGTGCTGCTGCTGGTCGCAGTGGTGGCGCTGCTGGTCGCAGTTGTGGCGCTGCTGGTCGCAGTCGTGGGGGTGTTGGTGGTGGTTCCGCTGCGGCTCGCAGTCGAAGCGCTGGTGCTGCTGGTCGCCGTTGGACGGGCGACGGCGAGGTCTCGTGGTCTCGTGGTGATCCGCGTAGGACATCACTCCGCTGGCCCACTCAAACGGCCGCGAGAGTGGATCAGCCCCTGGGAAACGACGAGGTCTCGTGGGAACCCGCGCAGGACGTGACTCCGCAGCCCTCTCCGGAACCCGCGACAGTGCCGAAACCGTGCATCGCGGCCACCCAAAGCCACCCAAGGGGCGGCGATGTCTCGCGGTAATCCGCATACTCGGCTGGCCCTCCCAGAGACCATCGATAGTGGCGACACTTTCGCAGGTCGCAGCCACCCACAGGGCGGCGAGGTTTCCTGGCGATCCGCGTAAGACGCCAGGCGGCTGGCCATCCAAGAAGCCCACAAACGCGGCAGCAGTTTCGAAGGCCGCAGCCCCCCACGGGGCAGCGAGGTCTCGTGGTGACCCGCGCAAAACGTCACTCCGCCGGCCCTCCCAGAAACCCACGGAAGCGACGACAGCTTCGCAGATCGCAGCCCCCCACGGAGCGGCAAGGTCTCGCGGTGATCCGCGAAAGACGCCACTCCGCCGGCCGTCCCAGAAGCCCACGAAAGGGGCGACACTTTCGCAGATCGCAGCCCCCCAGGACGCAGCGAGGTCTCGCGGTGATCCGCGAGAGACGCCCCTCCGCTGGCCCTCCCACACGCCCACGACCGCGGCAACCCTTTCGCAGATCGCAGCCCCCCACATTTTTCATTGTTCATTTCATACCGCTTGCGGCGACGTCCGGACCGGCGCCCGCGCCCGCGCCCGCGGACGCGCCGCGCCGTGCCGTCAGCCCCCGCGGCGGCTCACTCAGCCCTCACCTGGGCGCCGCGGGCAGTGGAGAGAGCCGCTAGGTGGCCCCGGTTTGGTGGAGGCCTTTCACCCCCCA
The DNA here is from genome assembly GCA_963575745.1 of Prorocentrum cordatum. Lineage (NCBI taxonomy): Eukaryota > Dinophyceae > Prorocentrales > Prorocentraceae > Prorocentrum > Prorocentrum cordatum. The sequence continues at coordinate 79,876 of CAUYUJ010020913.1, read as the reverse complement.
TCGTTGGCCCCCCAAAGAGTGTGAGTGCTCACCAGACCGGGCCGCCCATGGGCCCCGGCTCGCACCGGGGGCGCCCATGCGTCGCCCCAGAGCCTGGTCAGCGGTGCAAGTGCAGGCATCGCGGGGAGACAGCTAGCAGAAGCAGCAAGCGACTGAGCTCCGCACCCTCCCCCGCATGCCCTGGGGCCAACGGTCAGACATGGCGAGCGCATAGACCACATGGTGAAAGGCAACCAATGGGCCCAAGGGATGCCGTGCACGCCCATTGCAACCCAGAGGTAGCACGAGGTCAACAGACCGGCGGAAGCCCGGTGAGACGGTCCGAAGAGACGGGGAACGGGGGCAGAAGTCCCCACAGGCACGGCCCGAGCGCGACCAAAATTGCCCCGTGGCCAGCAGGGCGGACTGGCCTGGCCCCGTCAGACCACCCAAGGAAAAAAGCACGAAGAGGGGGCGAGGGGGGGAAAGGGGAGGAACGAAGCAGGGCACACTGACACGAGGCGCGGGGCTGTCCTGGCGCGTAGCAGGCGGCGGCAACCGGGGACCTGGCCGCTCACTGCGACTCACTATGAGCCCGTGCCGGGTGGCTGACTTCACCTTACCACCCCACACCACCCCCCGGGCAACGACGGGAGCCCTCCCCACCCACCGGGCCCTGCCCAGGTGCGGCGAACGCTCCTGGCGCCCCAGGGCGCGCAATGCAGAGGAGGCGGAGAAAAGAAAAACGGGGGCGGGAGCAGGGCTTTCCACCCGAACACCCAGAACTGGGCTAGACGCGGCGCGTGCCCTTTGCACCCCAAAAGCGGCGCGCGGTCTACAGGCCGGCGGAAGCGAGGGGAGGGAGGCAGAACAGCAGCAGCGAGAGGAGAGAACGCAAGCCGTACGCGCTACCCTGGGTTACCCCAAGTGCGCCCTGCAAATCGCTACAGCAACATAGCGGATTTGTGCCACGCGCGTCTCTTCAGGCACCCCTTCCCTAAACAGTTGGAACAAAGCGAGGTCGCGCGCAGAGGGGGCAGGGAGAGCAATAGCCGGCCACGACGCTGCCCGGTGACCATCTAAGGCGGGACGCTGGAGGAGGGCGTGAGCCACGTCAACATCCTCAGCTCCGCACGCAGCACACTGCGCCAAGCGATGGGGCACGATCGGGGCGCCCAGCACCGGGGAAGGCCAACACCCGGACATACGCACAACAGCCCAAAGCCGGACCATTTGCCACGTGGGCGGGCCAAAATCAAGGTTCAGGAACTCCGCGGGGCGCTGGGCAGGCGAGGACTGGAGACTAGAAAACGGGCGCTCGAGGGCAGGCAGAACCAATGAGGCCGCCTGCTGAAAAGCTGCCAAGTCAGCCGCCACCAGGGCAGGTCGAACAAAACCAAAACGAGCAGGATAAAACCAGGTAACGACCAGACAAACAAAAACAAAAAAAAAGCAAGCAAAAAAACGCAAAGAAAAAAAACATACGAGCAAAAAATTATAAACCCAACATAAACGAACAAAACCGAGCGTATACTTCCTCAGAACAGCCCTACGTGACCCCGGGTCCGCCCGCACAGCATCCAGAGGGTAAGCTTCGAAGAGTTGGCATTCAGTGACCCGGGGGATGGGCGGAGAGAGCGCCGCCATGTGTGAGGACACTTTTCTTGCCCAGGTGCTGACTGTTAGTCCATCAGCGAGGTCCAACATGGCGCGAGCAGGGTGCCCCTCCTGCTGGAGCTGAGCGCGGGCGAAGGCCATGATTGTGTGTTCCACCATTTTGGTCCCCAGCCGAAGGTGCCAGCCACATTGGGCAAGCACGACCTCAGCTGGGATAGGGGGGCCACAAGCGCAGGCGGGGGGCCCATGCTGCCTGCATGGAATTAAGCTTCCACTGCGCACGTGCCGCGCAGAAGCGGAAGGGGGCAGGATACATAATTGCCGACTCAACGCGGGCTGGCACCATGGCACAAATGACAGGCAAGGCAAAGCCACCCGTCACCCCCCAAAAAAGGACACTCTCCAAAAGACTGTGCCCCCTGGCTAAAGTTGCCTTTTCAGCAGGGGAGCGAATGACAATTCATCGTCAAAAAGGACGCCCAATATTGCTTTCTGAGGGGCCACAGGGCACCCAACATCCCCCGGCGGGGCGCTGCCACACAGGGCAAGAGCCGCGGTCTTCCCTGAGCCGTAATTAAAACGCGCTCGGGTGCGGAAAGCGTATCGCGAGCAGGCTGACTCGGGCTCCGACGACGCGATCGCGCGCAAAGCGCCGGGGGAGGAGCACGCGACGATCAAGTCGTCCACAAATTGTAATGGAGGCAGATGCCACGCCCCCAACAGATCCATTAGGTACGCGCGGTCAGCTTCCGACGGCAGCCGGGTCGCCAACTCCCGGATCCTCGCGCAAGCGCCAGCGCGAGGTGGGTGCTCCGCAGCAGCCGCCGCCGCCGCCCCCGCAGCCGCCGCATGGAGTTCAGCCGACGCACAAACCATGGCCGGGCGGCACTCCACCGGCGCCCCGAGAGGCACCGCCAGACGGAAGTGCGGAGGAACCCATGCTGCCGATCCACACGGCAGCTTATGCTCCACCTCGTGGTAGAGCCATTTCAGCTGAGCGTTGAAAACTGGAACGCTAAACCGCCGACCTTGGGCAGCGCCGCCCCCGAGTTCAAAAGACGACGACGCGAGGCCCTGCAAAGCCACGAATTGGCGGTCGGAGGCAATGAAGTCATCTAGAAGCAACCAGTCGGCACCTCGTACTCCCGCCGAGTGGGCGTTGATGAGCATGGCCAGGTGGGACGCCACATCGAAGGCCCACTGCAAGTCAGTGACCGCCCAATAAATCGGCATTCCCTGGGCCACTCGGCACTGGGCATGGAGGAGGAGGGCAATTAGGAGAACCAACGGATCACCTACCCCATCCTGCTGGGCCACCCCACAATATGCCTCAAGCCGACGCCTATTCCGGGAGGTCCAAAGGCCATCCACCACCGATGCCATCACGGTGGAGATGGAGATGGGCCGCAGGCAGTTGAGTTGACGCACCACGCGGGGCCCCGACTTATGCAGGGGTGAGATCTGACGGGCCGACCACAGATTGCTGGTGAGACCGCAATGCCGAGAGATATTCGCCACTGCCCTTGTAAGCCGCCGGCCCATTGGCACAGGTGACTTCAGGGACGCATAACACCCCTTCGAAGCAGCCGACGTCGGCTTGAGAGCATCAAGCATGTCACCCACCTCGCGCATAGTGTACAACGGCTCCTGCGCGCCAAGCGGCGACGCTAATTCCGGGCCGCCCCCAGCAGCCCGGATGGCCGTGACCAGATCCCGCTGCGCGATAGCAGCGCCCTCGTCAAAAGGGAAGTCATTGCGGACTCGCGCAAAGAGGTCCTCCTCAATTCGCGCCAGCATGTCAGAGGGGTCAAGGGCCTGGCCTGTCTCCGCATCAACAAGGGCAATCTTGAACGCACGCTGTTCTGCGAGACGCGCGAAACGAACCGCTCCGCTGAGCCAGGGTCCTGCGCCTGTAAATGCGCATACTGCGTTGCAGCACGGTGCCGTTGGGCCCACGCCGCATCAGCCGCCGCCCGCTTAAAGTCCGCATGCTTATCGAATGCCTGCGGGTTAATCAGTTCCTTCTCTCTCCGCCGTTGGGCAGCTCCCGCCACTACAGCTCGCGTGGCTCCCGCAGAATGGCCTAATAAAACGTACACTGCATCCCGCGCCCAAGCAGCCGCGTCCACGAAAATGCGTCTTTCTGCCTTCGAGGCTCCACTTCCGAACCAGCATGGGCGCAGCCACGGTTCACCAATGAGGGATTCGACGGACACGGCAAGTGAGTGCAGGAGTGGGGCCGCGCTATCAAGGGCCGCGTCCCACTGAGGCCCCGTGCGCCACGCAACCCTGCCGAAGCCAACATCATACCGCGGCGGACTGGCTGCACCCCCTGGTCGTTGGGCGCCAGCACCAGATCAATGCAGGTGCCAGAGGAATGCGTAGGCACCGGGGGGTTCCAGGCCAGGAGCTGAGCGAACCCAACAGGGCTTCCATTGCACGGTCCTCAGCTGATGGGGCACAATGCGCACACCTGCACCCTGGCTCATGCTGGAGGACCTGGGACAAGTGCATATTAGCATCGCCACACACGAGGAAAAGAGAGCTCGGATATCGCGCCCTAAGCTCCTGCAAGGAGTGCAGGATGAACAACCATGTGTTTACATCGCCACCAGGAACCGAATAGCAAGCACAAAAAACGAGGAGTGGCGTGACAGCGGACGCGCTGTCATCCAAAATAGCAAACCATTGAGCCCGCGGGCCAGACAATTCCGCAATCGGCCGCAGTGCACAAGAGAGCTCCGTGCGCACGAGAACACCAACGGCCCCCCACTCCGTCGAACGTACCCCCAGCCACACATACGGAAAGCCAGACGGGAGACACGCGCCAGGCGGAAAGCGGGCACCTGGCAGCACGCAGATATCCACCCCGCGCGCTACAAGTGCGTGCCCCACGGCCTCCGTGCCTAACGCAATGAAGCCCGTTCTGCCTGGGTTGAGGATGGCAAAACACAAAGGGGGGCCGGGGTCCGGAGCAGGCGGGCTTCTCGCTGCGAAAGCTGAGGCTTCAGTCTCTGTAATGTATCCCGCATATGGGGACGCGATGGGGCGCTGGGGGGGGCCCGACTCATGGAGGGGTGACGCGACCTCCTCCCTCATGAAACGGCGGAGAGCATGCACGATGGTGGCGAGATGCTCGGCCGAGGGCCCCGTCTTACTTACTAGCGCCGGCGGGAGGGCAGGAGCACACCCCTGCAGCGCCCGCACGTCCTTCAAGGCCGCGGCACGCTCCAAGGGGCGGATCTCACTCCCCAACCACCGCGTGACCGCTGTGCGCAGGCTGTCCAAGGGCGCCGCCTCAGGTTCCATCGGGCCCCTAGCACTCGGGCACTCGGGGGCGGATCCGCGCGGGCCGGGATATGTCACACTTGAGCCAAGGGCCGCGTGGAGTCGAACCCTGGCGGTTGGCGGCCCCCGCCAGTGCTCCAGCGGACTTGGGGCAGAGGGGCAGAAGCGGAGCAGAGAGAAGGCTAGGCGGGGCCACGCGATGCGCGCATGTCACGCTAATGACGACAACAGACAGGGAGGACAAGAGCAAGGGACGGGGCGAAAGCAGGAAGGAAGGAGGGAAGGCAGGGCACGGAGCAAGGGGGGGGCAACGACGGACGACGAGGACGACGACGACAACAACAACGACGATAACCACCTTGCTAACAGGGGGTGAAATAAATCTCTGGAAAGGGAGGATTCGATGACACCCGCCCCCCGGCACGGGTCAGCCGGGGGCTGCCCGACCGGCGGCCCGCGTCTTTGGCAGTCATCTGGCAACCGTGGTCAAACATCCGTGCACACAGAGGAGGATCGTAGCACCGGCAAGAGCAAGTCAGGCGGGATGATAGGGCAACGGCACGAACGGGCGGGAGCACTGGCGCACGCTCTTTTTCCGCCTGCCCAGCACGCTGGGCCCGGTACATGAAAAGATGAGGTGGTAATACTGGCAAGGCAAAGCAGGCCGCCCAAGTAGCACTCGAACCCTAATCCATAAGGCAGCAAGTGCGCAGGGTATTGCGCGCAACGTCACGCGCTTCTAGGCTTCAGGGGGCCGAACGGGGAAAAAAAAAACTACGACACCTACTACAGGTTGCGCACCACTCACTCAGATGCTAGACCCAACCGATCCTGACACTCTCACTGATACCGCGGCAAGGGGGGGCCCCCACCGGCCGGCGCTGCAGCGGGAGCGGCGACAGCCGCCGAGCCAGGGGCCCCAAGGGCCTGCCGGGCAGACAAGCGGGCCGGCGCAGCAGCGGATACCAACTCTGCGCGAGGCTCCGGGACGCTGGGCACTACCGACTGGACGGGCCCGAAGAGGCACAGGAGCTCCTCAATGTGTTCTGAGATAACGGTGCGGCAAGCCCTCACCAAGACCCTGCCCGCTCCACTATTGACGAGCTGGAACATCATGGTCTGCTTGGGGCTCAAGCTCCACGTGACTTCAACTGCGGGCTGCGTGTTATCACTCCTCGGAACCCCACACGGCGCCGGGTGCGACGGCTTAGACTTGGGGGGGGGATGTGGACGCCGAGAGCGACCATGACGTTGTGCATGTCAACCTCTGAGTGGCACTGGGTAGCAAATGTCAGGACGAGCTTGACGGCACGCTTGTTTCCCACCGCCTCATGGGCCTTAGCAAGCCAGGCGGTGTGAGCCGACTTGACCTCGTCCCAGGTGGACAGCTGCGCGTACACACGGGGGTCCACGGGCGCTCCTGGGCGCACAACACCACCCGGTGGGCGCACCGTGCCCAAGGCAAGGGGTGGGGCTGGGGCACCGGCGGGGGCGGCTGGGGCGCACGCGGCGCCCAGGGGAGGCACCAGCGGGATGGGCACGGCACCCGGGGCGAGGTGCACTGCCGGGGCCGCAGCCGGCGCGGGTGGAGCACCCGCGAGTCCTGGGGGCCACGGCGCAGGTTCGTTCAGCAGGGCCGGCCATAGGACCAACTGGGGCAGCCGCTGCGTGGTCTGCCGCCAGAGGGGGGGGGGGGGGCCGAAGACAAGTGCTGTTGGGGCGCAGCGGTGGTGGCCTTGGCGCGAATGGCATGCTCATTCAAGTGGACCCGTAATTCCTGGAGGCGTCTCAACCTCTGGGCAACCTCCTGCGGGATGTCACGAACGATGAGGTTGGATGTAGTGTGCAGCCACACGCGGGTGCCGGAAGCAGGACTGTGAAGCTCCTCCCACGGCCCGCGGCGGGCCTGGAGCTCCTGGAACTCCCTCTTCATATCCTCGAGCGTCGGCTGTCTAGGGGGCCCAGCCGCAAGCTCCACTGGTGGGCCGGGCTGAGGGTCTCGCACGTCACCCGGGTGGTCCCACTGGCTGATTCCCGAGGCACGATGCATGAAGTAGAGCGCCCCACTTAGCGCACGTCGCGCTTCCCACCCAGGCGGGAGGGGTGGCGGGCTCGTAGGCGGCGGTCCTGGAGAGGGCTGCTGTTGCTCCCTGGCGGTGGGTGGCGCCCTCGGCGGAGTGTGGGGCATGGACGGCTGCTGCGGCGGCGGTGGCGGCGGCGGCGGCGGCTGCGGCTGGAGCTGCTGCAGCGCGAGCCCGACCGTTGCGCCCTCGAAAGCGGCAGCGGGCTCCCTCACGGGGGGCGGCGCCTTCACCGTCAGGGCATGATCCCGATGCACACGCTGGGGCGATATGCCAATCCAGCCCAGCACAGGCCGAAGACGCCGGGGGGCGGGCTGCCCGGCGGGGGGAGGCCGCAGGGGGCCGCTGGGGCAGCACTTGCACTAGCATCCCCGCCCTCAGCGGGGGCCTTCTCCGTCGGAGCAATAGATAGCACCGGGCTGCTCGAACTGGGGCTGCGCTGGCTGGCGCGGCGCCTGCGGCGGCTGGGTGTCCGCGAGTCAGCGCGGCGCCTATGGCGGCTGACAGGGCTGCGCTGGCTCCGAGAAGGCCGGCAGCGGCGGTCCCGCCCCCGGGAGCGGGAGCGACTACTGTCCCTCGGCATTTTCTGTCCTTGAGCCCCGTGGCTACCAACAAAGCGGCAGTGGCATGAGCTTGCGAGGGTAACGCCGACATCCTCCCAACCTGCGACAACGTCACAGGCGACAGCACGTCGGCATACCCAGCCACGCTGACCATGTGGGTCATTGACATGACAACGGCAACGACGACGCCCGCCCCCTCCCGGCCAGCCAGGGGCTGCCCGACAGACAGCCGGAAGCATATGAGCACCACAATCTCAAACAAGGACGTCCAGTGGAGCACAGGATGGGGGGCAGCACAACACGGCACGACGAGGCGGGGCACACATGAGCTGCCCGAGAGACGGCCGGCGATACACATGCTCGCAACATAGAACAAAGACCCCATCATGACACGAGCCAACGACCGCAAGATTGGCACTGCACGTTATGGGGAAGAACATGCTAATGTAGGCATACGTGGGAAAGCAACTGTAACACATGAGGGCAACAAGCAAAGACAATGTTATTCAGGACTCCCGCTGGTGGGCGCACAAAGGGTACAGCCGAAGCACTTTGGAAAACTCACAGCAGAAGCCTTGCATGTCATGCACGGTTTGGGTGTTGGTCATGTGCGCCTCCAACGCCTCTGCCGCTGGCAGATCGCCACTCTGTCGAAACTCATTGACAAGAGAACCCAGTATCGCTCTGTAGGCGAGCCACGCCTTCCGCAACAGCGTAGAATAAAAGCTTCTGGCGCCCTCCGAGGAAGACGAGTCCAGTAGCTTCGTTGGGAAGCCAAAGTATTGGTTGAGAAATATTCGGGCTCCTGGTCCAACAAGCATGTGGTAATTCCAGTCGCTCGTGAGGCGCTTGGATTTCAGGGGAAGTCTGCTGTAGCGGTGCCTGGTGTAGATCCTCCAGGCGTTTTTCTTACCAAAAAAGTCGAACGATGGAGCCGATGCATTGTGCAGCGACAACATCAGCTCAGCCTTTGAGCGCACACTATTGTCCACATTTCGGAGGGGAACGTGATCTATGGATTCCGCCACGAAATAATCGTGCCTTGCTGAATGATCGAGGGCCTCTTCCTTAGAAAGCAACTTCCACTCAGAGTGCCGCACTTTGCTATATACCGAGTGAACCGCAAACATCTGGCAGGGGTGCGACATTTTGGCCGCCACATGCCGGATGATGACACGCGGTCCCTGGCCTCGAAGCTCCGCCAAGTCATCCAAAACTATTTTCGCAAAAGCAAGCGTGCAGCACACTGACAAGACATATGCAAACGTCCATCTAAACTTCGCCGGCAACTTGTCCATAATTGCATCTTGGACCCCCGAACAGGGGGCTGCAAATTCGTCTGAAAGGCTGGTAGCTCGAAGTATTTGGCCGTTGGTGTACCCACTATCCAAGAATGGCAGAGATTCGAGAGACAGGCGCTGCCGATCCGGGAGACCGCAATCTGCCCTGTGCACGTGCTGTCCTCGAACCGCGAAAAGTTGAGCGAGCGCTCTCAGGATCTCCTGCCGCCCCTGTCTGGGAGGCCCGAAAGCGTAATACTCCTCATCCGCCTCGTCGTACCGCCAGGCCTCCAGCGCCGGCTCTGGCCGCGCCTCCGGCTCTGGCCGCGCCTCCGCCTCGGGGCAGTGGCGCTTAGGAGGCCGGCCTGGCAGCAAGGGCGCATCGTCACTGTCGCTGGGGGCGGCCATGGCACACCGAGCCGGCGCGCGCTGCCCTCTCTGCCCGCCAGCTGAAAAGGCTGCGGGCGGCGGACCCAACGCGGAGGGCCAAGCAACGGATCAGAGGGTGCATAGGACGCTTGGGGTGACGCCCGGCACTCTCTGAAACAGCCGAGCAGGGCGAGGAAAACTCACAACCGTTCGGCCGCCCATCTTTGGAGGGGGGGGCAGGAACCTAGAAGAGGACAGCCCCCCAAGGTTCTCCTCTTCTAGGTTTTGCCCTGGTTGCTTTATATAATGCCACTAACAGAGAGGGAGAGGGGGGAGGGCGGAGGAGCGCGAACGGAGGACGGCACTCCCCACCAGGGCAAAGCCCTGGTTGACAGCCCCCCCCTCTGACCTGCAGAAACACATGCAGGCGAGTCGCCACCGCCGCCGCCGCCGCCGCCGCCGCCGCCGCCGCCGCCGCCGCCGCCGCCGCCGCCGCCGCCGCGCCGCCGCCGCCGCCGCCGCCGCCGCCGCCGGCCGACGACGACGACGACGACGACGACGACGACGACGACGACGACGACGACGACGACGACGACGACGACGACGACACGACGACGACGACGACGACGACGACGACGACGACGACGACGACGACGACGACGACGACGACGACGACGACGACGACGACGACGACGACGACGACGAAACGACAACGACGACGGTCCACCCCACCCCCCACGGAAGCCCCAAGGCCAACGGAGAGGGTATGTTGGGCCAGGGTCGGCTAACAGTTTTTCTGAAGTAGAACCCATCGAAGAGGGAGCGGGGGGGGAGGGGGGGGGGGAGGGGGGGGGAGAAGCGGCCCTTCATGCTCCCACGACCGATCCCAACCACCGACACACCATCAGGAAGAGGTGGCAGCAAGATGTGCTGATTACACTCCAGGGCGCCTCACTCTCACCTCCCCCATGCTTCCACAGACGCTACCAGACCCATTCCCCCATTACGCTGCACATGACGTGCTTGGCTGCACTGCAGTAGCCACAACGGCCTCGCAGGACCACGGCATAGGTTATTACCAGAGCGCCAGTGAAGTATCGGGAACGTAAATAGCGAAAGAGCGCCCCCCCCGCAGAAGGCCAGGCACACAGCAGAGAAGACAACACGAGAGGCGACACAGGGCAGTCATGGACGACGCTGGCCCCCATGACTCAAAAGAGCCTCGACGGCCAGCCCCGCCCCAGAACCACCCGCACTTTTGCAAAAGCAGACAGGCACAAACGCAAGGGCGAGCGAGACTGCTCCTGCTACCCAGCACTCACTGCTCTACCCAATGCATGAGTGCCCAAGGGAAAGGCGGGACAGGGGAGGGGAAAGGGGAGGGGCAGGCAAGGACGGGCGAGGGCAGGAAGGGGCAAGGGGAAGAGACCAGGCGCATAGGAACCCTCACCGCTCCTGACATCAAAATGCTGCACTGCACCGAAGAGCAAGCACATGGCCCGCTTTCTGGGTGCCGCACAAGAGCCCACGGAAAGAGCGACGAGGTCTCGCGGCGATCTGTGCAAAACTTATCTCCGCCGAACGTCCAGGAGCCCACGAAAGAGGAGACAGTTCCGCAGGGCGCCGCGAAGAGGTAGGAAACGGAAGGGAGGAGGAAGGAGAGCAGGAGAAGGAGAATGAGGAGACGCGACCACAGTGCCTCACTCAAATCACGCACCCAACCAGGGGGAGCCTTGAGGGGGTGGGGGGAGGGGAGGAGGGGAGGGGGGACAAAACAAAACAAAAAGGAAAGCACCCAACCCGCTGAAGCACGTGGCGAGTGCACATCAGATCGCCCACTACAGAAGCAATCATTGAATGATTGTCTCGCCACAGAGGGCCGGGCCAGAGTAAAATGTCCCACGCTTGCGGCGTCACTCTTACGAGCCAGGC
>CAUYUJ010020913.1:41267-63767 GCA_963575745.1 Prorocentrum cordatum | reverse complement strand
CCCTCAATCCGTAAAACCCTGCAATATTCTGAAACGAATGCGAGCGGCGCTAAGGCGAGAACCACAGACTGAAAACCACCCGCCCTCAATCCATGAAACCCTTGCACATGTTTAAAGCGACTGTGAGCGGCGCTAAGGCGAGAGCCACATTTGGAAAACCACCCGCCCTCAGTCCGTGAAACTCTTGCAAATATGTAAAACGAATCTGCGCGGCACTAAGGCGAGAGCCACACGTTGAAAACCACCCGCCCTCCGTCGGCGAAACTGTCGACACTCATTAAGCTCCAGAGTCATGAATGGTGAGGAAGCCTCAGGCAGAACGCCCGGCCCGCACTAAAAACTGGCCTCGGGATGCGACAGGGAGGAGTTATCTTTAAGGAAATGGAACGGAGGAGGAGGCGGAGGAGGATGGGGAGGAGGAGGAAGAGGAGGAGGAGCAGGAGGAGGAGGAGAATTACGAGGATGAGGCTGAGGACAAAGAGGAGAAGGAGGAGGAGAAGGAGGAGGAGAAGGGGAGGAGGAGGAGGAGGAGGAGGAGGAGGAGAAGGACAAGGAGGAGGAGGAGGAGGAGGAGAACGAGGAGGAGGAGGATAAATCTGAGAGGGCGTGACAGGAATGTTCAAATGACGGGGCCGCTCAGCGAGGAGGAGGAGGAGGAGGAGCAGCAGGAGCAGGAGCAGGAGCAGGAGCAGGAGCAGGAGCAGGAGGAGGAGGAGGAGCAGGAGGAGGAGGAGGACGAGGAGGAGGAGGAAGGAGAGGAGGGGGGGAGGACGCAGGCGCCTGCTCTCACCCTGCCGGCCCCGTCGGCCCGTCGAGCCGAAGGTCGATGGCTAACGGCTCACTCCCGTCCTGAGCGTCGAGCTGGCTCACCCCATGGTCCACCAAGGTGGACGCCAGGGCAGTCTGGCCCATCATTGAATTCGTTGTGACCCAGCGGGCGCGCCGTGCCCGAGCGGCCAACGTCTGAAGGAAAAAGTTCAGAAAGAGCCCTAATCCGACACTTAGGCGTGCGACCACCCGCCCGTCTCCATCGCCCCAACAACCAAGAGCAACATTGGGTTGTCAACGAGTTCTGGGTCAGTGGACCTTTTGCTTCTGTCCGCCCGGGCCAGAGCAATCCCCGGTGCTAAATCTGCGTATTCCCATAGGGTGCCGTCCGCGTGCAGTGGGGAGACCACGGTGGCATCGATGGCTCGTGGAACGCCTCTTGCCACTGGTAGCCCAATTGCGACCACTTCGATTTGCTAGCCGTCTGCCAGATCAATTTGTGGTACTGCAGTATCTAGTGGGTAAACCCTCTCACGAAGCCGCGCTCCCCGTTTCTCGCATGATTCGGACCCTCATACGCTCGATTGGAACACTGCGTCGTTTTAATCGGCCTGAGCGTGGCCCTTGCGCTGCATGGTCTCCCAGGGGGCCCAAGCGGCACTGGCATGTCCGGCAGCATTTCCCTCCTGACAGGGGGAGGGGCCACCGTAACCGCCGACGCACGGCCACTTGGAAGTGCACTGCGTCAATTGCGTACACCGACTTTGCGTTGCGTTGTTCTGACTGCCAGCTGGTTGCAGCACGAACGGGTCTGAGCGCGAGCGGAGAGAACGGGAAGGAAGGAAGGAAAGAGGAAGGGAGGGAGGGAGGGAGGGAGGTAGGAAAGAAAGGCGGAAGCGCCGCAGCCACAACAGGGACCCCAGACCTAGGGTAAGGGAAAGAGCATAAAGACGAATTACGCTAAAAAACAAACCACACGCGAAACGTACCCTATACTTCCTGAACTGCCGCTGGGCGTCCACAGAAACACGCGGCGCCAATTATGCACTGTCGCGGGCTCGACGGGAGCGGCGACCGACATTGGCGTGTTGGCAAGCCCCCAGTGGGCCGCGAGTACTCGACTGAACGCGGGTGCCCCGTCGCAGTTAGGAGCAGGAGGGGAAGGAGGAGGAGGAGGAGGAGGAGGAGGACGAGCAGGAGGAGCAGGAGCAGGAGCAGGAGCAGGAGCAGGAGCAGGAGGAGGAGGACGACGAGGAGGAGAAGGACGAGGAGGAGGAGGAGCAGGACGAGGAGCAAGAGAAACTGGAACAGAAAGAGGAAGAGTACACTCAAAACTTCTGTTAAGAAATCTTCCATCAAGAAATTAAGAGCAAGTTTTGCTGAAGCTCTTAGCCCTCTTGCGAGAGCCAGCTTTGAAGCATGCAGTTTCTTAGCGCAGCGCGGCACCAGTGTTCGTGGTTTTGATAAAGATTGGCCCGGTGATGATGCCGATTGCGCGAGGCCGGAGGCTTTGCACCAATGCATGAAACACAACATGCAGGACATGTAGAGAAAGAGGTGGCGGGGGATCTGGACGAGGACCAGCGGGAAATCGGAAGGACCATCTGGAGAAAGATCTGGCGAATATCAACAGTACCGGAGAGATCTCGAGGAAGACCCCGGCGAAGATCTGGGCGAAGATCTGGACAAAGATTTGGAGAAGATCTGGGGGAGATCTGGAGGAAAATCTGGGAAAGATCCAGTGGAAGATCTGGGGGGGATACAGAGGACAGATCTCGAGAAATATCTGGGTGAAGATCTGGGTGAAGATCTAGGGGAAGATCTGCGTGAAAATCTGGGGCAATATCTGGAGGAAGATCTGGAGAAAGATCTGGAGGAAGATCTACAGGAGAGATCTCGGGGAAGATTTGGGTGGATATCTGGGGAGAGATCTGGAGAAGATCTGGGGGGACCTTTTGTGAAACATTTAAACATGTTCCTGGCGTAGGACCCAATCATATGAAGTTGTGGGTACCGCAATTGTGAATATCTTCTTTGGTGAAGCTCCCTATCGGGCCACGAAGCGCTGCACTGGGCCGGAGGGGAACGCATGCGGGCGGTAGCACTGGGGCCGCTGGTGAAGCTCCCTATGAGGCCTGAAAACACTGCACTGGGTGGGTGAAAATACCAAATTAGGCGTGTGGGACACATGCGGGCGGTCCCATTGGGGCCTTCGGTGGAACTCCCCATGGGGCCGCGAAGCGTTGTAAAGGATAAGCGAAAATGCCAAATTGGGCATGGAGAACGCATGCGGGCGGTCCCACTGGAGGCTCCGGTGGAGCTCCCTATGGGGCCACGGAGCGCTGTACTGGGTGGGTGACAATGCCAAAACGGGTGCGGGGGACGCATGCGGGCGGTCCCACTGGGGGTTTCGGTGAGGCTCCGTATGGGGCACGAAACGTTGTGCTTGGTGGGTGAAGATGCCAAGTTGGGTGCGGGGGACGCATGCGGGCGGTCCCACTGGGGGTTTCGGTGGAGCTCCCTATGGGGCCACGAAACGCTGCACTGGGTATGCGAAAATGCCAAATTGGATGTGGGTGACGCATGTGGGCGGTACCACTGGGGGCTTCGGTGGGGCTCCCTATGAGGTTACGACGCGCTGTACTGGGTGGGTGAGAATGCCACATTGGGCGTGGGGGACGCATGTGGGCGGTCCCACTGGGGGCTTCGGTGGGGCCCCCTATGGGGCCACGAAACGCAATACTGGGTGGGTGAGAATGCCACATTGGGCGTGCGGGACGCATGCGGGCGGTCCCACTGGGGGTTTCGGTGGAGAGCTCCCTATGGGTCCACGAAACGCTGTACGGGGTATGTGAAAACGCCAAACTGAACGTGGGGGACGCATGTGGGCGGTCCCACTGGTGGCTGCGGTGGAGCCCCCTATGGGGTCACGAGACGCTAGAATGGGTAAGCGAAAATGCCCTTTGGGCGTGCGGGGCGCATGTGGGCGGTCCCACTGGTGGCTTCTGTGGAGCTCCCTATGGGGCCACGAAACGCTGTACTGTGTGGGTGAAAATGCCAAATTGGGCGTGGGGGACGCATGCGGGCGGTCCCGCTGGGGGCTTCGGTGGAGCTCCCTATGGGGCCACGAAACGCTGTACTGGGTGGCCGGAAATGCCAAACAGGGTATGGGGGACGCACGCGGGCGGTCCCACTGGTGGCTTCGGTGGAGCTCCCTATGGGGCCACCAAACGCTGTACTGTATGGGTGAACATGCCAAATTAGGTGCGGGGGGGGAAGCATGCGGGCGGCCCCACTGGGGGCTTCGGTGGAGCTCCTTATGGGGCCACGAAACGTGTGAGGGATGTGCAGAAATGGGCGTGGGGGACGCATGCGGGCGGCGGAGAGGAGGAGGCGGAAGAGGAGGAGATGAGGACGGGAACGCGGGGACCGTCTCTTCAAAACGAGGACCCAACACCACAGGATGGATGGTTGGGAAAAAATCAGAGGGATGATCTGGAGGAGAGATCTCCAGGAAAATCTGGGCGAAGATTTGGGGGAAGATCTGGAAAATATCTCGAGGAAACTTGGAGAAATATCTGGGGCCACATCTAGCGGGAACATCTCGAGGAAGATCTGGGCGAAAATCTGGGTGAAGATCTGGAGGAAGATCTGAAAAAGATTTGGGGGGAGAGCTGGGGGGAGACCTGAAGGAGGATCTGGAGAAAGATCCGGTGGAAAACCTTGGGGACATCGGGAAGACAGATCTCGAGAAAAACCAGGGCGAAGATCTGCGCGAAGATTTGGGTGAAGATTTAGGGAAAGATGCCGGCGAAGATCTGGGGTCATGTCTGGAGAAAGATCTGGAGGAACATCTGGAGGAAGATCTAAAGGAGAGACCTCGGGGAAGATATGCGGGGATATCTGCTGGAAAGTCTTAAGGAAGATCCGGGAAAAGATCTAGGCAGATGAGCAAGGTAGATCTGGAGGAAGATCTTGAGAAGATCTAGGAAGATCCGGGGAACATCTCGGAGAAGATCTGGAGGAAGATCTGTGGGAGATCTAGGAAGCTCCAGGGCAAATCTCGAGGAACATCGGTGAAAGATCTGAAGGAAGATCAGGAGAAAATCTGGGGAGTATCTACGGTAGACGAGAGATCTCAAGGAAGACCCCGACGAAGATTTGGGAAAAGATCTCGAAGACGACTCGGAGAAGATCTGGGGGAAGATCTGGAGAAAGATCTGGAGAAACATCTGGTGGAAGATCTGGGGATATTGAGAGGACAGATATCGAGGAAGAACCGGATGAAGATCTGGGCGAAGATCTGGGCGAAGATCAACGGGAAGATCTGGGTGAAGATCTGGGGCAATATCTGGAAGATGATCTCGAGAAAGACCTGGGGGAAGATCTACAGGAGAGATCTCGGAAAAGATCTGGGTGGATATGTAGGGGGGGATCTGAGGAAGATCTGCGGGAAATTCTGGCGTAAGATTTGGAAGGAAATCTGAGGGGAGATCTGGAGGAGAGATCTCGGGGAACATCTGGGCGCAAGTTGGGAGGATGATCTGGGAAATATCTGGAGAAAGATCTGGACAAAGATCCGGAGACACAGCTGGAGGAGGATCCCAAGGAAGATCTGGGCGAAGATCGGGTTGAAGATCTGGAGGAAGATCTGGAGATGATTTGGAGAAATATCCACAATAGAAGAGAGATCTCGAGGAGGACCCCGGCGAAGATCTGGGCGAAGATCTGGGCGAAGATTTGAGGAAGATGTCGGGGGAGGTCTGGAAGAAGATCTGGAGAAACATATGCCGAAGATCTGGGTGATATTTAGAAGAGAGATCCCAAGGAAGATCTGGGAAAAGATCGGGTTGAAGATCTAGGGCGAGATCTGGGAGAAGATTTGGGGGAAGATCTGGGGGAAGATCTGGAGAAACATCCGACGAGATCTGGGTGATATTTAGAGGACAGATATCACGGAAGATCTGGGTGAAGATCCGGGCGAAGATCTGGGTGAAGATCTAGGGCGAAATCTGGGTGAAGATCTGGGGTCATATCTAGAGGAAGATCTGGAGAAAGATCTGGAGGAAGATCTACGAGGAAAGATATCGGGGAAGATCTGGATCGATATCTGGGGGGAGTTGTGGAGAAAGATCCGGGGGAAATACTGGTGGAAATTTTAGAGAAAAATCTGAGATAACATCTGGAGGAGAGATCTCGGGGAAGATCTGGGTGAAGATCTGGGAGAACATCTGGGAAAGATCTGGGGGAAAATCTGGGGGGGAAGCTGGAGGAGAATCTGGAGACGCACCTGGAAGAAAGATCTCGAGGAAGATCTGGGCGAAGATCTGGTTCACAATCTGATGGAAGATCTGGAGGAGATTTTGGCGAAGATCTGGGGTGAGATCTGGAGGGAGATCTGGAGAAACATCTGGAGATATCTAGAGGATAGATCTCGAAAAAATACCCGGGCGAAGATCAGGGCGAAGATCTAGGGGAAGTTGCGGGCGAAGATCTGGGGTCACATCTGGAGGGAGTTCTGGAGAAAGATCTGGAGGAAGATCCGGACATATGCGGGAAGATCTGGAAGAAGATGCGGGAGGGATCTCGGCAGATGGACTAGGAAGATCTAGAGGAAGATCTGGAGGAAGACCTGGGAAAGATCTAGGAAGGTCTGAGGAAGATCTGAAGGAAGATCTGGAAAAATCTAGGGAGAGCCGGGGGGGATCTGGAGCAAGGTCTGGGAAGATTTGGAGGAAGATCTGGAGGAAGATCTGGGGGATATCTACAGTAGAGGAGAGATCTCGCGGAAGACCCCAGCGAAGATCTGGGCGAGGATCTGGACGAAGATTTAGGGGGGAACTGGGGAGAGGTCTGGAGCAAAATCTGGAGAAACATCTGGTGGAAGATTTACGGGGAGATCTGCGAGGGGAGATACGGTGGAAGATCTGAGCGTAGATCTGGAGGAACATCTGGAGGAAGATCCAGGAAGATCTAGGGAAGATCTAGGCAGATGAACTAAGAAGATCTACAGGAAGATGCGGGGGATATCTAGGAAGATCTGGGAGAAGATCTGGCCGAAGATCCGAGGAACATCTCGGAAGATCCGGAGAAGATCTGGAGGAAGATCTGGGGAAGATCTGGAGGAAGATCTGGAGGAAGATCCGGGGCAGACCTAGGAAGATCTGAGGAAGATCTCGAGGAATATCGGAGGGGATATCTAGGGGAGGATCAAGAAAAAAGGTCTCGAGAGATCTCGATGAAAACCTGGGCGAAGATCTGGGCGAAGATCTGGGTGCAGATCTAGGGAAGACTAGGGCAAGACCTGGGAAACGTCTGGAGGAAGATCTGGGGGAAGATCTGGAGACACATTCGGAGGAGAGATCTCGAGGAAGATCTGGGTGAAGATCTGGGGGTAGATCTTGAGAAGATCTGGGAAAAGGTCTGGGGGGAGATCTGGAGAAAGATCTGGTGGGGGATCTGGAGGAGAGATCTTGGGAAAGATCTGGGCGAAGATCTGGGTGAAAATCTGAGGGGAGATCTGGACGGAGATGTGGGAGCAAATCTGGAGGAAGATCTGGAGAAGAGATCTGGGGGAAGATCTGGAGGAGAGATCTGGAGAAGATCTGGGGCAAGACCTGGAGGGAGCTCTGGAGGAAGACATGGGGGAAGATCTGGAGGAGAGGTCTGGGTGAAGATCTGGGCGAAGCTCTGAAATAATATCTGAAAGAATGACTGAAGAAAAGACCGTGGGAAAATCTGGAGGAACAGTAGAGGAAGAGGAGGAACAGCAGAGGTAGAGGAGGAGAGGATGAGGAGCGAAGGAAAGAATGGGGAAGCGGGAGAGGAGGAAAAGGAGGAGAATGAGGAGAAATATGAACGGAAATAGGAGGAGGAGAGAGAGGATCCGCGGAAGATCTGGCTGAGGAGATACGGTCGAAGATCTGAGCGTAGATCTGGAGGAAAATCTGGGAGAAGTTCTAGGCAGATGAATGAGTAAGATCTACAGGAGGATCTGGAGAAAGATCTGGAGAAGATCGAAGAAGATCCGACGAAGATCTGCGAGAATCTGGAGAAGATCTGAGGCAGGTCTCGGAAGATCCGGGGAAAATCTGGAGGGAGATCCGGGAAAGATCTTGAGGAAGATATGGAGGAAGATCCGAGAAGATCTAAGAAGATCTGGTGCAGAAATGGTGGAACATCGGGGGGGATCTAGGGGGATCAAGGGGAAAGTCTCGAGAGATCTCGATGAATACGTGGTGAAGATTTGGGTGAAGATCTCGGTGAAGATTTAGGGGGAGATCTGGGTGAAGATCCGAGGTGCTATCTGGAGGAAAACCAAGAGGAAGAAGGAGAAAGCTCGGAGAAGATCAAAGTGGAGATCTGAGGAAATGATGGTGGAAGATTTGAAAGAAATCTGAGAGAAGACATGGAGGAGAGATCTCGGGGAAGATCTGGGTGAAGATCTGGGGGCGGATCTGGGGAAGATCTGGAGGGAGATCTGGAGGAAGCTTTGCACACACATCTGGAAGAAAGATCTCGGAGAAGATCTGGTTGATGATCTGGTTGAAGATCTCGAGGAAGATCTGGAGAAGATTGGGGGGAAGATCTGGAGGAAGATCTGGAGAAACATCTGGTGGGGGATCTGGAGGGGAGATCCTGGGAAAGATCTGGGCGAAGATATGGGTGAAGATTCAAGAGGGGATCTGGACGAAGATCTGGGGGCAGATCTGGAGGAGAATCTGGCGGAGAGATCTGGGAGGAGATCTTGAGGGAGATCTGGAGGATAGATCTCGGGGAAAGTCTGGGTGATGATCTGGGGAGGGGTCTAAAGAAGATCTGGGGCAAGATCTGGAGAAACATATGGAGAAAGATATGGGAGAAGATATAGAGGAGAGATCCCTGTGAAGATCTGGGTGCAGATCTGGGTGAAGATCTGGGGTAATTTTAGAAAGGCTACATGATGGAAAATCTGGGTGAAGATCTGGGCGAAGATCTGGGTGAAAATGTGGAAGAAGATCTGGGAAAGATCTAGGCAGATGATCTAGGAAGATGAGGAGGAAGATCTGGAAGAATATCGGGAGGATCTGGAGAAGATCTGGGGCAAGATCTGAAGGAAGATCTGGAGGAAGATCTGGAGGGGAGATCTCGGTGGAGATCTGGGTGAAGATCTGGGAGGAAATCTGGGGTACTACCTGAAAGCGCATCTGAAGAAAGACATGGGTGAAGATCTGGGCGAAGATCTGGGCGACGATCTCACTGAAGATCTGGGAGAAGATCTGGGGGAAGATCCAGGCCTATGAACTAGGAAGATCTAGAGGAAGATCTGGGTGAAGACCTCAGGAGAGATCTGCAGAAGATCTGGGGCAAGATCTGGAGGAGAGACCTCGGTGATGAGCTGGGTGAAGATATGGGCGCGGATCTGGGGTAAGATCTGAAAGAATATATGAACGAAGATCGGGGCGAAGATATGGGTGACCATCTGAGTGGAAATCTGGGAGAATATCTGGGGAAGATCAAGGCAGATGAACTAGGAAAATCTAAAGAAAGATCTGGAGGAAGATCTGGGGGGAGATCTGGAGAAGATCTGGGGGAAGATCCGGGGGAAGATCTGGAGGAACGATCTCGGTGAAGATCTGGGCAAAGGTCTGGGTGAATATTTGGGGTAACTTCTGAAAGAATATATGAAGGAAGATCTGGTTGTAGATCTGGAGAAAGACCTGGGAAAAGATCTGGGGAAGATCGAGGCAGATGAACTAGGAAGATATGGGTGGAGATTTGGGAGAAAATCTGGTGGGGGATATGGGGAAGATCTTGGGCAAGATCTGCAGGAAGATCTGGGCAAAATCTGGGGAAAAGAACTGAATGATAAATCTCGGTGAAACTGGGTGAAGATCTGGGTGAAGACAAAAAAAAACATGGGTGAAGAACTGGGCAAAAAATCTCGGCGGAGATCTGGGTGAGCATCAAGGGAAGATTTAGGCAGATGAACCAGGAAGACCCAGACGAAGATCAGCAGGAAGATCTAGGAAAAGTTCTGGAGAAGATCGGGGGCAAGATCTGGAGGAACATCTGGAGAAAGATATGGGGGAACATCTGGAGAAGAGATCCGGGTGAAGATCTGGGTGAAGATCTGGGGGGAGATCTGGGTGAAGATCTGGGTGGAAATCTGGGTGGGGATACGGGGAAGATCGAGGCAGATGAACTAGGAAGATCTAAACAAATATATGGAGGAACATCTGGGGGAAGATCTGGCAAACATCTGGGGCAAGATCTGGGGGGAGATCCGGAGAAAGATCTGGGGGAAGATCTGGAGGAGAGAACTCGCTGAAGAGCCGGGTGAAGATCTGGGTGAAGATCTGGGGGGGGATCTGGAGAATAGAGGACAGAAAATATGAGTGAAGATCTGTGCGAAGATCTGGGTGGAGATCTGGGTGGGAATCTGGGAGGAGATCTGGGAAAGATCGAGGCACATGAACTAGGAAGCTCTACGAAAGATATGAAGGGAGATGTGGGGGAAGATCTGGGCGGGGATATGGGGCAAGATCGGGAGAAGGATCTGGAGGAGAGATCTCGGTTAAGATCTGGGTGGGGACCATGGTGTAGATCGGAGGTACCATCTTCCAGAACGTATGCAGGGAGATCTGGGTGAAGATCTGGGTAGAGATCTGGGTGGAGAACATCCGGGGGAAATCTAGGCGTATGAACTAGGAAGATCTAGAGGGAGATCTGGGTGAAGATCTGGGAAGGGATCTGGGTAAAGATCTGGGACAAGATCTGGAGGTAAATCTAGAGAAAGACCTTGGGGGCGATCTGAAGGAGAGACCTCTGTGAAGATCTTGGGGGGGGTCTGGGTGGAAATCTGGGGGGGATCTGGGGAATTTCTGGATGAAGATCTGGAGGGGGACCCGGGGAAGATCTACGAAGAGCCGGGGGGGATCTGGAAGAAGCTCCGGGGAAGATTTCGGGGGAGATCTGACGGTACATCCGGGGAAGATCTGCAGGAGATCTGGGGCAAGACCTGGAAGATATCTTGGGCAAGATCCGCGGGGAGATCTGGAGAAAGATCTGGGGAACGATCTGGGGGACGATCTGGAAGAGAGATCCTGGCGAAGGTCTCGGTGGGGATCTGGGTGGGGATCTGGGTGGATATCTGGGGGGGGTCTGGAAAGATCTGGGGGAGACCTGGGGGGGGATCTGGGAGAAGATCTGGGGAAGATCTAGGAAGATCCGGGGGAGATCTGGAGGATGATCTGGGGAAGATCTGGGGGGAGATCTGGACGAAGATCCGGAGATGATTTGGGAAGATCTGGGGGAGATCAGAAGGAAAATTGGAGGGAATCCCAGAGAAAGCTCTCGAGGAAGATCTGGGAAACCCAGAAAATCTGGAGGATGAGCAGGAAAAAGAGAACAGCGTTCAGAAACTGTGCTTGTTTTCGGGAATCCACTACCGATTTTATTGAGTGCGACCCAGCTTAGCGGGAGGGAGTTTCTGAACAGAAGATGTCCGACAGAGGGAAAGAAGAAGAGGACCAGGACGAGGACAGGGAGAAGAGGAAAAGAGAACGCATCCGCGAGGAACTCTCACAGCAGAGCGCAGGCGGTGCACGGGGTAGGGAGGCGACCAGGATGCCCCGTTTACTGGCGGTGGTTCCGAAGGCCCGCGGCGACGAGGATGTCCCTCTGACGGGTGGCGGTCCCGAAGGGGCCTGGCTCAGAACCCCTGCCACCCCAGGGAGATGGCAGCCCCCCAGGCAAGGGGGAACCCCGGGACCCCATGGACACCGCGAGCGTTGGTGGCCCATCCAGCCTCCGTGGACCCCCCACCAAAACCTGGGCGCCCTCCCTTTGCCCGACCCCCGCGGGGAGACCGCCAGACCCAAGCAGGCCGCCAGGGCAAATGCGGGGACCCTGGGCCCAAGGACGCGGCCCCTTCTCACCTCTGTCCTCTTACCTGCCCGACACGCATAGCACCACAGCCTCCGCCTGCCCCGCACGACGCACGCGCACGAGAGCCGCAGGGGCGTTTTCCCGAAGCCCTGCCCCTCCCTTACTGGGATGGCCGTGGGGTTTCTAAGTGGAAAGGGGGGTTACGCTGGATGCCAAGGTGGGTTATTTCAGGCCCAAATCTGGCTTTTAAGTGGGTTACAACCGCCCAGAATGGCTTAGGGGGTTAACTCCGCTAAGTGGGCGGAGCCCATTTAGCCTGGATCGTTAGCCACCTCTAAGCTACTTCAGGCGCTTGCAACCCACTTATAAGCCAGGTTGGGCCAGATATAACCCACCTTGGCATCCACTTGTAACCCCCTTATCCACTTAGAAACCCCCACGGTCGTCCCAGTATGAAGCCCTTCGCGGTTGGAGCACCCCTGTCGCCCTGACCCCACCCCCGCCCGAAGTGGCAGGAGGCGGGCCCACAACCAGGAAAGGGGGCCCCCCGCCGTGGAGGCGCCCACCAGAATGTCGGATTTCTAAAAAAAATCCCGGAGACACGCTAGGGCGCTCTTGCAGGCAGGGCCGCAAGGGCGCGCTCTTAAAGCCCTGTCCTCCACTGTGATGACCGTGGCGGTTTTGTATATATATATATACACATACATACATCTGTATATATACACCTGTGAATATAAATGTATATATACATATATATATATATATGTAGATATATATATATATATATACCTATACATATATATATATATACATACATATATGTACTAACAACAAGTTGCAAGTGGACACCAAGGTGCGCTATGTATTGCCCAACCTGGATTACAAGTCGATCACGAGTTCCTTACGTAGCGTAGGGGGGTAACGATCCGGGCTGCGTGGGCCCCGCCCGCGTAGCCGAATTTTCTTACCCCCCTGTGCCACTCGGGAGCTGTCTAACCCACCTCTACGCCAGGTGGGCCAGATATAACCCACCTGGGCATCCACTTGCAACTCCCTATCCACTCAGCCACTCCCACGGTGATCCGAGCATGGGGCCGACCTCGGCTGGGAGCACCCCTTCCGCCCGGACCCCCACGCCCGCCCGCGGCGGAAGGATCAGGAAGGGGGCCCCCGCCGCGAAGGCGCCCACTGGAAGCGTGCGGTCGAAGACGATCCTGGAGGCACGCAGGGATGCCACTCGGAGCCCCGCTCTGATCGGGAGCCGCCCCCCAGGACACGCCCCAAGGCAAGGCCAGCAGTTATCGATCATCACCCAGTCGGCCCCCTCAACGCCAGGGCGGCGGAGATGACAACCAACACCCCGTCCGTATAAGCAACATCGACAGCCCAACTCACGCCCGCTATTCTGTGTTGTTGCTCCCCCCACGCGCGCTGCACTCCGCCTCGCGCGCGCTCGAGCGCTGGACCCGCGCCGCGGGCGGAGGAGCGGGCCGGGCCGCACCGCAGCCGCAGCCGCCGCCGCCGCCGCCGCCGCCGCTGCCGCCGTCGCCGTCACCGCCGCCGCCGCCGTCACCGCCGCCACCGCCGCCGCCGCCGCCGCCGCTGCCGCCGCCGCCGCCACCCATCCGCCCGCCGCCGCCGCTGCCGCCGACCAGAGGGGGAGGTCCTGGGCATTCCATAGTTGGGCGTTTTGACAAACGCGCTGACCAGGGAGATCGCGTCACCGACGCCATGCCTTTGTTTGGCCGACCAACCGCAGGCCCCAATACAGCTCCAATTTCTTGCGAGCCCGGTCGCGTCTTGACAGGACGCTGTGTCTCTAACAAACGCGAAAACGCTCGGTCGCATGCACACACGCCCTGTTACTAGCATAAAAGCAGACGTCGGCGCGAGCCAGGTCCAGCAGGGCCCGCGCGAGACAGAAGACTCCTGAACCTTGGCGCGCACCGCCGTGCTGCACACTCGCCCCACCCCGCCCGCCGGCTGGACCAGCGCGACGAAGGCGGCCGGTGGAGGCGCGGAGAGCCGGACGAGGCGCCCGCGCGCAGCGGGCCGCGACCTCGCGAGCCCGGCGGCTTCTTTCCGCCAGGCCCCACGGAAGATCATTAGCAGCGCGCGAGTCTTGAGGTCCCCCCTCGAAGCGTCGATGTCTGAGGTCGAGAGCGCTGCCCCGGTGGCTCCGTCCACGACCTGCACGCCGAGGCGCGAGCTGGACTTGCAGAAACCCGAGAGGAAGCGCTAGGCGGCCCCCGCAGTCGTGTCCTGGACAGCCCGGCACCATGCCTGCCCAGGACGCCGCACCCACAGCGGCTTCACACGCTCCAAACGAGGGGTGCAACAGGGGCCGGGACTGCGTTCGCTCCCCGAGCGCACTGGCCTTAACAACTTCCGGGCTTCGTGGCAAACGACTGCGCGCACAGCTCCCCTTGCCCAGGCCGCCTTGAGCACTGGGCGGCGCCGCCGCCAGGCACCGCTACCTGCTATCTACAGTTGCCCTTGTTTCAAGGTGGCGTTCGCCCACCCCGCGCCCGGCCAAGGTGCTGACAGCGGCGACGCCTCAGCCGACCCGAGGGTCAAGCGGCGACACCTCAAGCACCCACTTGTTGCCACGATGTTTTACAACACCAGCAAGTCTTCGCAGCAGGTCCGACAAAATGTTGCTCTGAGGGTGGCAGACCACCGTCGCCGGACGCGCAGGTGGCTCGACAAAACCCCGCGGACTACGAGGCAGCGGGAGGGTAGAACGTCAATCAAGACAAGTTGCTGGTTTAGTCGGCCGGCCAACAAATCTAACACGGCCAGTCTGGAGAAACCCTTCCCAGGCCCCATATATAAACCAATCGCCGTCCCAGACACGTGCGTCGAGACACGGTAGCTGACAACGCAAGATCCGCTTGTCCTGCAGCCACGCCTGGCCATTCCGATTTGTGGCCCGCTACTTGCAAGGGGCGCCAAAGCACCCGGCGACGGGGAAAACGCAAGACGGCAAGCGAAACTCCCCACTACCCCAGAGCAGGAAACAACCGCTTGGAAAGCAACCCCCGTGCGCCACGCTAGAAACCCACGTCTCTCTGCCCCTCCCGACGGCAGATACCTCACCTGGGGGGGGCGCCCCACTTGCCCCCCCCCCCCCCGCACACACACACACACACACACACACACACACCTCAAACTATTGCTCCCGCCTGCCCGGGAGTTCGCGAACGGCCCGAAAACTGCACACCAACGGCAGGGCACATGAGAAGACCAAGAGAGTCCTGGCCACTAGACGTAAGTACGTGCCGAGAACGAGGGGGGCCAGGAAGCAGGCCGGCACCTGCCAGGGATCGCGCGGGGTACCCATTCGCTTGCCCTTTTCGAAACGATTTCGCCGTGGCGTTTGAAAACACCCCTGTCGTTCGAGAAGTGGACACACCATACAAGTGTGACCTCCAGGCAAGGCTGGTCGAAGTCACTGCTTGACCGGGCAAAAGCGGCCCCCAGCTTTATCCCGAGAGCCACCCGCGGGGATTTGGCCCCCAATTGCGTGGAGCACGCAAGAGTGGTCGACCTTGCTAGCCCCCCCATAACAAAGATAGCCTGCGTGGACGCACTTTTTTGATTCGCGGGTCGAGAGCGCAGACCTTCCGGTCGAAGCTAAGCGGGCCGTGCGAAGCTTGAATTAACAAAAAGGGGGGGCAGAAGGAGCGCGGCCTCACGGCATGGCCAGGAGGAGGCAAAGCCTCGGGATCAGGCGGCGCCGAAAACGACGCGCTCGCAAAGGAACGCCTTGCACAGAAACCGGGCGGCGAAGCACCGACAGACGCAAGTGCTGCGGTTGGTGTTGCCGCCCACGGCTGGCCATGCACACTGGCCTCAGGCGGCGAGAGGAGACGCGCCTTATACCCGAGCGGCGTCGACAAGGCAGAGTGGAGAGCATCGCTGAGCCGAAGTGCACCGTTGTGCCATCGAACAGGTAGCGGGAGCGGGCGGCCCAGACCGCGGTCGTTCAGGGCCCCACGGGCCCAGGGCACGGGAGCCGCAGCCTGAGGCGCGGCAGCCAGGACACGCCAGGATCACGCCGCCTGCAACGACCGACAAAATGCCAGCGTGCTGCAAGGTGGAACGAGTCCTGCCCTGCAGTGGCGAGCGCACGGGACCGGGCCGAGGCCGCGCTGTACCAGGGCGCTGCCGTTGTCCGCGGGGCCCAGGGCCAGGCCGGGGACGCGCTGCGCCCAGGACCGCGGGGCCGCCGAGGCGGCAAGGTGAAACAGGACCATCGCGTGCGAGCGCCGGGCACCGGGCGGAAGCCGCGCTGTGCCGGGCGCGGCCGCCACGCGGGCGGGGAGGTAGCGAGCGGGGAAACGGGAAAGCGGGCAGGGAGGAGAATGGCTGGCCAGGCGGGCCAGCCAGCGCCGGGGCAGCCCCCCCTCAGCAGCCCGGCGGCCCCGCCAGCTACAGGAGGCAGGTGGAACCTGCACAATCAGGGGGGTCAGGTAAGGGAGGGGGGGGAGGGGGGGGGGCCAGTCGTTCAAGAAGGCGCCGAACAGGTCGCACCCGAAGAAGAGCGCCGTGGGGCCTTGCCGGGGACAGGAGGGGCGGTCTGGACATGGCGCCCGGGGCCTCGAGAACAGTTTGGAGCATTCGAGACAAGTCAGCGCTTGGGCGCTGTATTCCGTTCCGGTTGTCCGTGGACCTGGAGCTGAGTGATGGGCCGCCCCCCGCACCCATCGTCTTTGGCCGCATCCTGGCCCCGCCGGATGTCCTAATACAAGGCGTTTTCGCGGTCCCAGTCGACGTCGCAGGTAAACTGCGGGATCAGGAGGGACTAACCGCCCCATTATCAGGTGCGCAGGAGGAGGGGGGGAGGGAGACAGAGCCACGCGTCGTAGAAGGCGACACACAAGTCGTACCCGAAGAAAAGCGTCAGGAGGCCTTGCCAGGGACAGGAGGGGCGGTTGGCGCGGGCACCCTGGGCGGCGGCATCAGTGGGAGCGTTCGGGGCACGTCAGCGCCTGGGGCGCTGCATTATGGTCCAGTTGTCTGTGGACCCGGAGCTGCGTGCTGGGCCGCCCCCGCGCCCCTCGCCTTTGGCCACCTCCCGCTTCCGTTGAAACTCCCCATACAAGGCGTTTTCGCGGTCCCAATCGATGTAGACGCCAGCGTTCCGGGAAGAGGTACCCACGTCGTAGCGGCCGCGTGCCCATTTGTCCTGGAAGCGGTCGATCATGTCGGGCTTCCAGCAGGACGGGTCGAACTTGACTGCGTTCCTGGTCTTGCCCTTGTCTTGCCCCACGTGCCTGCACCAGGAGTGCCAGGCTGCGGCGAAGCAGAAGCCCCCCTCGGCCTTCAGCCTTTCCAGGTGGGTGGTCGCCGTCTCGCCCGGGCGCCTCGGCCAGCTGACGCGGCGCTCCTCCCAGGGGCGGCTGTGACCAGGGCGGCGGCGCTCATCTTTGTCTTGTTCAGGGCGGCGGCCATCGTCGCATCGCTGCCAGGAGCCCCAGCCTCCGCTCCTGTCGCGATCGCGGTCTCGGTCGCGATCGCGCTCTCTAGCTCGCCCCCTGTCGCTGGCGTCTCTCGACAGACGTCGCCCTGCCGTGCTCTCGCACCGGCCCCACAGTCACAGTCCGGAGGGGTGTGCGCAGGGCGCGAGTGTCAGCGCCGGCCACCGCTGGCGCGCCCTGCGCCGTGGGCCCGTCGGCCTGGCGGGCCTGGCGCTGCGTGTCGGCGCCGCGTTCAGGGCTGTTGCGCCGAACCTCTCGGGGGCTCGTGCCGATGTGGACCCGCCGATGGGCTCCAGGGTCTGGGGAAGGTGAGACCGCGTGGACTGCGCCTGAAGCCTCTGCCAGCCTCTGAGCCTGTTCCTCCTCCTGGTCTTTGGAGCTGTACTCAGGGCTCTCCTCCCTGGCGCGGTCGCCCGGCGGTGGCTCGCGCGCGGGGCCCCGTCCGACCGCCCATGGAGCGCGGGATTGGGGCCTGGACTTGGGCTGGGCCCCTTCCGCGGGCGCCGCTGCGACGGTTCCAGGGTCGGCGCCGAGCCGGGAGCTGGCAGGGCCCGCTGCCGCCTGCGGTGCTTGCGCCACGTCGGGGGCCCTCCCCAGGAAGGCGGCCGCACGGCCCGCCGCACTGCCGCGTAGGACGTCGGCGCGTAGCGTCTTGGTCCCAGCGCCCCAGATTTCAAGCCACTCGTCGCCTATTTGGACGACCAGGAAGCGTTGCGCGCCCTCCGCGCGGAGCCAGACGTCGCGGATCGGGCCGAATACCGCTCCGTCCAAGGGCCGCGGGAACAGGGGGTCGGCGTTCTGCGCCGCTGCAAACCACCTGTCTCGGGGGAGGGTGTCGTTCCGGATGACCACGTAGTCGCCGTTCTCGATGTCTGGGTTGTCAGTCATGATCTGGCGGGTGGGGGCCTGGAGGGGTGTGTCAGGGACACGTCCTTGCCGTCGGTCGCGGTCGCTCTGCGCGCGCTCCAGGGGGGATTCAGGGGTTGCGATCACAGCTGGCGGGGCCCCTGGGGACTCGGTCGCCGCGGGGCGCGCCCTGGGTGGGCATGAGGCCAGCTCGCTGTCACTCGGCGCGGGCGGCGGCGTTTCCGCCGCTGTCCGCGGGGCGGCCGCGGGGCCCTCGTGCTGTTCAGGGGCGCGCGTGGCGCAGAGAGGCTGCGCAGGCTGGGCCCAGGGCCGGTAGTAGGCGAGCAGCCCCTTGCCCACGGCTTTGACGTCAGCGGCCGCGACGAACGCCTCCAGCACCGGTCGCGGAAAGGCCAGGGGCGAGGGGCCGAAACTCGCGCGACTGGCGCGGATGCGCCGCTCCCAGCGCGCGCCAAGGTCGCCACCGCCGTTGACTGCGCCCGTCGCCAGGAAGCTCACCAGGTGCACGAGGGCAGCGCGGTCGTCGTCCCATTGCCCCCGCGGTTACGACGTCGTTTCTGAGGATATGCCCTGGGGGGCGCGCGCCATGGGGTTTTGATGGAAACCACGCCATAGAGTTTAGATGAGTCTCGTTTCGGCCCTCGGGGCGCGCCATGGCCAGCGCCAAAATATCTGGCGCGCGCCATGGGAAGAACACGGGCTGACCCCGAACTCTCGCGGCGCGGCGTCGCTCGAGCGATTCGCGCGGCGCGCCCGCGAGGGCGCGCTTAGCGCGGCCACCATCGTGGCCGCTAGAGTTGCCAAAGCCTTCGCGCGTCAAGGTGCTTGGTGCGCTTCGACGCTCGAGCTTTTCAAAAATCATCTTTCTCCCCCCCCTCCTCCTCCCGTTCCTTCTCCGCCCCCCCCCTCCCCTAGCCCCCTCCTCCCCGTCTGTTCCCCGCTCTCCGCCCCCTCCCTCCCCCCCCAGCACGCCCTCGCCCCCCCGCCCCCCCCCCCACACACACGCTTTCCTGCGCCCCTCCCGCCCGCCCCCCCCCCGCCCACCCCCCCCGCGCGAAGCGCCTCAAGGCGCAGGCGAGGGCGCAGGGGTCGGCGCCGGCGAGGGCGACGGCGCGGGCGAGGGCGAGGGCGGGCGATGGGGCGAGGAGGAGGAGGAGGAGGAGGTATCCTGCCGTCTGCCCCGTTCCCCCCCCCTCGTCTGCCTGCCGCCCCCCCCCCGAGCTCCCTCCCCCCCTCTGTCTGCGTTTCCTGTCCCGTCCCCACCCGCCCCCCCCCCTCCCCTCCCCTCCTTCTCCCCCTCCTTCTCCCGCCCTCACCCTGCCCCTCGGAAGTCCTGGACCCCCAGTCCGTTTCCAGCGCTCCTGGAGGAGCACCCCGAAGCCGAGGCCCGGGTCGGAGCAGCGGCGAGCTCGTACAAATTCAGCCTGCTGCCCACTGCGGCATCCTGCCTCAACTCAGCTCCGCATGGGCCATCGTTCAACTCAGGCCCGCATGGCCTCGTTCAGCTTCTTCTGCACCGCCAGGTGGAACTCGTTCTGGGCGATGCCGTTCTCCAGGGGAACGTCCAGCACGTTCTGGATGGCCGTGGCCCTCACCTCAGCACTGGAGCTCTCGTGATCGCGAATCTTCTGGATGGCGGCGGCCTCCATCTGCGTGAGCCTCGCCAAGTGGATCACCTTCTCCATTGCCTTCGCGTTCTCGTCGCACTTGCCGCCCTGCTCGTAGGATTCGCAGGCGTCGCGGACGCTGGTGATGCCTTTCTCCAGGACCGCGATGGCGGAGCCCACCTTGGCCGCCAAGCCTTTCGTTGCGAAGACCGTCGAGCGAGCATGCTTGACCACCGCCGCCCACTCTGCACTTTCGTCGAGGCCTGCCCTCCAACCACGATCAACGCTGCCAAAACTGACGATGGCTTTCAACCTGCTTGGCACGGGGACGGAAAGCGCACTTACTTCCAGAGCGCACGAGATCGCTGGCTCGTCCGCTCTTACACCTCCTATGGACGCCCTTCCCCTCGCTCTCGTCCTATCTCAGCCTCGGAGAGTCGCGGAGCTTTCTTTGAGCGCGTTTCTCGTTTTGGAGGGGGCGGTCGGGTCGCGTTGCGTTTTCCGCGTTTGGGCCGCCTGCTTTCCAGAACCCCGCGTTTTCCTTGCGTGGACCGCTCGTTGTCCACGCGTTGCCGCCCGCCCCTGTACCCTGGCGTCAAGAACTTATTACGCCGCAGCTCCCTGTTGGGAGCTTTGGTCTTATCAGCTCGATTACGTCACCGCTCGCTCTTGGGAGCCGCGGTGCTAAGAGCCTTTGGGAGTATTATGGGCCTCTTGGGGGGCTCTTGGCGAGCCCCTTGGGTGCGCATTGGGGACCTTTTGGGCCTTTTCGGGTGCCTCCCGGGGCCTCCTGGGAGCTTCTCGGCTGCGGGCGTGAAGGGACTAGGCTGCGTTTGGCCGTCTTTGGGCTCTCTTGGGGAAGGGGGGCCTCTTGGGGCCTTCCTGGGGCTGCCCTGGCGCCGTCTTGGGCAGTATTGGCGCCTCTTGGGCCGTATTGGCGCCCTTTTGGGCAGTTGTGGGGCTGTCTTGGGGAGCCTATTGGGGCCTCTTGGGGCGCTCTTGGGGGCCTCCTGGACAGTATTGGACGCCTCTTGGCCCGTCTCGGCGCCCTCTTGGGCTATTTTGGGTGGCCTCTTGGGAACATCATGGGCCGTCTTGGGGCGGTCTTGGGGGCCTCTTGGACCGTCTTCAATGCCATGAAAGGCGAAAAGCCGCATATGCTACAAATGCATGGTTTCCTTGAGAAAAATCAATGAGTTTGGCCTCTTGGGGCCCTCTTGGGACGCCTCGTGGGCGCCTCCTGGGGCGTCGTGGAGGCCTCTCGGGACGTCTCGGGGCCGCCTTGGGCAGTCTCGGGCTCTCTTAGAGCGCTCCTGGGCCGTCTTGGGCGCTTCTTGGGCGCTTCTCGGGCCGCCCTGGGCGCCGCCCTGGCCGCTTCTTGGGCTGTCTGAGGCGCCTACGACGGCCCAAGAAGCGCCCAAGAAGCGTTTTCCGATGATGTCTCGAGCATAAGTATGAGAAGAAGAAGAAGAAGAAGAAGAAGAAGAAGAAGAAGAAGAAGAAGACGAAGAAGAAGAAGAAGAAGAAGAAGCAAAACGAGGCGGGAGGGCAATTAGACCTGCTTGGCACGGGGACGGAAAGCGCACTTACTTTCAGAGCGCACGAGATCGCTGGCTTGTCCGCTCTTACACCTCTTATTGACTCCCCCCCCCTCGCCCCTGTCCTATCTCAGCCTCGGAGAGTCGCGGAGCTTTCTTTGAGCGCGTTTCTTGTTTTGGAGGGGGGCGGTCGGGTCGCGCATCGTTTTCCGCGTTTGGGCGGCCAGCTTTCCAGAACCCCGCGTTTTCCTTGCGCGGGCCGCTCGTTGTCCACGCGTCGCCGCCCGCCCCTGCGCCATGGCGTCAAGAACTTATTACGTCGCAGCTCTCGGTTGGGAGCTTTGGTCTTATCAGCTCGATTACGCCGATCACCGCTCGCTCTTGGGAGCCGCGGTGCTAAGAGCCTTTGGGAATAGTTTGGGCCTCTGCGGGGGCTCTTGGGGAGCCTCTCGGGCGCCTCTCGGGGACCTTTTGGAACTTTTCAGGCGCCGATTGGGGCCTCCTGGGAGCTTCTGGGCTGCGGGGGCGAAGGAACTAAGCTGCCTGGGGCCGTCTACGGGCTCTCTGGGGTGCCTCTTGGGGCCTTCTTGGGGCCGTCCTGGGGCCGCCTTGGGCCGTCTTGGCGCCTCTTGGGCCGTCTCGGCGCCCTCTCGGGCCGTTTGGGGGCCTTCTTGGGGGCCGATTGGGCCTTCTTGGGGCGCTCTTGGGGGCCTCCTGGACAGTCTTGGACGCCTCATGTCCCGTCTTGGCGCCCTCTTGGGCTATTTTGGGTGGCATCTTGGGAACATCATGGGCCGTCTTGAGGCGGTCTTGGGGGCCTCTTGGACCGTCTTCAACGCCATGAAATGCGAAAAGCCGCATATGCTACAGATGCACGCTTTCCTTAAGACAATAAATGATTTTGGCAGCTTGGGACCCTCTTGGGACGCCTCGTGGGCGCCTCCTGGGGTGTCGTGGAGGCCTCTCGGGACGTCTCGGGGCCGCCTTGGGCGGTCTTGGGCTCTCTTGGAGCGCTCCTGGGCCGTCTTGGGCGCTTCTTGCGCCGTCTCGGGCCGACTTGGGCGCCGTCTTGGCCGCTTCTTGGGCTGTCTTAGGCGCGTGAGACGGCCCAAGAAGCGCCCAAGAAGCGTTTTCATGTGATGTCTCGAGCGAAACGCTGTTTTTATGCCCCGAAAGCCGCCCTACTCGATAAAAGACGAGGCGGGAGGGCAATGAGACCTGGGCCGGCACGGAAACGGAAAGAGCGCCTCAAACACATTAACCGAAGCTACTCACAACACCGTTCGTACTGGGAGGCTTGGCGTTGAAAGCCTGTTACGTCACCCGTCGCTCCTGCTCCTCCCCCTCCTCCCCCTCCTCCTCCTCCTC
>CAUYUJ010020913.1:22500-41167 GCA_963575745.1 Prorocentrum cordatum | reverse complement strand
ACAGACAAACGCAACTGATGATTCTGAATCGGTTTCTGTAAATATCAGCTCCGTAGCTGTCCTACAGCTCGAGTTAAGTACAGAAAACCGAGAGTTCTTGTCAAGATGACTCGAATAATACGAATAGGTTTGCGGACCTAGCTCGGCTAACAGACCGAGTTCAGACCTCTGGATTGAACAGGCGAACGCGCCAAATCATTCTACATCGCTTAGCTGTGCTTACCAGGTCTGTAGCTGTCCTAAAGCTCGAGTTATGTTCAGAAAACCGTCAGCGCGTATCAAGATGACTCGAAACGGCCGATCCCGCCACAGTGCTTTTAGATAGTAATATTCACCCGATCGAGCTGAGATCAAGATGGCGAGCGGGAGTAAGATCGAATACCACGGGAAAAAATACTGGAGCTCTAACGAATGGTTAAATTTCGAGAATAAAATTTTCAACCGAGCAAAAGTCAGCAAAAGTTCCATCGAGATTTTTCGAGCCAACTAGCCCGCCAGCGCGTCCGAATTACTCTTAAGCTTCTAGCTGCTAGCTTAGGGAAGCTCTACGAGTCACAGGCGAACGCGCCTGATCATTCTGAATCGATTAGCTGTGCTTACCAGCTCGGTAGCTGTCCTCAAGCTCGAGTTATCTTGAGAAAACCGTCACCGCGTATCACGATGACTCGAAACGGCTTTGGCAGTAAAAGCTACCCCATCGAGCTGAGATTCAGATGGCGAGCGAAAATAAGACCGAATATCACGGGGAAAAACACTAGAGCTCTAACGAACTGGGCGCCGGCGGTAAACCGTCAACCTTGGTTACCGCCGGGAGACTCGTAGAGCTTCCTAGCTCGACTTAAGTTCAGAAAACCGACAGCACCTACAGACATTCCGACTTATAGTGAATATTTTTCGACCTCTGAATGCGACAGGCGGACGCGTCTGATGTCTGCGAATCGACTCCTGTCATTACCAGCCCTGCAGCCCCCCTAAAGCCCGAGTTGAATGCAGAAAACCGACAGCACCTCTCAGGATAACCCGAACAATACAATAGTTTCGCAGACCTAATTCGGGCAGACCGAGTTCCGAGCTCTGGATTCGACAGGTGGACGCGGCTGATCTCTTCAAATCGATTCCTGTGAGCACCAGCACTGTAGCCCCCCTCAGCGCGAGTTGAGTAAAGAAAACCGAGAGCACTTCTCAAGATGACTCGACCAATACGAATAGTTTCGCGATTCTAGATCGGGCAGCAGACCGAGTTCAGAGCTCTGGATTCGACAGACAAACGCAACTGATGATTCTGAATCGGTTTCTGTGAATATCAGCTCTGTAGCTGTCCTACAGCTCGAGTTAGAAAACGAGAGTTCCTGTCAAGATGACTCGAATAATACGAATAGCTTTGCGGACATAGCTCGGCTAACAGACCGAGTTCAGACCTCTGGATTCAACAGGCGAACGCGCCTAATCATCTACCGACTGGGCGCCCGGACGGTAAAAACGTCAACTTTGTTACCGCCGGAGACTCGTAGAGCTTCCTAGCTCGACTTAAGTTGCGCAAAACCGACAGCAACCTACCACATTCCGACTTGATAGTAATATTTCTTGACCTCTAAAGACATGTCGACAGGCGGACGCGTCTGATGTCTGCGAATCGACTCCTGTCATTACCAGCCCTGCAGCCCCCCTACAGCCCGAGTTGAGTGCAGAAAACCGACAGCACCTCTCAGGATGACTCGAACAATACAGAAGTTTCGCAGACCTAATTCGGGCAGCAGACCGAGTTCCGAGCTCTGGATTCGACAGGCGGACGCACCTGATGTCTTCAAATCGATTCCTGTCACCACCAGCACTGTAGCCCCCCTCAGCGCGAGTTCAGTGAAGAAAACCAAACAAGATGACTCGACCAATACAAATAGTTTCGCGATTCAAGATCGGGCAACAGACCGAGTTCAGAGCTCTGGATTCGACAGACAAACGCAACTGATGATTCTGAATCGGTTTCTGTAAATATCAGTTCTGTAGCTGTCCTACTCGAGTTAAGTACAGAAAACCGAAGGTTCCTGTCAAGATGACTCGAATAATACGAACAGGTTTGCGGACCTAGCTCGGCTAGGCTAACAGACCGAGTTCAGACCTCTGGATTCAACAGGCGAACGCGCCTAAGCATTCTACATCGATTAGCTGTGCTTACCAGCTCTGTACCTGTCCTGAAGCTCGAGTTATCTTGAGAAAACCGTCACGGTCGATCCCGCCCAGAGCTTTTCGATAGTGATATTCACCCGATCGAGCTGAGATCAAGATGGCGAGCGGAAATAAGATCGAATATCACAGGAAAAAATACTAGAGCTCTAACGAATGTTCAAATTTTGAGAACAAAATTTTCAACCGACCAAAAGTCAGCAAAAGTTCCGTCGAGATTTTTCTTGCCAACTAGCTCTCCAGCGTGCCGGAATTACTCTTAAGCTTCCAGCAACTAGCTTAGGGAAGCTCTACGAGTCATTAGCTGTGCTGACCAGCTCTGTAGCTGTCCTACAGCTCGAGTTATGTTCAGAAAACCGTCAGCGCGTATCAAGATGACTCAAAACGGCCCTGCCACAGTGCTTTTCGATAGTAATATTCACCCGATCGAGCTGAGACTGGGCGCCGGCGGTAAACGGTCAACCTTGGCTACCGCCGGGGGACTCGTAGAGCTTCCTTGCTTTTACTGTAGCCCCCCCCCAGCCCGAGTCGAGTGCAGAAAACGGAGAGCACTTCCCAAGACGACTTAAACAATACGAATAGTTTCGCGATTCTAGATTGGGCAGCAGACCGAGTGCAGAGCTCTTGATTCAACACACGAATAAGACTGATCATTCTAAATCGGTTTCTGTACGTACCAGCTCTGTAGCTGTCCTGTAGCTCGAGTTAAGTACGAAAAACCCAGAGCGTCTATCAAGATGACTCCAATAATACGAACAGGTTTGCGGACCTAGCTCGGCTAGCAGACGAGTTCAGATCTCTGGATTCAACAAGCGAACGCGCCTGATCATTCTGAATCGATTAGCTGTGCTTACCAGCTCTGTAGCTGTCCTAAAGCTCGAGTTATGTTCAGAAAACCGTCATCGCGTTTCAAGATGACTCGAAACGGCCGATCCCGCCATAGTGCTTTTTGCAGTAAAAGGTACCCGATCGAGCTGAGATCAAGATGGCGAGCGGGAATAGGATCGAATATCACAGAAACAAATACTAGAGCTCTAACGAATGTTCAAATTTCGAGAACAAAATTTTCAACCGACCGAAAGTCAGCAACTTGGTAGCGTCCAAAACCCGGAGAGCGAAGAGCGAAGAGACTGGGCGCCGGCAGTAAACCGTCAACCTTTCTTACCGCCGGGGGACTCGTAGAGCTCCCTGAAAACATGCAATGCCGAAAAAAAATACACAGAAAAAATAGTTCTTCAGCCCAAACAATTTCAGACCTCTTGGATGCAACAGCCGAACGCCCCCGATGCTTCTGGATTGTCTTCTGTACGAGCTCTGTAGCTCTCCTACAGCCCGAGCTACGTGCGTAAATCGACAGCACCTCTCAAGATGACTCGAACAATACGAAGAGTTTGGCAAACCTAGCTCGAGTATCAGACCGAGTTCAGATCTCTGCATGCGACAGGCGGACGCGTCTGATGTCTCTGAATCGATTCCTGTGATTACCAGCCCTGCAGCCCCCCCTACAGCCCGAGTTAAGTGCAGGAAACCGACAGCACCTCTCAGGATGACTCGAACAATACGAATAGTTTTGCGGACCTAGTTCGGGCAGCAGACAGAGTTCGGAGCTCTGGATTCGAAAGGCGGACGCGCCTGATGTCTCCGAATCGATTCCAGTGATTACCAGCCATGCAGCCCCCTACAGCCCGAGTTAAGTGCAGAGAACCGACAGCATCTCTCAAGATGACTCGAACAATACGAATAGTTTCGCGATTCTAGATCGGGCAGCAGACCGAGTTCAGAGCTCTGGGTTCAACAGACAACGGCCACTGATGATTCTGAATCAGATTCTGTACGTATCAGCTCTGTAGCTGTCCTGTAGCTCGAGTTAAGTACAGAAAACCGAGAGCGTCTGTTAAGATGACTCGAATAATACGAATAGGTTTGCGGACCTAGCTCGGCTAGCAGACCGAGTTCAGACCTCTGGATTCAACAAGCGAAGGCGCCTGATCATTCTGAATCGATTAGCTGTGCTTACCAGCTCTGTAGCTGTCTTACAGCTCGAGTTATCTTGAGAAAACCGTCACCGCGTGACAAGATGACCCGAAGCAGGCGATCCCGCCCGTGTGCTTTTTGGCAGTAAAGGGTACCCGATCGAGCTGAGATCAAGATGGCGAGCGGGAATAAGATCGAATATCACGGGAAAAAATACTAGAGCTCTAACGAATGTTCAAATTTTGAGAACCAAATTTTCAACCGACCAAAAGTCACCAAAAGGTCCGTCGAGATTTTTCTTGCCAACTAGCTCTCCAGCGCCCCGGAACTGGGAACCGGCGGTAAACTGTCAACCAGGTTACCGCCGGGGCCCTCGTAGAGCTCTTTTCTCGCACGGCGCTCGCCAGTGAATATTTAGGAAGAGCTTGGAGCAAGACCAAAAGAATCGAAAAAACACGTTTTCATAATCTCATCCAAAGATGGTTCCGCCAAGTGCTTAGATAGTAATACTGCGCCCACGGACCTCAGAATTCGCTGGCGAACGCGAAAAAATCCACTATAGGTGCGAAAAATACCGGTTCTCGAAATGAACTGGGCGCCGGCAGTAAACCGTCAACCTTTGTTACCGTCGGAGACTCGTAGAGCTTCCTGACAACATATAATGTCGAAAATAATTAACAGAAAAAAAAATTGTTCAGCCCAAGGAAATTCAGACCTCTCAGATGCAACAGCCGAACGTCCCCCATGCTTCTGGATTATCTTCTGTACGAGCTTCTGTACGAGCTTCTGTACGTAAATCGACAGCACCTCTCAAGATGACTCGAACAATACGAATAGTTTGGCAAACCTAGCTCGAGTATCAGACGAGTTCAGACCTCTGCATGCGACAGGCGGACGCGTCTGATGTCTCCGAATCGATTCCTGTGATTACCAGCCCTGCAGCCCCCCCCCCCTACAGCCCGAGTTAAGTGCAGGAAACCGACAGCACCTCTCAGGATGACTCGAACAATACGAACAGTTTCGCGGACCTAGTTCGCGCAGTAGACATATTTCGGAGCTCTCGATTCGAAAGGCGGACGCGCCTGATTGCTCCAAATCGATTCCAGTGATTACCAGCCATGCAGCCCCCCTACAGCCCAAGTTAAGTACAGAGAACCGACAGCATCTCTCAAGATGACTCGAACAATACGAACAGCTTCGCGATTCTAGATCGGGCAGCAGACCGAGTTGAGAGCTCTGGATTCGACAGACAACGTCACTGATGATTCTGAATCAGATTCTGCTCGTATCAGCTCTGCAGCTGTTGTGTAGCTCGAGTTAGGTACAGAAAACCGAGAGCGTCTGTCAAGATGACTCGAATAATACGAATAGATTTGCGGACCTGGCTTGGCTAGCAGACCGAGTTCAGACCTCTCGGTTCAACAGGCGAACGCCCCTGATCATTCTGAATCGATTAGCTGTGCTTACCAGCTCTGTAGCTGTCCTGAGGCTAGAGTTATCTTGAAGAAAACCGACATTGCCTGTCAAGATGACCCGAAACGGCGATCCCGCCTGCCTGCTTTTTGGCAATCAAAGCTCCCCGATCATCAAGATGGCGAGCGGGAATAAGATCATATATCAGGGGAGAAAATACTAAACCTCTAACAAATGTTCAGATTTCGAGAACGAAATGTTCAACCGACCAAAACTCACCAAAAGGTCCGTCGAGATTTTTCTTGCCAACTAGCTCTCGAACGCCCCGGAACTGGCGCCGGCGGTGAACCGTCAACCTGGTCACCGCCAGGAACCTCGTAGAGCTCCTAGCAGCCTAAGAATGCTCAGCATGAAAAAAGAAGGCTTCTGGCAGCATCTCTCAGAAAAGAGAAAACATGATTTTTTCATGTCGACAGAAAGTTGGTTTCGCCAAGTGCTTTGAGAGTAAAGATGCATCTAGAGAGCTCGTATAAAAGCCCTCATAGTCGTCTACAGGTGCGGAAAATCTGCTTCCTCTCAAAAAATAAATGGTCAAATACCTTTCAAAACCACACAAAAGTTATCACTTTTTCCGTCGGTGTCGGGTCGGCCAACTAGCTCCACCCCGCGGGGGATTTCTCTAGCTCGTCGATGTCGAACAGCTCTACGAGATACTGGCGCCGGCGGTAAACCGTCAACCTGGTCACCGCCGGGCACCCCGCAGCTGCTAGCACACGTAAGAGTGCTCGGGATCGAGAGAGAGAGCTTCTGGAAGCATTTCTAAAAAAAGAGAGAAAACATGTTTTTCGTCTCGACATGAAGATGGTTCCTCCAAGTGGTCTGATAGTGAAACTGCGCCTACAGAGTTCATACTAGACAGGGAAGCCCCTTATAGTCGTTTACAGGTGCAAAGAATCTGCTTTCTCAAAATAAATGGTCAAATATCTCTCAAATATTCGCCAAACCACCGAAAAGTTGCCCGCCTCGGCCGGGCGGGCGAACTAGCTCCACCCCGCGCCGGAATTTCTCTAGCTTATCGATGCCAACGAGCTCTACGAGGTATGACTCAAGCTTCCAAGTAGCTTGGGGCAGCTCTACGAGTAATGTTTAAATCTCTTAGACAAACAAAGTTCGTCAAACAGACCCAAAGTTCCCACTTAGTAGCGTCCAAAATGGGAACCGGCGGTGAACCGTCAATCAGGTTACCGCTAGGCACCTCGTAGAGCTCTTTTCTTGCACAGCGCTTCTCTGAACGAATGAAGAGAGCCTGTGAAGCTAGAGCAGAAAAACTCGAAAATACACGATGTTGGTTTCACCCAAAGTCAGTTCCCTCAAGTCTTACCCTGCGCCGGACTTTGAAAAGCTCTACGAGGTGCTCCGAGCTTCCAGCAACCTGGGATCTGGCAGTGAATCGTCAACCAGGTAACCGCCAGGAGCCTCGTAGAGCGTTCTTCACGCTGCGTTGCTCGGAGCACACGCAAAAATCTTTCGCAAGCATGAAGAAACAAGCTCGTTTTTTGTTTGTTTTTTTCAACTGTGCATCTTCGTTCGGTCGACTAGATCGAGTACCAGACCGTTCAGACTTCTCCATGCGAGGAAAGAACGCGCCAGGTGATACTGGATACTCTAAAGAGCTCTACGAGATACTCTTTCGCTTCCAGCAATAACTTGCTCAGAGCAGCTCTGCCAGAAGCTCCACCCCGCGCCGCAACTGGAGCCGGCGCTGAACCGTATACATAGCGACCGCTGGGAACGTTCTAGAGCTGCTCTCACTGGTAAGAGTGTAGAGAATCGACACAGACTGAAAAAATATAGATTTTTTGAAAATCTTTAAATGCGATTTTGTTTCGTTCATATTCGTTTAGTTCCTGGAAGTCAACTCATGCAAAAATAACTTCGACAGAGCTGGGCTGCTCTTAGCGAGGAGTTCACATCAATACGACGCGCACAAATCTGCTTTCTCCAAATAAATAATCAAAAATCTTTCAAATTTTCGCAACACCACCGAAAAGTTATTACTTTCTAGCGTGAACTTGGTAGCGTCCATTTCTTCGCGTTCAAAACCCGAATAGCGAAGCCAAGCGCGGAACGCTGCACGGGAACCTCTGCCAGGCCGCCTGAAACGATGCGCGGGACGCTGGAAATCTCGCAGGAGACGCTTGCAGGGGCGCCGTTTACGATGCGTAGGGCCCTGCAAAGCGCGCAAGGAAGATCTGCCTAGAAGCCTGGAAGAACTGCCGAAGCTCTTCGGAAGCTCTGCCGAAGCGCTTCGCGCACCCTGGTGCCACGCGTATTGGGAAACGCTAGGAAGCCACGCTCCCGGACCCGCTGCGAACTCTGGCGAGTTGCTCCGGCAAGCGTGGACCGGCGAGCGTGGGCGTGTCCTCCTCACCACCCACAGCCGGCTTCTTATCTGAAACCCTCAGCTCTCCAACGAGCTTTCCGGCAAAAACCCGAAGAGCAAAGAGAACACACACCGGAAAACCTATCTGGCGAGTTCACGGAAAAACGCGCGAAGCCCTTCTGGGGCTCTAAGGGGCTCCCCGGCAGCGCTTCCGAAGCGCAGCCAGGAACGCTTCCAAGCGTGCCTGTACGCGTGCGGGCTCGCGTGGAAGCTAGCTTGCCGGAAGCTCTCCCGGACCCGCTGCCGGGTCGAACGACCTGCTCCGGGGATTCTGGACCGGCGGAGATGGGCTGCTGGCGGGCACCACCGCCGTCTGGCTTCTAATCTTGAACCCTGTAGCTCATAGCGAGCTCCCCCGGAAAAACCCGGAGAGCAAAGAACACACACCGGAAAACCTATCTGGCAAGCCCACGGACTGGGCGCCGGCGGTGAACCGTCAACCTGGTCACCGCCGGGAACCTCGTAGGGCTCCTCTCACGCGTAAGAGTGCTCATAATCGAAAGATAGAGCTCCTGGAAGCATTTCTTGCAAAAGGAAAAACTGTTTTTTTCGTGTCGACGTGAAGATGGTTCCGCCAATTGTTTTGATAGTAAAAGTGCGCCTACAGAGCTCATACTTCGTAAGAGAGACCCTCATAGTCGTTTGCAGGTGCGAAAAATCTACTCTCTAAAATGAATTGTCAAATATCTTTGAAAGAATGGCAAAACCATCCAAAAGTTGTCACATTGTCTCTTTTCGTCGGGTCGCCAAACTGGGCGCCGGCGGTAAACCGTCAACCTTTCTTACCGCCGGGGGACTCGTAGAGCTCCCTGACAATATATATATTGTGGAAAAGAATTTCAGAGAACGACTAGTTTTTCAGCCCAAGCGATTATACACCTCTCAAGATGACTCTAACAAAACAAACGAACAGTTTTCCAATCGAGCTCGAGTATGAAACCGAGTTCAGACCTCTGAATGCGACAGGCGGACGCGTCTGGTGTCTGCAAATCGATTCCTGTGATTACCAGCTCTGCAGCCCCCCATACAGCCTGAGTTAAGTGCAGAAAACCGAGAGTATCTCTCAGGATGACTCGAATTATACAACAGTTTCGCGGATCTCGTTCGAGCAGCAGACCGAGTTCCGAGCTCTCGCTTCGACGAACGGACGCGCCTGATGTCTCGAAATCGATTCCTGTGACCAGCAGCACTGTAGCCCTCCCGAGCTCGATTTCAGTGCAGAAAACCGAGAGCACTTCTCAAGATGACTCGAACAATACCAATAGGTTCGCGAACCTAGCTTGTGGAGCAGGCCGAGTTCAGAGCTCTCCATTCAACAGACGAACGCGCCTGATAATTCTTAATCGATTCCTGTGATTATCAGCTCTGTGGCTGCCTTACAGATCGAGTTAAGTACGAAAAACCGAGAGCGTCTGCTACAATGACTCGAATAATACGAGTAGGTTTGAGGCCCTAGCTCGGCTAGCAGACCGAGTTCAGACCTCTGGATTCAACAGGCGGACGCGCCTGATCATTCTGGATGCATTAGCTGTGCTGACCAGCTCTGTAGTTGTCCTGAAGCTCGAGTTATCTTGAGAAAACCAACAGCGCGTATCAAGATGACTCGAAACGGCCGTTCCCGCCGGGACGCTTTTTGGCCTTCAAAGTTACCCGATCGAGCTGAGATCAAGATGGCGAGCGGGAATAAGATCGAATATCATGGGAAAAAATACTAGAGCTCTAACGAATGGTCAAATTTTGAGAACAAAATTTGCAACCGACCAAAAGTCACCAAAAGGTCCGTCGAGATTTTTCTTGCCAACTGGCGCCGGCGGTGAACCGTCAACCTGGCCACCGCCGGGAACCTCGTAGAGCTTCTAACACGCTTAAGAGTGCTCAGTTCCAAAAGAGAGGGCTTCTAGAAGCATTTCTCGAAAAAGAGAAAACATGATTTTTATCATGTCGACATAAAGTTGGTTCCGCCAAGTGTTTTGAAAGTAAAAGTGCATGTAGAAAGCTCATATCAAGACGCTGAGGCGCTCATAGTCGTCTACAGGTGCGAAAAATCTACTTTCTCAAAATAAATGGTCAAATATCTTTCAAATTTTCGCAAAACCACCCAAAAGTTGCCACATTGTCCGCCTCGGCCGCCTAGGCCAACTGGCGCCGGCGGTGAACCGTCAACCTGGTCACCACCGGGAACCTCGTAGAGCTCCTTTCACTAGTAAGATTGCTGAGAATCGACATATTGTCAAAAAATAGAGTTTTTTTCGAAAATAGTAATTTTTGATTTTTTCGAATGTTCATATTCGCCTGGTTCCCGGAAGTCAACTCCTGCAAAAATGCATCAGCAGAGCTGAGCTGCTGTCAGAGAGAAGTTTATATGCCAATGCGACGCGCAAAAATCTGCTTTCTTAAAATGAATTGTCAAATATCTTTCAAAAAATTGCAAAACCACCCAAAAGTTATCACTTTGTCCTTTCTGGCCGGGTCGACCAACTGGGCGCCGGCGGTAAACCGTCAACCTTTGTTACCGCCGGGGGACTCGTAGAGCTTCCTGACAACATATACTGTCGAAGAAAAACTGCAGGGAACGAATAGTTTTTCAGCCCGAGTCGAGTATCAGACTCAGTGCAGACCTCTGAATGCAACAGACGCACGCGTCTGATGTGTCTGCATCGATTCCTGTGATTACCCGCTGCAGCCTCCCTACAGCCCGAATGAGGTGCAGAACGCCGACAGTAGCTCTCAAGATGACTAGAAGAATACGAACAGTTTCGTGATTCTGGATCGCGCAACAGACCGAGTTCAGAGCTCTCGATTCAAAAGGCGAGCGCGCCTGATGATTCGGAGTGCGGTAGCTGTGCTTACCAGCAGTGTAGCTGCCCTACAGCTCGAGTTAAGTGGAAAATATCGACAACGCGCATCAAGCTGACTCGAATAATACGAATAGGTTTGCGGACCTAGCTCGGCTAGCAGACCGAGTTCAGACCTATGGATTCAACGGGCGAACGCGTCTGATGATTCTGAGTGCGATGGGAGTGCTTACCAACACTGCAGCTGTCCTAAAGCTCGAGTTAAGTAGAAAATACCGACAACGCGTATCAAGTTGACTCGTATAATACGAATAGGTTTGCGGACCCAGCTCGGCTAGCAGACCGATTCAGACCTCTGGGTTGAACAGGCGAACGCGTCTGATAATTCTGCATGCA
Source organism: Prorocentrum cordatum (assembly GCA_963575745.1). Lineage (NCBI taxonomy): Eukaryota > Dinophyceae > Prorocentrales > Prorocentraceae > Prorocentrum > Prorocentrum cordatum. The sequence goes on along the minus strand of CAUYUJ010020913.1, from coordinate 29,965 downwards.
TTAGCTGTGTTCACCAGCTCTGTAGCTGCCCTAGAGCTCGAGTTATGTTCAGAAAACCGTCAGCGCATATCAAGATGACTCAAAACGGCCGATCCCGCCACTGTGCTTTTCGATAGTAATATTCACCTGATCGAGCTGAGATCAAGATGGAGAGCGGGAATAAGATCGAATATCACGGGAAAAAATACTAGAGCTCTAACGAATTGTCAAATTTTGAGAACCAAATTTTCAACCGAGCAAAAGTCACCAAAAGTTCCGTCGAGATTTGTCTTGCCAACTGGGCGCCGGCGGTAAACCGTCAACCTTTCTTACCGCCGGGGGACTCGTAGAGCTTCCTGACAATATATAATGTGGAAACGAATTTCAGAGAACGACTAGTTTTTCAGCCCAAGCGATTATAGACCTCTCCAGATGACTCTAACAAAACAAACGAACAGTTTTCCAATCGAGCTCGAGTATGAAACCGAGTTCAGACCTCTGAATGCGACAGGCGAACGCGCCTGTCTAGGAATCGATTCCTGTGATCACCAGCTCTGCAGGCCACCATACAGCCTGAGTTAAGTGCAGAAAACCGAGAGTACCTCTCAGAATGACTCGAATAATACAACAGTTTCGCGGATCTTGTTCGAGCAGCAGACCGAGTTCCGAGCTCTCAGTTCGACGAACGGACGCGCCTGATGTCTCGGAATCGATTCATGTGACCAGCAGCACTGTAGCCCTCCCCCAGCACAGTTTCAAGTACAGAAAACCGAGAGCACTTCTCAAGATTACTGGAACAATACCAATAGGTTCGCGAACCTAGCTCGGGAAGCAGGCCGAGTTCAGAGCGTGTGCTTCAACAGACGAACGCGTCTGATGATTCCCAATCGATTTCTATGATTATCAGCTCTGTGGCTGCCCTACAGGTCGAGTTAAGTACGAAAAACCGAGAGTGTCTGCTACAATGACTCGAATAATACGAATAGATTTGCGACCCTAGCTCGGCTAGCAGACCGAGTTCAGACCTCTGGATTCAACAGGCGAACGCGCCTGATCATTCTGAATGCATTAGCTGTGCTCACCAGCTCTGTAGTTGTCCTGAAGCTCGAGTTATCTTGAGAAAACCGGCAGCGCGTATCAAGATGACTCGAAACGGCCGTTCCCGCCTGCCTGCTTTTTGGCCTTCAAAGTTACCCGATCGAGCTGAGATCAAGATGGCGAGCGGACATAAGATCGAATATCATGAGAAAAAATACTAGAGCTCAAACGAATTGTCAAATTTCGAGAACAAAATTTTCAACCGACCAAAAGTCACCAAAAGGTCCGTCGAGACTGGGCGCCGGCGGTAAACCGTCAACCTTGTTACCGCCGGGGACTCGTAGAGCTTCCTCACAACATCTAATGTCGAAAAAAATTACACAGAAAAGAATAGTTTTTCATCCCAAGCAATTTCAGACCTCTCGGATGCAACAGCCGACCGCCCCCGATGCTTCTGGATTGTCTCCTGTACGAGCTCTGTAGCTCTCCTACAGCCCGAGTTACGTGCGTGAATCGACAGCACCTATCAAGATGACTCGAACAAAACGAATAGTTTGGCAAACCTAGCTCGAGTATCAGACCGAGTTCAGACCTCTGCATACGCGTCTGATGTCTCTGAATCGACTGCCGTGATTACCAGCCCTGCAGCCCCCCCCTACAGCCCGAGATAAGTGCAGGAAACCCACAGCACCTCTCAGGATGACTCGAAGAATACGAATAGCTTCGCGGACCTAGTTCAGGCAGCAGACAGAGTTCGGAGCTCTGAATTCGACAGGCGGACGCGCCTGATGTCTCCGAATCGATTCCAGTGATTACCAGCCATGCAGCCCCCCTACAGCCCGAGTTAAGTGCAGAGAACCGACAGCATCTCTCGAGATAACTCGAACAATACGAATAGTTTCGCGATTCCAGATCGGGCATTAGATCGAGTTCAGAGCTCTGGATCGGACAGACAACGGTCACTGGTGATTCTGAATCAGATTCTGTACGCATCAGCTCTGTAGCTGTCCTACAGCTCGAGTTAAGTACAGAAAACCGAGAGCGTCTGTCAAGATGACTCGAATAATACGAATAGGTTTGCGGACCTAACTCGGCTAGCAGACCGAGTTCAGACCTCTGGGTTCGACAGGCGAACGCGCCTAATCATTCTACATCGATTAGCTGTGCTTACCAGCTCTGTAGCTGTCCTGAAGCACGAGTTATCTTAAGAAAACCGACAGCGCGTGACAAGATGACCCGAAACGGCCGATCCCGCCAGTGAGCTTTTTGGCAGTAAAAGGTACCCGATCGAGCTCAGATCAAGATGGCGAGCGGGAATAAGATCGAACATCACGGGAAAAAATACTAGAGCTCTAACGAATTGTCAAATTTCGAGAACTGAATTTTCAACCGACCAAAAGTTGTGAAAAGTTCAGTTCTTTTTTTTCGAGCCAACTGGGCGCCGGCGGTAAACCGTCAACCTTTCTTACCGCCGGGGGACTCGTAGAGCTTCCTGACAATATATAATGTGGAACGAATTTCAGAGAACGACCAGTTTTTCAGCCCAAGCGATTATGAACCTCCAAAGATGACTCTAACAAAACAAACAAACAGTTTTCCAATCGAGCTCGAGTATGAAACCGAGTTCAGACCTCTGAATGCGACAGGCGGACGTGTCTCATGTCTGCGGATCGATTTCTGTGATCACCAGCTCTGCAGCCCATACAGTATGAGTTAAGTGCAGAAAACCGAGAGTACCTCTCAGGATGACTCGAATAATACAACAGTTTCGCAGATTTCGTTCGAGCAGCAGACCGAGTTTCGAGCGATCGGTTCGACGAACGGACGCGCCTGATGTCTCGAAAACGATTCCTGTGACCAGCAGAGCTATAGCCCTCCCTCAGCACCATTTATGTACAGAAAACCGAGAGCACTTCTCAAGATGACTCGAACAATACGAATCGCGAACCTAGCTCGGGGAGAAGGCCGATTTCAGAGCTCTTGATGAAACAGACGAACGCGCCTGATAATTCTCAATCGATTTCTGTTAGTATCAGCTCTGTGGCTGCCCTATAGATCGAGTTAAGTACGAAAAACCGAGAGCGTCTGCTACAATGACTCGAATAATACGAATAGGTTTCCGACCCTAGCTCGGCTAGCAGACTGAGTTCAGACCTCTGGATTCAACAGGCGAACGCGCCTGATCATTCTGAACGCATTAACGTGCTGACCAGCTCTGTAGGTGTCCTGAAGCTCGAGTTATCTTGAGAAAACCGACAGCGCCTATCAAGATGACTCGAAACGGCCGTTCCCACCCGTGCGCTTTTTGGCCTTCAAAGTTACCCGATCGAGCTGAGATCAAGATGGCGAGCGGGAATAAGATCGAATATTATGGGAAAAAATACTAGAGCTCTAACGAATTGTCAAATTTCGAGAACAAAATTTTCAACCGACCAAAAGTCACCAAAAGGTCCCCGTCCCCGAGATTTTCCTTGCCACTAGCTCTGGGCGGCAGCGCCGGAATTACTCCTTTAGCTTCCAGCTATAAACTAGCTAAGGGAAGCTCTACGAGTTTACGACGCGCCTGATTTTCCTCGAAATCGATTCGCTTGAAACCACAGCAAGCTATAGCCTCCCCCAGCACGATTTATGTACAGAAAACCGAGAGCACTTCACAAGATGACTCGAACAATACGAATGGGTTCGCGAACCTAGCTCGGAGAGAAGGCCGATTTCAGAGCTCTTGATGCAACAGACGAACGCGCCTGATGAGTCTCAATCGATTTCTGTTAGTATGAGCTCTGTGGCTGCCCTATAGATCGAGTTAAGTACGAAAAACCGAGAGCGTCTGCTACAATGACTCGAATAATACGAATAGGTTTTGCGACCCTAGCTCGGCTAGCAGACCGAGTTCAGACCTCTGGATTCAACAGGCGAACGCGCCTGATCATTCTGAACGCATTAGCTGTGCTAACCAGCTCTGTAGGTGTCCTGAAGCTCGAGTTATCTTGAGAAAACCGACAGCGCCTATCAAGATGACTCGAAACGGCCGTTCCCGCCTGCCTGCTTTTTGGCCTTCAAAGATACCGGATCGAGCTGAGATCAAGATGGCGAGCGGGAATAAGATCGAATATCATGGGAAAAAATACTAGAGCTCTAACGAATTGTCAAATTTCGAGAACGAAATTTTCAACCGACCAAAAGTCAGCAAAAGTTCCGTCGAGATTTTTCTTGCCAACTAGCTCTCCAGCGCGCCGGAATTACTCTAGCTTCCAGCTATAACTAGCTAAGGGAAGCTCTACGAGTTACTAGCTCTCCAGCCGCGCCGGAATGACCTCAAGCTTTCCAGCAATAACTTGCCTAAGGAAGCTCTACGAGAGTTATTTTTTTCTTTGCCAACTAGCTCTCCACTCCCCGGAATTACTCTTACTTAAGCTTCTAGCACTTGGCTAAGGGAAGCTCTACGAGTTACTGGGCGCCGGCGGTAAACCGTCAACCTTTCTTACCGCCGGGGGACTCGTAGAGCTTCCTGACAATATATAATGTGGAACGAATTTCAGAGAACGACCAGTTTTTCAGCCCAAGCGATTATGAACCTCCAAAGATGACTCTAACAAAACAAACAAACTGGGCGCCGGCGGTAAACCGTCAACCTTTCTTACCGCCGGGGGACTCGTAGAGCTTCCTGACAATATATAATGTGGAACGAATTTCAGAGAACGACCAGTTTTTCAGCCCAAGCGATTATGAACCTCCAAAGATGACTCTAACAAAACAAACAAACAGTTTTCCAATCGAGCTCGAGTATGAAACCGAGTTCAGACCTCTGAATGCGACAGGCGGACGTGTCTCATGTCTGCGGATCGATTTCTGTGATTACCAGCTCTGCAGCCCATACAGTATGAGTTAAGTGCAGAAAACCGAGAGTACCTCTCAGGATGACTCGAATAATACAACAGTTTCGCAGATTTCGTTCGAGCAGCAGACCGAGTTTCGAGCGATCGGTTCGACGAACGGACGCGCCTGATGTCTCGAAATCGATTCCTGTGACCAGCAGAGCTATAGCCCTCCCCCAGCACGATTTATGTACAGAAAACCGAGAGCACTTCTCAAGATGACTCGAACAATACGAATGGGTTCGCGAACCTAGCTCGGGGAGAAGGCCGATTTCAGAGCTCTTGATGCAACAGACGAACGCGCCTGATAATTCTCAATCGATTTCTGTTAGTATCAGCTCTGTAGCTGCCCTACAGATCGAGTTAAGTTCGAAAAACCGAGAGCGTCTGCTACAATGACTCGAATAATACGAATAGGTGTGCGACCCTAGCTCGGCTAGCAGACCGAGTTCAGACCTCTGGATTCAACAGGCGAACGCGCCTGATCATTCTGAACGCATTAGCTGTGCTGACCAGCTCTGTAGGTGTCCTGAAGCTCGAGTTATCTTGAGAAAACCGACAGCGCCTATCAAGATGACTCGAAACGGCCGTTCCCGCCCGTGTGCTTTTTGGCCTTCAAAGTTACCCGATCGAGCTGAGATCAAGATGGCGAGCGGGAATAAGATCGAATATCATGGGAAAAAATACTAGAGCTCTAACGAATTGTCAAATTTCGAGAACAAAATTTTCAACCGACCAAAAGTCACCAAAAGGTCCGTCGAGATTTTTCTTGCCAACTAGCTCTGGGACGCGCCGGAATTACTCTTAGCTTCCAGCTATAACTAGCTAAGGGAAGCTCTACGAGTTACAGTTTTCCAATCGAGCTCGAGTATGAAACCGAGTTCAGACCTCTGAATGCGACAGGCGGACGTGTCTCATGTCTGCGGATCGATTTCTGTGATTACCAGCTCTGCAGCCCATACAGTATGAGTTAAGTGCAGAAAACCGAGAGTACCTCTCAGGATGACTCGAATAATACAACAGTTTCGCAGATTTCGTTCGAGCAGCAGACCGAGTTTCGAGCGATCGGTTCGACGAACGGACGCGCCTGATGTCTCGAAATCGATTCCTGTGACCAGCAGAGCTATAGCCCTCCCCCAGCACGATTTATGTACAGAAAACCGAGAGCACTTCTCAAGATGACTCGAACAATACGAATGGGTTCGCGAACCTAGCTCGGGGAGAAGGCCGATTTCAGAGCTCTTGATGCAACAGACGAACGCGCCTGATAATTCTCAATCGATTTCTGTTAGTATGAGCTCTGTGGCTGCTCTATAGATCGAGTTAAGTACGAAAAACCGAGAGCGTCTGCTAGAATGACTCGAATAATACGAATAGGTTTGCGATCCTAGCTCGGCTAGCAGACCGAGTTCAGACCTCTGGATTCAACAGGCGAACGCGCCTGATCATTCTGAACGCATTAGCTGTGCTGACCAGCTCTGTAGGTGTCCTGAAGCTCGAGTTATCTTGAGAAAACCGACAGCGCCTATCAAGATGACTCGAAACGGCCGTTCCCGCCCGTGTGCTTTTTGGCCTTCAAAGTTACCCGATCGAGCTGAGATCAAGATGGCGAGCGGGAATAAGATCGAATATTATGGGAAAAAATACTAGAGCTCTAACGAATTGTCAAATTTCGAGAACAAAATTTTCAACCGACCAAAAGTCACCAAAAGGTCCGTCGAGATTTTTCTTGCCAACTAGCTCTCCAGCGCGCCGGAACTGGCGCCGGCGGTGAACCGTCAACCTGGTCACCGCCGGGAACCTCGTAGAGCTCATTTCACGCGTAAGAGTGCTCGGAGTCGAAAGAGAGAGCTTCTGGAAGCATTTCTCGAAAGAAAAAAAAAATGTTTTTTTCGTGTCGACATTAAGATGGTTCCTCCAAGTGTTTTAATAGTAAAAGTGCGCCTACAGAGCTCATACTGAGACAGAGAGACCCTCATAGTCGTTCACAGGTGCGAAAAATCTCCTTTCTCAAAATGAATTGTCAAATATCCTTCAATTTTTCGCAAAACCGACCAAAAGTTACCACTTTGTCCTTTCTGGCCGGGTGGGCCAACTGGGCGCCGGCGGTAAACCGTCAACCTTGGTTACCGCCGGGGAACTCGTAGAGCTTCCAAGCTCGACTTGAGTTGAGAAAACCGAGAGCACCTACCAACGTTCTGACTCATAGTAAATAATTTTTGACCTCTAAATGCGACAAGCGGACGCGTCTGATCAGACCGAGTTCAGACCTCTCAATGCGACAGGCAGACGCGTCTGATGTCTGCGAATCGACTCATGTGATAACCAGCCCTGCAGCCCCCCTACAGCGCGAGTTAAGTGCAGGAAACCGACGGCCTCTCTCAGGATAACTCGGATACTATAGTTTCGCAGACCTGTTTCGAGCAGCAGACAAAGTTCTGAGCTCTCGAATCGACCAACGGACGCGCCTGATGTGTGCAAATCCGAGTTCAGAGCTCTCGATACAACAGACAAACGCGCCCGATACTTCTCAATCGATCTGTGACTGTAGACTCTGTAGCTGCCTACAGCTT
>CAUYUJ010020913.1:0-17500 GCA_963575745.1 Prorocentrum cordatum | reverse complement strand
TCTGAGGAAAGCGCACAGGGCGTCTGTCGTACCACTCGCCTATCACCCGCTGCACGATCACGAAGAGCACGGGCGGCGACCGCTCCCAGCGATTGCCTGTATATACCCTGATGCCTTGACAGACCCCGGCCGCCGCCCTCTGAGCATCATCGAGGTGAGCGTGCGCCGGACATCCTTGCCCTGGCTCACCGACATGCCTTAATTCCAGCCGGATCAACTCCTCCAGATCGCACGGCCCCCGGTAGTCGGGGCCGAGCAATTCGGAAGGCACCACCTTGAGAAACGTCTTAATTTCCCCCTTGTCCGAACTTGCTGTGCACGCGGCGCATCGCCTCCGCTGCCGAAACGCAATGCCGCAGACGTGCTGCTGGAGCACACTGCGCTGCCCGTGAGCCCCCCCTGCGGTGCAAACGGGGTGTTCGGCCGCGGTAACGGCATGGAGGGCGGCCAGGAAGAACTCTGACGCGTCGCATTGCTTCGGTCTCCCTTGCTGATCGAATTCTGCAAATTCTCGCTCACCAAAGAGCCCCTTGCGCGCGGCTATAGCGAGTGGCGCGACGGCGTCGACCCCCTGGACAGAGAGAGCCGCGGCCTGAGCTCCGAGCGCGCACGCCGCGCAAGAGTCTGCACCCAGAGGGCACCGGCCGTGCTCGTGGAGAAGCCGACGGAAGGGAGCCAGGCGCAGCAGCACCTGCGCGACTGAGCTCACGAAGCAAGTATTGCCGAGGTTTGCGATGCCCACGCCAGAGCCGCGGCCGCAGTGCCACTGCAGCTCCCTGGTGACCTCCTCCTGGGACACGCCGTAAGCTGCCATGCACAGATCCCGGTCCAGCGGGCGCAGCTCTGGCGGCTCTGCACCATCGCCAACAGTCGCCGCCGTGCGAAACATTTCCCCCCAAAGATCCCTCGGCACGACGGTGCCCCTACCGGCGCCGCGGCCGGCACCCCCGCGCCCACGCCCCCGCGAAGCAGCGCTCCCAGTGGACGGTGCCGCCGCCGCATCTGCGGTCGCCGTCGCGTCGCCGCCGCGGCCGCGGCCCCTGCCCCGCCCCGCAGGCCCTGCGTCGGGCGCAATGTATGCCGGTGGCACCGTCAGAGCCTGGCCCGGGCGCAGCGCGTGCGAGGGCAGAGGCGTCTGCACAGACGCCGCAGGGGCCACCTCCCCGTCCGAAGGCGCTGATCCAGTGGCGTCGTCGTCGTCGTCGTCGTCGCCCACCTCGTCACCGACGCCCGCTGAGCTCCCCACGGCGCGAGGCGGGCCTGGCGGCGACGCCCGAGGCACCGTCGGCGGCGCGGGCGCCGAGCTCGACTCCGGGTTGCCCCGTCCCGCGGGCCCATCCCCCACGTCCCAGCCGTACTCCTGCGCCCTCTGCTTGGCGATTTCGTAACTCGCTTTGAAAATCCTGCTTTCGAAGCGTTGGACCCCCTCGCGGACGTACTGGGGCGGGCCCCGCTGCAGGATTTCCCAGGGCGGCAGGTTGTAGACGAGGACGCGATGGGCCACGCGAACGCGACTGAGCATGACGTACAGGTGCAGCCACCAGTCATCGGCGCCCATGTTCATGGGCTTCTGGAGCACCATGGTGGCCGCATCCATGCCCAAGCCCTGCGCCGTCTGCACGGTGCGAACTTTCTCTGGCAGCAACGGGATCTGGTACCTCGTAACCTTCACCTTCCGAAGCTTTCGCTCGCCATCGTCTTCGTAGTAGTGATGGTTCCACTCCCAGGACGCCCTGTGCGGCGCGATCTGCACGACCCCTGCTCCGAACCCTAGGTCCTCCGTGAAGTCATCAAACTTGACGAGGACACCGCGAGGCAAACGCTTGCATCGATAATAACCGAGCCTGTGGGCGTCGTGAGTCTTCTTTTCGCGCCAATCCGCGCCCGGCGTCTCGAACTCTCGCGGGTGGAACCGCACGTCCTTGACTACCCCCACGGCGTCCTGGACGATCTGGTGCTTCGCCGACAACTTCACGGTCAGCCGCACACGCATGCCGATGTACAGCGGGCACATGCCGATGAGGTGACCAGTGTTGTTCACGTTCGGCACCTGCAGCATGGCCTTGTAATGCTCCTCACCGAAGGCCGTGGGGGCTGGGGGCAAGTCCACGGCCTGTACGTACAGCAGCATCTGCCCCTTCTCCCTGGCCTCTCGCACGGCCCGATACTGCATCTGCCTGTGCACGGCCTCCCAGGCGATGCCCATCTCGAACCCGTCTTTGACAGCGGGGTCCTGCAGCCGCTTGTCGTTCTTACCGGGTCGGACCACCCACCCTTGCACCACCCTTTTCTGCTCGGCCGTGAACTTCTTGCCCTCCCTCATGGTCTTCAAGAACCCCGGCATGAAAGGGCAGGGCACGTGCGGAGTAACGAGCCTGTCCTTGAAGCGGTGCGTCTCGTACAGAAACATCGCGTGGGCCACGCCGTCCAAGAATATCGACTGCCCATTGCGGACGTGAACCCACTGGTCGGGTGCCTCACGCTGCAGCAGGGAAGACCTCTTGCCTTTGCCGCTCACAGGGCCCAGCTGATAAAAGTCACCCAGGAACATGACAATCGGAGCCTTCCCGAACATGTGTCCCCGCTCCATGTACAGGTCCACGTCGCAATTGTGCGTCGCCTTCCGGGCTTTGCACATGCGAAACGATGCAGCGCCGAGAAGCGCAGGCGGCACCATGGACACCTCCTCCACGATGACGGCCTTGAGAGCGTTCATGCGGTCCACGAAATCATCCTCGACTTTCTGCCCGGAGAGCCTAGCGATGGTCAAGGCCTGCTGCCCGCTCAGCCCGAAGCCGCTGTGGATCGTCTCCCCCCCGATGACGCGCGCAGCGCTGTTCGACGAGGCCACGGCGATCTCCGATCCCTTGCCGAACACCTCGGCGAACAGACGCCGCAGCAGTTTCACCACCTCCGTCTTCCCCGTCCCGCCCTCCCCGTGCAACAGGAGAGCCATCTGCTCCACCGGCTTGGGGCTTTTTCCGCTGCGCAGATCTTCCTCGTATGCCACGATGGCCTCCACCTGGCCCACGACCAGGGCGACCACCGCCTTCTGCTCCTTATTGAACGTCACCGGGTTGTCCGCCCTGGTCGCCCACTCGTCCAACAGCCTCTGCGCGATGTCGCGCGCCCGCGGCGGCCGCTTCTCGTCGCCGGCAACCGCGGGCGCCGGCGGCCGACCAGGCACGAGCGCGGCAGGCGCCGAACCCGCGAGGCCGCCCCCCCCGTCGCCATCCCCAGGCAAGCCCTCAGCTCCCTTCTTCCTGTATCGGAACGCCTCCTTCTGCTGTGCTTTGCCTTCCTCGAACTGAGAGTCGCCCAAGTCGAGACCACCGAATCCGGTCTGCCTTCCAGTACTCGCGGCAGCAGGCTGCGGCTTATGGTCTCTCGCATAACCCTCAAGGAAGATGTTCTTATAGACCAGGCTTTGTGACGACCCACGAATTTGCTCCAACTGGGCCACCGCGGGCACCTCGCTATCCGGCACGGCGAACCTGGCCTTCTGTCGGTGCGCCGCCCACGCTTCGTCCGCCTCGCCCTCGTCCACCTCCTCAGCAAAACCGTCGAAGGCTCCGCCACCGGCGCCCGCCCCCTCCTCCTCGTCCGCCTCCCCGGCAGGCCGATTCTCCGCTGGCTGCAGCTCAGAGTACACAAAGTCCTTGGCCTCCGGACGAGTCTTGATTCGCGGCCGCCCTTTCGCCTCCGCCTCCACGTCGAGGTTCGTCGCGACCTGGACGGTCCAGCGCGCCATGAACTCGGCGGCGCTGGGGCGCTGTGCAAAATGGCCCGGGCCCTCCTCGGAGCCGCGATCCAGATCGATGTCCTCGATCGTGAACCACTTTCCAGCTCGCCGCTCGCAAAGCTCGTACTGCCTGGACAACGCCACCTGCTTCGCCCACCACTCCTCCCAGGCAGGCTTATGCTTCCCGGACGCGTCGACACCGGCCCTGTAGGGCGCCCAGGCTGCCGCCCCCTTCTCAGCCGGCTGCAACGGGCGAAAAATCACCGACTTGAACAGCGCGTTCACCTCTTCCTCTTTCTCCTTCGAAGGCATCGCGAAGCCGAAGAACTTGGGCACCCTGAACGGCGCGCCGACGCGGAGCTTCTGCACTCGGGAGGCGGCGGCCGGGTGCGAGTCTGCGAACGCGTACGTCTCGAAGTCCTGCGCGTCGAAGTGGAGCGGGTTGGCCTGAGCTGTGTACACGTACATGGCGTAATGGTACATGCCCATGGACTTCAGGGGCTCCCTGTCGCCGCGATGCAGCCAGTCCATCTTCATGTCGTGCTCCTGCCGTGCCCGGTATTCGACGGCCTGCTGCTGCTGCTCCTGCTCGGGCTGGCCCTCCCCAGCAGCACCGGCACCCGCGCCCTCCCCGACGACGCCGTTGACGACCTCGGCGCGAAGCGTTGCGCGCCCCTCGCCCAGCGCATCCATGATACCGCCCCCCCCCTCGCCGTCCTCTTCTCCCGCGGCCGGCTGGTCCACCTCGATGTCCTCTGCGCGGGGGTCGGTCCAGAAGTCGTCCCTTTTCTCGTGAACGGCGTGGCTTGCCTGGAACGCCAGCGCCACGATCCCCTTGCAATACAGAGTCCAGGTGTCATGGGAGCAGTAGCACTCGTGGCCATACTGCATCTGAAACATCATCTCGGGCAACTTCTTCAGGAGCGCCCGGTGCGAGCTGGTCGTGAGCTTGATGATTGTTCGCCTGGCAGAGTCGAGCACTCCGCCCCAGCCGCTGCGACGAGCGACAGCAGCGGCCCGGGCCCCGTCGACGTCCTCCTTGCCCTCCTCCTCCGCCGCCTCATCCGCCTCCCGCTCCGCCCTCTGCTGGAGTCGGAGCCACTCCAACCCGGTGCTCTGCGCGTGCAGCACTCCGAGGTCTCCCGCGATCGGCCCCGCCTTGGTCGTGTAGTCCGTCTGGTAGTGCGCCATATTGATGGCGTCCATGAACACGGACTCCAGGGAGTGCAAAACGTGCCCCCGCAGGCTGCCCGGCGGACCGCTGCCGCTCGCGCCAGCAGCTGAGGCGGAGGCGGCGGGCGAGGCAGGCGCGCTCGATGCAGGGCCGCCAGAGGCCGCGCTCGATGCGGCGCGGCCCGGCGCCCGCGACCTCGGCTCTGTCTCGACGGCTGATTCTGCCAGCTCGCGCTCCGCGCGCAGGTCGCTGTAGTAGCCCAGGCCCTGCTCCCCCTTTTTGAACACGAACCCGGGCCGGCTGCCGTCGTAACAGGAAGCCGCGCAGAAGCTCGCGGTGTCCTCGCCCTGTGGATCTGCCGGCCCGACTGCCTGCTTTACGCCGCTTTGTTCCGGCGTCGGCGGAGGCGGCGGACCCAGGTCATACGCATCGACCAAATCGAACACATCTTCATCGCCCCCACCCATGTCCCAGATGTCCCCCGCGTCGGGATCGTCCATCGTGGTGGTCGGCGCCCCGCCGAGCAAGCCGCCTCCCCTGGGCAGGCCGAGGCGGCGGCCCACGGGCAGGCGCGCCCCCCCCGCCGCAGGCGCGCGCACCGACCCCTCGCCCGCTCCGCCCACGCCCTGAGTTGCGGCCGACACCCCTGATTCCGTGGAACCTCCGCTCTGCCCGGCGCCCTCGTCGCAACCGGTGCCGCCAGTCTCGGCCCCAGCCAGCGCCTCCGACGCGTCGCCGACCGGCTCGGCGAACGCACCAGGCTCCGGAGGCGGCGGCACGGCCGGGTCGACGTCGGCCGCGGACGCGCCCCCGACGCTGTCGTCGCCGGGCAGGTCGAGCACCACGCGGTCCAGACACTGGACGTCCAGGTTGCTCCGCAGACACACCTGGCCCACAGGGTTCGTGCTCCCGTGGTACGGGTGGTACCGCACCACGTCGACGCGACCAGCTCTGCCGTACCGGTTGCAGCGGTGCGCCCACGGGCCGTAGCCTTCAGCCGGAACGTCGCCCAGATCCAGGCGCTCGCCAGGCGGGTTCCACTGCCCCTCCTCCAACGGGCCGCACGCGTACTGAACCTTCGCACCTTCCGGAAGCACCAAATCCTTCCCCTTGCGCAGGCGCCGCCAGACGAGAGAGGCGGCCGGGCGCTTCCTGGACGGGTGGCTGTACACCGCAGTCTCGTACTCGTGGTAGAAGCCAAGCCGGCACACCTTGCAGTGCTGAGGCACATCGTCGTTCGTCTTGTGCTTCCAGCACGTGGGACCGCACCTGTGCAGGTGGCCACGGATGATACACTTGCGCGCGTCCCGCGCGAAGCAGCCCGCCCAGGTGCGCGCCTCCTCGTCCGGGCGGTCCGCAAAGTGCATGGCCGCGGTGCCGCCCGCGCGCTCGCGGTACGCAGGCTTGCGGCGGTACTGCGGCTGCAGCGTCACGTGCGCACCCGTGAGAGGCTCGCCAAAGACCGCCGGGTACTGTGCCCGCTGCTCATGGGGATCGGGCTCTGGATCTGCACACGGCGCGAACGGGCGCTGCCGGCGCGGACCCTCAATTGCGGGCTGCTCCTGCAGCATCGCTCGCTCCTCTCCGAGATCGATCTTCATCATGGCCGCAACCTCGTTCCGCAGCTCTTCTGTGGACAATTTCTTGTCATCACGGACAGAGCGGCGCCCCGCGTCGTACTCCGGCTTGAGAAGCTTCCCGAGCTGACGGCGCGAAGCGCCAGCGATCGTATGGTACTGCAAGGAGAGGTCGTCCTCCTCCAGCTTCCCGTCCGCGAACGCGAGACGTCGATCCCGCGGGGCGAGCGGAAGCGGCGGCAGCCACTCCCGCCCGCCCCGCCCGTCCAAGCCCAGCTGCCGGCCCACCTCCTCCGCCGCGTCGAACTGCACGCTGCCGACCCGGGCGAGCACGGCCTCCCTCCACTTCCTCAGACGCCCCTCGAGGCCTTCGACGTCCCCCGAGCGCAGCTTCGCGAGGAACGCGCCAGTCATCGGGTGCAGGCGCCACAGGTGGATGTGCGGATGGATGCCGCCGCGCCCCTGCGACTCCACGGGGCCGAAGTACGCGCGGACGAGCCCGAACGCTCCACACGCCCCCGTGGCGGCCACGCCGTCGGAGACGCCCGTGGCCCCGCGCTGCGGCGTGACGCCGACGACATGCTCCAGGAACAGTTCCAGCATGAGGTTCGTGACCATGGCCTGCGACACCGGGTCTGCGGCCACCCGCCGCAGCATCTCCCGCGTCGAGGGCATCACGGGAGAGGTCTCCTCCAGCAGCCGCCATTGCTGCACGGAGGCGCCCTCGTACATCAGGGACACCATCAGATTCCGAGTGTCCGCGATGTTCGGCGTCGTGAACACCAGGGGCGGACCAAAGAGCCGGGTGTAGCTGGTACTGATGTGCCGCAGCGTGGTCCGGTGCGCGTCGGAGCCGACGACATCGCGGTTGCTGAGCAGCATGCTGCGCAGCGCGCTCTTGACGTTCCGGGGCACGCCCTCGTGGCCCAGGGCCTGCTTCAGGCCCGCCCCCCTGCCGAGCTCGGCCACGACCAGCGCCAGATCCTCCGGCGTCAAAGCGGCCAGGTCCGCGATGCTTTCCCCGAGGCGGTGCTTGCGCACGAATAACCTGGCCGACTGAATGATTGCCTTTCTGCGCCAGAGGCAATACTGGGCCGTGAGCAGGTCTGCGTGGCGACGCCAGCGCGGCACGGGCGACTCAGACGCGGGGGGCGCCTTCGCAGCGTCGGGCGCGGGCGCCCGCGCAGCGTCGGGCGCCGAGACGTCGTCGGGGACCACGTACTCGAGCTCCTCGCGAGCCATGAGGCACCGGCACCACTCGTCGTACGTCAACTTTGCGTCCCTCTCGAGTCCGAAGACGCCGTCCCCATACGGAAACGCGACAGGGTCGAAGGCGCTCCAGAAGCCGGGCGAGAACATGCTGACAGGCTCGGTTCCAGTGGGCACGACGACCCGCACCGCGCGCCTCGCCCCCCCGGCCTCGGCGCCCCCGGCCGGCGCGCCGCCGCCGCCGCCGCCGCCGGCCGCGCGCTTCCCGGCAACTCCTGGAGGAGGCCGCGTGGCCTGAATCTTCTGCTCCGTCTGCTCCAACTTCTTTGTGAGCGCCTCCTTCTTGCAGTTGGTGAGCAACTTCGCAGCCTTGCGGGCCTCTTCCGCGGCCTCCGCCAAGCGCCGGTCGAGATCTCGGTCCTGGAAATTCTCCATGCCGTCGAACTGCCGCGTTTCTGCCTCCGCGCGCTGCTTCTCGCGCGCAATCTCCTCCGCCCTCTGGAGGCTGAGGTGCACATTCGCCACTGCTTGTCCAGATCGGCCATAATGTCGGCGTCCGCGACGGCGGCGCAGTACTCGCCTTCTTCGACACCCTCGCCGCCCTCTCCCTCGCCAGCCTCGCCCTCGTCGCCCTCTGCATCCTCCCCACCAGCGCCAGTAGCGTCCTCACCGCTGGCCCCTGCCTCGCCCTCTGCCTCGCCCCCGCCGTCTGCCGCCGCGTTCGCGTCGCCCTCCGCGCTCGCAGCGCCTGCACTCGTCCGCTTCGGCGGGGCCGAGCCCACGCCGGGCTGCACGGCATCGGCCGGGCCCTCCTGGCGAGCGTCGCCACCCTCACCCCCCACGGCCACGCACGCCGCGAGACAGCGAGGCAGGCCCAGGAGCGAGGAGCCGTCGCCATCGCCGTCGCCCTCGGGGTCCGCAAAGTTTCGCGCTGCCTCTTCGTCCCACCGCACTGCGGCGTACTGCTCGTTCGTGTCGCGGAGGTAATCGTAAGCGCGCTTGAAATCGTCGAGGGGCACGCCGAGCTCCTCCAACCGCGCCTTCTGCAGGGTGGCGGGATCGGAACCCGCGAAGACAATCTGCACAAACTCGACAAGATCGCTCTCCCGCGGCGGCAGCGACAGCACCTGCCGACCGCCGTCCGCCTGCGGGAACGCCACGAAGTTCCCCACGTACGCCTTGATCTGCTGGTCGATTGGAGCCCACTGGCCAGAATCGGCCTTGCAGTTGAACCGCCGCACGATGCCCCGCGCGATGGGCAGCAGAAGCTTCGCGCCCAGCGTGAGGTTCCGCAGCGGCGGTGGCAGCCGACCGATCCAGAGATCGTTGGCCAGCGCGCAGGGCGGCATCGTGGGCAACCTCTTGGAGAGCGCGCCGTGACACCCTGCGCAGATGGGCACCTTCTGCTTCGCGTCGGCCACGAGCACCCCGTCTGACTGGCGCCTGTCAATCTTGAAGCACTTCTTGTGCAAGAGCCACAGCTTCCCGTCTGGGCCAGGGTCGCGCACTGCGGACGCCTCCAGCTCCTCGAGGGGGATGCCGCCCGGGCGCTCGACGCCGTTGGGGCCCTCGCGCACGAAGCGCCACCGGGCGTGGTACCGTGCCGGGTCCAGCAGCGCGTGGGCGCGCTGCCGCTGCGTCAGGCGCATGGCCTGCGCCTGCGCGCCCGCGGCCTCGGATGCCTCTCCCCTCGCCGCCTCGAGCTCGGCGCGCGCGGGCGGCTTCGGCACCTCGTCGCAGAGCAGCGAACGCTCCCCGGCGCCGGCCGGCTGCTGCCAGAAGTGCACGCGGTGCAGCTCGTCCGCCCAGTGGAGACGAGCGCAGACGCAGCAGGCGACCCTCGAGCGCACGGCGCGGCGACTCTGCCCGGGCTCGGGCCCCTCGGCGTCCGACGCCGCCGGAGCAGCGCCCAGCGCGTCCATGTCCACGGGCGGCATGTCCACGCCCGCGGGCGGCACGGCCCCGTCCGCGCCTGGCGGCTTCCACCAGGCGCGCGGCGCGTCCGGCGCGGCAGCGGCGGCGGCGGCCTCCCCCGAATCGGCGGGCGCTGCGCAGGCCGGCCAGTCGTGAGACCCCGTGACGAGGTGCTCCGAGAAAGCCTCCACGCACTGCCGCCACTCCTGGGGCCTCACGGGCCGCACGTCGTCGTCCTGCTGGGGCCACTGCTCGGCCAGGTAGAACAGGCGCTTCCTGTACTCCGGCCACCCGTGGTGCTTTTCGTCCACGTGCTTTCTGAAGCCGGCATGCGTGGCGAAGTTCTTGTCGCAAAGGCGGCACGGGAACGGCGGGAGAGCCTCCGGGGCCTCTTTAAACGCCCGCAGAGGGCCGCGCTCGTCACACGGGAGGGCCACATACTTGGGCTGGAGCCTGGGCACGCGCGCCTTGCGAGCGGCAGCGATGGCCGGGGTCGGCGCGGGCGGGGCGCCGCCGGCCTGCGTCTCGCGCTTCCGCGCCTCCTTCACGGCCATGTCGTACCGTTCCGGGCACTCGCGGGTCAGGGAGCTGTGGCCCTTGTCCGGGTCCCACAGCCCGAGAGTTCGCTGCTCGGGTCTGCCATGGCTCCCACAGAACTGCCCTTCGCCTTTGCAAGGATTCCGGCACTGCGAGAGCAAGGACACGCAACGGTGCTGGCGCCAGACGCGCGCGCGGCACCTGCCAGCGACGCACGGCGCGGGGTCCAGGAGCCACGCCGGCAGGGTGCCCTCCTCGCTCACGTGGGGGTCATCCAGAGCCACGTTCACCTCCACGTCCCCTGCCTTCACTGTCTTCCCTCTGAGACGCTCCTCCTCTTCCTTCCGCAGCCGCTCCTGCTGCAACCGCTCCTGGTCCTTTCTCTCCGCCCCGCGAGTCCGCGGCCCTGGGCCCTCGGGAGCTGGCCTCTTGGGTCCGCCGCCGAGCAGCCGACCCGCGCCCCCGCCCGCGCCCCCGTCGCCGTCGCCGCCCGCGCCACCGTCGCCCGGCCCCCGCGCGCCAGAGCCCGACCCCGACGCTGGTCCACCGCCCGCACCGCTGCCCGAAGAAGGCCCGCCGCCGCCGCCGCCCCCCGAAGAGTCGTCGCCGCCGGCCCCTCCTCCCACCACCTCATCCCCGCCCCCCGCCAGCCGCAGCCAGTCGCTGCATGTTCGGTCCAACCAGATGCGCACGAATTCCTGCGAATACTTCGTCGCCACCCTTGCAACGCCCCGCGCGAGCTTCGCTTCCTTGAAATCGGGCTCCCCGCGCCGATCGG
This sequence comes from Prorocentrum cordatum, assembly GCA_963575745.1. Taxonomy (NCBI): domain Eukaryota; class Dinophyceae; order Prorocentrales; family Prorocentraceae; genus Prorocentrum; species Prorocentrum cordatum. The sequence continues at coordinate 6,569 of CAUYUJ010020913.1, read as the reverse complement.
CGAACGCGTCCGGCCAGACACCGCCGTGACGGGCACGGAAATCGTCGAGGGCAATCAGAGCGCGCCTGTCCGTGTCTGTAAGCGCCGCGTCCTTCTCCACCCCGGCGAGCAACGCGGGATCCCTGTCGAGCGCGGCGAGCAGGCGCTGCTGGTCCAGGTCCCAGTGCCCCGCGGCGAGGTTCCACGTCAAGCCCACGCCCGCCCGCTCCCGGCGCACGAAAGCCGCCACCTGCCGCGCCGCCTGAGGCTTCAGCTTGAGGAGCTGCTGCCAGACGGGCCACTCGGGGATCGCCTGCGGCTTCAGGTCCGCCAAGTACACGGGCGGCTTCAGGTCGCCACTCCCCGGGGATCGCCCGGCGCCCTCCGCGGCCTCCACCCTGTACATGATGTCGCGGTCGCCCTCGAGCTGCTGCAAGCGCGCGGCCAGGGCGCCGCCCATGCGAGCGACGCCGCCGCGCGCGCGGCACCAGGCCCGCAACAGCCAGAGCTCCGCGGGCACGTCGCCCGGCTCGCCCGTGTAGTAGCCGCGCCGCCCCTGGGGGAACGTGTCGGCGGGGAAGCCCGACTCCACGGCCTCGGAGAAGAACGCACCACCATGGCCGGCCCACGATTTCGGAATACCGAAGACGCGCGGCCACGGCGCCAGCCTGCTCCCGTCGGGCCCCGCGCGCTGGTACCAGGGCTCCAGGGCGGGTCGCTGGTCGTGCTTCACGCTCGCTTCGCAGTTGTCCTGGTGAAAGCACTCGTTCTCCAGCAGCAGACCGCGGAACTCAGCGAATCCGTTCTCCCCCCTCGCCGCGCACCCGGCCGCCTGCTTTCGCCGCACGGCGCGGGCGCGCTCCGCTTCCACCGCCTCGCGCTTCGCCGCCAAACTGGGCAGCTTCTTCTTCGACGTGAAATGCAGCCTCTCACACCACGAAGTGACCTCCTCGTCGCTCATCACGCCCCCTCTGCCCCGCTCGCGCTCGAACTCCTGCTGGCACTTGTAGCAGAGGAAATCAGAGGCGAGGCGCAGGAGCACGCTGCCGTGCACCGGGGCGCCAGGTGCGCCGTCCAGCCGCGCCTGCTCTGCGTACCGCGCCTGGCGAGTCGCCTCGCGCACCTCCCCAGGCCTCCAGACCTCTCCCTCGGCGGCGTCCAGCGACGGCAGCGGCGGCGCGCGGACCGGCCACAGTTTGCCGTCGTCGCGGAGCGGCGCGCGCCAGCGCAGCGGCTCGCGACGGCAGCAGACCCAGACCTCGCGCTCCACGCCCTCCTGCTCGAGCCGGTCGAGCAGGCGCTGCCACTGCTCCCAGGGCTCCCGCACGTCCGAATTGGGCACGGGCGTGCGGCGCAGCAGCTCGGGGTCGGCCTTGCGCAGGCGCCGGATCGCCTGCGACCGCGCCACGTTGTCCTGCGCCGCGGCCGCGTCGCGCCCCAGGGCGACGTCCCGCAGCCGCTCAAGTCCCGCCACCTGCCGCTGCAGCTCCGCCTCCGGCGCCTCCCCCGCGAAGAACCTCGGCAAGACAGGCACCCACGACAGCATGCAGGTCGCCAGCACGTACCGCACGAAATCCTCGTGCTCCTCGCCGACGCCCGCGGGCAGCTCCCCCTCGTCCGCCATGCCCCGCGGCTCTTCGTCCGCGTCCGCCATCTCTGCGTCTCCCTCCTCCTGCTCTCGTCGCTCGTCGTCGCCCTCCTCCTGCTCCTGCTGCTGCTGCTCCTGCTCCTCCTCTTCCAGCTCCTCTTCCTCCTGCTCCTCTTTGTCTTCCTCCTCATCCTCCTCCCCGAGCGCCTCGCGGCGCGGCTCTTCGGCCGCCGGGGCGGCCAAGGCTTCACGGACCCGCCTGTCTTTGGCCAGGGCAGCGAAGACGTCGAGCCCGAGCGCGGCGCCCTGCAGCGCGTCCACGTACGACAGCAGGGCGCCCACGAGCGCGGTCTTCACCCGCCGAGCCAGCGCCCTGTCTGCCCTCTGGAACCTGGCGAACATATCCGGCGTGACCTCCGCGCGCCGCTCCTCCGCGAGGCAGTCGGCCGGGTCCTCCTCTTCCTGCTCCTCCTCCTCCTCCGCAGGCCTCCTCCTCCTCCTCGGCCGCGCGCTGCAGCAGCTCCTGCCGCTGCGCCTCGAGCGCCCGCGCCTCCGCCTCCCTGCTCTCGGCGTCGCGACGCGCGGCGGCCGCCTGCGCGCACTTCTGCCGCAGCGCGTCGAAGGTGTCGGGCGCGTTAAACGACGCCTCGCGGCCCCCACGCTCGCGATTCGCGATGAACTTGGCCAGCTTGCGCTCCTCGTCATCCTCCGCCTTCTCCACCGGCATCCTCTGGTTCTTCTCGCACCACGCCTCCAGCGCCTGGACCTGGATGAGATCCGCGTCCAGCGCCGCCTCCAGCTGCGCGCGCCAGCCCTCGTCCAGGCCCTGGACGCCACGCGCTCGGACGTTTTCGATCCATCTTGCAAGAAGACGCTCCCGCAGGTCGTCGTCGTGGCCGAAGCGCTGCGGCCCTCGCCCGTGCCTCTCCACGAACGCCTTCACCTCGAGCACGCGCTCCCGCGCCGCCCGCCGCTGCCACGCGCGCCTGTTGACCAGCTTATCGAACCTCTCCTGGTTGTCATCATCCAGTTCGTTCTGGCCAACGCTGACCTTGTTGATCCACCGCGCGAGCGTCGCCTCCTCCTCGTCCTCTGCCCCCTGCTTCGGCAGCTCGTCGAGCACCTCCACGTGCTCCTCGATGCGATCCAGCATCGCGCGGGCGCGCGCGCGCCTCTCCTCCCGCCGGTCCACGAGCCCGTCGAACCGCGCGCGCCGCTCGGGCGTCAGCGCCACCTCCCCTGAACTCACGTGATCGACCCATTTTCCGAGCGCGGACTCACGCACCTGCGGCAAGCGGCCGTGCTCCTCAACGTGCCTCGCCAGCTCGCCCAGCATCTCCTCCGAGTGGTCCCGCGATCGCGCCTCCGCGCCACCATGCTGCACACCGCTCATGTCGATGCCCAGGTGCGCCGCGAGCGCGGCCCTGTACACTTCAATGTCCTTTCGCCGGCGCTTCGGGCCATCCCAGTAAAGCGACGACGGCACTCCAGCCTCGCGGTCGCTCCGCAATCGCGCAGCCAACTTTTCCAATTCAGCGAAACTCATCCGCGCCAACACCTCCGCGTCCACACCGTCGCGCGCGCTCCCGCGAGCGCCCTGCGCCCCCGCGGCGCCCTGCCCCGCGCGGCGCTTCGGCGCCCCGCCCGTCAGCGCGCCACGACCCGCACCCGCGCGCGGCGACCGCGACGCCGAGCTCGAACGCCCGTGCGCGACGACGCGGCACCACGGCGCGCTCTCGGCTTCCCCCCACTCCACCTCACCAGAGCCCGCCGACTCCTCCACCGCGCACACGTGGCCACCGTCGAGCCACAGCAGAGCACCAGCGCAGAAGCCCGCCGCGTACCCCAGCGACCACGCTACACGCCCTCCTACCTGCGCTCCGAACGCTTCCACAGATTCCGCAGAGAACACGCGCACGTGCAGGAAGCGGGAGCGCAAGTGCTGGACGACGACCTCGAAATTCCAGCGCTCCACCAGCGACCCGCAGGCGCCCGAACCCTCGTGGTTCTGACACGCGCGACCGAAATGCCTCGCGGCGTCGCCCCCCACGAGCTCAGCCACTGCGCTCTGCAGGCACTTCCCACGCCACTCGACGGGGGAACTAGCGCGCGCGCGGCGGTTCCCCCGCCCGCGCCCGCCGCGCGGCCGTGGGCGCGGTGGGCGCGCGGCACCGAATGCACCAACAAACATGGGCACGGCGCCGTCCTGCGTCGCCCCGCCGAGCCCCGCCGGACACGCTCCGAGAGCGATCATGGCGCAGGCAGCGCGCACGGCCAGGTCCCCGACGAAGACCTTGGACTCCCGCGCAGCCCGGCACTTCCCTCCGCCAATGCCGATGCCCGGCGAGAAGCGGCGCGCACAGACGCGGCGGCCGCCGCACGTCCGCGCCGAGAGCTCCCCGGGGCGGCCTCAATTCCTTTGAAAATGCGCGCTGGGAGGGGGAAATGCTCGCGAATTTTTCGCGGGCGTTTCCCTGCTCGGGGCAGGGTCTCTGCGAGACGGAGCTCCCTGGAAAAGGGCGCTTAGAGGGGGAAACGCTCGCAAAATTTTCGCAAGCATTTTCGAGCCAGGCGCCGGTTTTGCAGATTGGCGCGCCGTTTTCTGGAAGAGGAGGCTGCGAGGGGGATACTAACGCGGATTTTCCGCGCAAGTTTTCCGCTTCTGCGTGCGTTTTCTGGGGGGTTTCGGCCAGGGGTAAAAACGACATGGAGAAAAGGGCACTTTCGGTCCCGTGCGGCGATGGCGTTGAAAATCGTTCCGGGGTGCGTTCAACATCCCGAGGAGACGCGAAGAATCGGTTGGGAGGCGATGATTTTTATGAGCGTGTGCTTGCCGGCGAAATTTCCGCCTTCGCAGCCAGCGACGACGACGGCGACGGCGACGACGACATCTGCCGCGCCCCTGACCGAGCTTCCGCAATAGCTATTGCTTTAGCTGAGCAGGAGGAGGAGGAGGAGGAGGAGGAGGAGGAGGAGGAGGAGGTAGGAGTGAGGAGGGGAAGAGGAGGAGGAGGAAGAGGAGGAGGAGGAGGCGGAGGAGGACGAGAGGAGAGAGGCGAGGTAAGGGGAGGAGGAGGAGGAGAGGAGGAGAAGGAGGAGGAAAGAAGAAAGTAGGAGGAGGAGGAGGAGGAGGAGGAGGAGGAGAAGGAGGAGGAGGAGGAGGAGGAGGAGGACGACGACGACGACGACGACGACGACGACGACGACGGCGACCGGGACCGGGACTACTGGGACCGGGACCGGGAACGGGACTGGGACCGGGAACGGGATCTGGACCGGGACCGGGACCAGGACCAGGTGCTGGCCCGGGCGGGGGGCGGTGTCGGTTCTTGGGGGCGGTGCGCAGAGCGCCCGCCGGTCCGGGAGTCGCGCGCATGGGACGACCGGGTGCAGGAGTGTTTGCGCGCAGAGCACGCCGTGATCCATGAGGAGGTCGTCGATGATTCTGCGGTGGAGGCGGCGGAGCGCGAGCAGAAATCGCTCCGGAAAGTGTGCCGCGCGTCGTGCCGGCGGGCTCGGTGTGCGCGGCGGGAGGCGGAGTGGGCGCAGCGGACGGAGGCGGCGGCCGAGCGGAACGAGCAGCTTGCACGCCGTGTGCTGCTCCCCGTCGAGCCCCGCTTACTGCAGCGCGCTGCGCGACGCGTTCGCCGGGCGGGTCTCGTCATGGGGGATCGGGGCCCGGGTGGCAGCTCGCCATGAACGGGCGCGTGAGCAGGTTCCTGAAACGCGGGCGCGGCAACGTGCCCGTCGACCCCCGAGCAGCCGAAGGCGCGCGCGTCCCCGCGCCGCCGCCGCGCCTGGCCCGACGCGTCGTCGTGGACCGTGGGTGACGCGGCCCTGTGCGCAGCCTGCGTTCTCGTCGCTCTCGGCGTGTGCCCGCCCCAGGAAGACGGCAGAGTAGTGATGACGAGGAAGGTCGCGGCGGCGCGCTGGTGGCGGCAGCGGATTGTGTTCGCGCGAGAGCTCCCAACGCGCCCGAGCTGGCCGATCGTGAGGCGCTGTCGTCACCCGCGATGGTGGTTCTCTGCTGCTGCTCTACTCTGCACGTTGGACGGGAAAACGCTCGCGGCAAATTCGCGAGCGTTTTCCCCTCCCACCGCGCAGCCCCCTGCGTCCTGGACCCCGCCCCTGCCCCAAGCCCCGGTCTCTGGGTCCCCGGCCCCGGCCCCTGGGTCCCCAGCCCCGGCCCGAAACCCGCCCCTGGCCCCGGTCCCGGCCCCGCCCCCGCCAAACCCACAAAAACATTGCCTGTCCGGAGGCTCGAATTGCGCCTAGCGCCCAGGCTGAAATGAGACTGGGGGATACCCAGTCTCACCGGCAGTTCACCAAGTACTACCTCATTCCCCGTGACACCCCCGGGACGGCTGGGGGAAAACCCAGCCGTCGGGGAGGGAAGTATGCTCCTAGAGCCTGCGCCAACCCCTCTGCCAAGGGGATGGCAGGGGTCAAGACGACAGTCTCCCATGGGATTGGGAAGGACCGCCGTCCCCGGGTGGAAAGGACGGCTGCCTTGGGGGCGACCGTCCAATCCGGTGTGTGCGCGTGCGTGCGCGCGTGTGTGTGTGTGTGTGTGTGGCGCGCGTGTGTGCGCGCCGCGGCCGCCCAAGCGCCGGCGCCCGCCCGCCCGGCCCCCCCGGCCCCGCGCGCGCGCGGGGGTCCCGGGGCGGCCGCGCGGGGCGGGGCGCGGCGCTGGCGAGCCAGCGGCGCGGGGCGTGCGTTGTCGTCTTCGCCGCTGTCGTCCCCCTCTTTCCCCGTTCTTCTTTCTCTGTTGCCCTGCTCTGCTCTCTTCCTCTCCCGCTTGCTTTTCTTCCTTTCTCCCGTGTTCTCCTTCCTTTCTCTCTTCCCTCTGCTGCTTTCCCTTCCTTCCCTTCCCTCTCGTCCGCGGTTTTCTTTTGGGCCTCTTTTTTTCCGGGGGTTGGGGTGGGATGGATCCGGAAGAGGCCCTCGAGCGCCCCTTCTGGAACCCCCTGGGCGTTCGCCCGAGGCTCTTTCCCCCCAGGGG
>CAUYUJ010020912.1:122391-147975 GCA_963575745.1 Prorocentrum cordatum | reverse complement strand
CCCCCTCCCCCCCTGTTCCTCCTCCTCCTCCGCGCCTCGCCTCGGGCCATCGCTCTGGAGAGAGGCCTCGGGGCGCTCTCGGTGGCGCTCTTCCACGGGGCGCGGAGGGTGCAGGACATGGCCAGCGGCGTCTTCGGGCCGGGCATGCAGCAGCTTGCGATGAGGCCCGCCGTCGTCGTCGTCGTCGTCGTCGTCGTCGTCGTCGTCGTCGTCGTCGTCGTCGTCGTCGTCGTCGTCGTTGTCTTCGCCCTCTCCGTCGCCCTCGTCCTCTGCCCTCGTCGCCGCCGTCGCCGCCGGGGCGGAGGAGGGCTGGGAAGGAAACGAAGGGAGAGGGGGGGGGGGGATGGCGGCAGGAGCGAAGGGATGAGGGGGGCGAGGAGAGAGGGGGGATGGCGGCAGAAGTGAAGGGACGAGGGGGGCGAGGGGAGAGGGGGGGGATGGCGGTTGAAGTGGAGGGACGAGGGCTAGGAGGGAAAAGAAGAAGGGAGAGGGGGGGGGGGGGGGATGGCGGCAGGAGCGAAGGGACGAGGGGGGCGAGGGGGGAGGGTCTGGGGGGGGCGGCGGGACGAGGAGAAGACGGGCGGAGGGGAATGAGTCTGAGAGGAGGGTGGGGAGAAAGAGGTGCCCTCACCTCACCCTCCCTTTGTTTGTCACATCTCTTCCTCTCTCTCTCTCTCTCGCTTCCTATCGATCTCGTTTTTTGTTTTCTCCTTTTCTCTCTCTCTCTCTCTCTTTCTCTGTCCCTCTCTCCCTCACTCGCTCACGTACTATCCCTCTCTAACGCTCGCTCTCTCTCTCTCTCTCTTTCTCTGTCTCACTGTCGGTTTCCCTCTCTCTCTCTCTCGTGCGTGTGTGTGTGTTTGTGTGTGTTAGGTTATCCCTCTCTCTATACTGTTACACAGATACGCATGCGCATGTAGATGTGTATCTTCCCACCTCTGGCGACGACCATATGTTTTTGTCATATCAGTCTGTCCCTCAACTGCCCCCTCTCTACCTCGAGCTGGTCAACGCGACGGTTCTCGCGCGTTCTGTCTATAGTTGCATATCAACGTAGACATACACATACATATACAAATGGACGCAACAGAGGAAAAAGAAGGACAGCAGAGGGAAGGGAGGGAGCAGGGAGCAGGGAGGGAGCAGGGAAAAGCACGCGTTTGTCGTTTCTCCCTTCCCCTTCTCCTTCTCCTTCTCCTTCTCCTCCTCGTCCTCTTCCCCTTCTCCTCCTTTTCCTCCTTTTCCTCCTCGACCTCTTCCCCTCAAGTCTCCTGGGGACGCGCGAGTCTACCTTGCGACTCGGCGCTTAGGCACAGGATCTGGGTCCCGTGTCTCGGGCGCATGCGCAGGACAGCCTTGCTACGTTGCCGTGGATGCGCCCGTTTTAGTTGACCTGCGCTGACGGGGGTCTTGCGTGCTTGCTCGCGTCTTACAGGTTGGCCATCCGGTGTTTCCAGGCGTGCCCAGTGCATGTGGTTGGGCATCGTTGGCGCTTGCTTTCCCCAATCGGTGCTTACGTTTAGGGATTCTCATTTCTGCTCTAAGGAAACAGGCCGTGCTGTCGGTCTGGCGGCTGTGCGGCCGACGTGGCCTCCCCGTCGCCGCTTCGTCGCCGCCCGTCGTCTGGGCGGGCCGCGTCTGCGGTCTGGCGATTGTGTGGCCGTCGTTGCCGCTTCGTTACCGCTTCGTCGCCGCTCCGTCGCCGCCCTTCGCCGCCATTGTGCCGCACCGCACGAAAAAACACAAATCGCGTCTGCAGCATGTGTGTGTGTTTTTTTGGAACGCCCACAATGTAGATTACACCACCTGTATTGCAGACCCTAGCTTGCACCGCACAGACTGCACAGCACAGATTGCGCATCCACGTGTATTACAACGTCTAGACTGCACGACGTAGGTGGCACCACATAGATTGCCCCACATGTACTGGCCTACATGTACTGCGCAGCATCGATTGCCCCACACATCTTGCACATCATAGATTGCACCACATCGGTTGCACAACCTATATTGCTCCCAATAGATTGCCCCCCCCGTTGATTGCATAGCATATATCGCACAGCCCTGATAGCACCACATAGATTGCACAGCATCGATTGCACTACACATATTGCCAGGAACACATCTTTACCGCCCACACAGGCATTCAACACATGCACATATGAGTACACTGACTGTGATGTCCACGTGGTTGTTGCCGCGGCAATTGTGCGTGGTGGTGGATACGATTGCGTGCCTATGGGTGCCTATGTCAACTGTTGGCCAGGATAAGATCACGCATGCGTTCGTCAAGTGTCTCCACATGCCTGTGCACCTGTATATTGCCAGATGTGTTCACGTGGTGCTCGTCCCTTAGCGGGAAGAAGGGTGAGAGGGAGGACGAGAGCTGCAGCATCATCACATGCAGCAGCCGACAGCCGTTTACGCAGCCGCGAGCGGCATAAGGGGGGAGGTGGGTGGGGCAGCAGGCGGCGAGCGAGGACACGGAGCAGGAGGAGGACGCCAGGAGGACGAGGAGGAGGAGGAGGAGGAAGAGGAAGAGGAGGAGGAGGAGGAGGAGGAGGATATGGAGGAGGAGGAGGCGGTGGAGGAGGGGGAGGAAGGAGGGAGAGAGGAATGAGGAGGAGAGGATGAGAGGAGATGAGAAAGGGAAGGAGGAGAGAAGGAGGATAGGGAGGCGGAGAGGGAAGGAAGTGGAGGAGACGTGGAGGAAGGGAGGAGGAGGAGGAGGAGGAGGAGGCGGAGAGGAGGGAGATGCGAGGAGGATGGGGAAGGGGGGACGGAGGAGGAGGAGGAGCAGGAGGCGAGCGGCGGAAGGAGGAGGGGGGGACGTCTTAGACGGAGCGCCTAAGCTGGCATGAAGCTCCTTCGGGCTGGCCGCAGGAGAGCCCCCACCCCGCCGGCCCCTTACCCCGCCCAACCCCCCCCCCCCGAGGCAGCTGCACGGGCGCTAGCCTGTCGCGCCGTGGCGGCGGGCCCCGCTCGTCGGCTTCCCCCCTCGCGGGGTGGAGAGCGGCCGCCCCGCGGGGAGCGCGGCAGAATGCGCCGCCCGCGTGCGCTCCGAGGGCGTCATCGTCGCGGTCGTCGTCGTCGTCGTCGTCGTCGTCGTCGTCGTCGTCGTCGTCGTCGTCGTCGTCGTCGTCGTCGTCGTCGTCGTCGTCGTCGTCGTCGTCAGTCGTCGGTCCGTCGAAGGTCGTCGTCGTCGGGTCGGTCGTCGGTCGTCGTCCGTCGTCGTCGTCGTCGGAGGTCGTCGGTCGTCGATGGGGCGGCGTCGGGGGGGTCGTCGTTGTCGGACGGGTCGGGCCGCGTCGTCGTTTCGTCGGTCGATTTGGTTGTTCGGTCGTCGTTCGTCCGGGTCGACCGTCGACGCAATCCGTCGTACTGTGGCCCCGTGTTGTCGTTCCGTCGTCGTGGACTTTGTCATGGTCATAGGTCATCGTTATGGTCCGTCCGTTAATCTTGTCATGGTCGTTCGTAGTCCGTGTCGTGGTCGTCGTCTTCGAGTTCGCTCGTCGGTCGTGCTCGTCGTCGCCAGCGGCGCGCGGGCGCGAAGTCTCGGGAAACAAACGGGGCAAAGCCCTGGATTTGACGAGTTACAAACCACTGCAGTAGGACAGGTGGGGGGGCGGATCGGGGTCTGGTACGAGTGTTCCGAGGGTTTTCGGGCGGGGGTTCCGGGGGACCGCAACCATTACTGGCCTTAAGTTAAGCCGCCTTGCACTTTCCGTTTGTCTCTGTCTGCTGCCTGGTACACGGAGGGCAGGGAGCAGGGCCCAGACCCAGGAGGGGTGCGGTGATGGCTGCCCAGAGCTCGCCGCGTGGGCGCTCGAGCGGCTCGCCGTGCTCGCTCTAATCAGGGACCTGGTGGAGTTTCGCGCGCTCGGCAGCGTGCGCGGCCCTGCCAGCCTGCTGCGAGCCAGGAGCGCCCGGAGCTCGTCTGCCTGCAGCGTGGAGCTGATGGCCGAGAGCCTCGACGGCCGAGAGCCGCGCCAGGGCGTGCGCGCCCCTTCGCCAGGCGCGTGCGAGGCTGAGGCGGCCTGCTGCGAGACGGGCGTCGGCCCAGAGCTCGCCGCGCGTCTCGTCGAGCCCGGCGCCGCGCTCACCCTGGATTCGAGCGCAGACGGCCGCGCAGCGGCACGCGAGGCAAGTCCGCTCTGCTGCGAGCTGGGCAGCCCGGAGCTCGCCCACGCGTTCTTTGGAGGTTGGTTGGCGACCGAGCTCGCCAGGGACTCGGTTGAGTTCGTCCGCTGGGCGGCGCACAAGACCTCGGCAGCCAGCCCCGTGATGGCCAGCCTGGAGCTCGCCACGCGGGTCTTCGAGCTGATGGCCGAGTTCGTCAAGGACCTGGGCGCCGACGACCTCAAGGCAGCGCGCGACACCCTGACGGCTTGCTGCTCGCCGCGTGGGCTTTCTTGGACCCGCTCCCGAGCTTGCCCAGGACTCGGCCGGGCGCGCCCATTCGGCAGCGTGCATGCCCTGGCGCCGCGCCTGGCACGGATTGCGCCGGGGCAGCTTGGTATCAGAGCTCGCTGCGGAGTGGACATGCGCGCTGGCCTCGGCGGCCAGCTGCGTGAACCAGGATGTCAGGCCTGGCGGCGCGCTGCAGACTGGCCTGCCCGCAGGTGCTCGCCGCGCGGGCTGTACAGCCAGCGGCCGAGCTTGCCAACTGGCCTGCTGCGAGACGACCCGTTCGGAGCTCGCCGCGCAAGTGGGCACTGCGGGCTAGGCTGCCTGAAGCTCGCCGCGCGTGACGCTGGCCGAGTTTACAAATGACTGTGGTGCTGGCTGAGGGCGCCTGAAGGTCGCAGTGCTGGTCATGAAGCTTCTGGCCTAGATCGCCCTGGAGCTGCTGACTGAGCGCGCCGCGGCGCTTCTGGCCGAAAGCGCCTGGAGGAGACCGGCGTGGCCATGAAGCTGCTGGTCAAGCGAGTCAGGCGCGACGTAGCGCACTGGCCAAGCTCAGCTGGAGGCCGCCGTGCTGGCCGCGAAGGTTCTGGCTGGTCTCACCATGAAGCTGCCAGCCGGGCGCGCCGTGGAGCTGCTGGCCGAGCGCGTCGCCTCGGCGGCCGCGAAGCCGGCGGCCGATCTCGTCACGGATCCTCTGGCCTTATTGGCCGTGAAGCCTGCCGTTCGTGCTCTGGCCTTACTGGCCGTGAAGCCTGCCGTTCGAGCTGGCCGCAGAGCTGCTGGCCGAGCGCGCCGTGGCGCCACCAGGGCCGGGCGCGCCCAGAGGTCACCGCGCTGGACGCGAAGCCGCTGTCCGGGCCAGCCGGGGAGCTGCTGCCCGAGCACGCCGCGCCGGGTTGGCCGAGAGGCCGTCGGGCGAGCTCGCCGTGGACGGTGCCGGCCGAAGGCGCCGTGGCGCTCCCGGCCGAGCGCGACGGGAGGGTGCGCACGCACCAGGTACACCCAAGGTGCAAGCAACAGCCTCTCGGCCCGAGTATGGTCTTGGCAGCAAGCCGCCTGGATGTCCCGAGCGGGCCGAAGGGCAGCAGAAGGACAGCCGAGCCTTCGCCCGCCCCCCCCCCCCCCGGGAAACCGCCTCCCCCCGGCGCGGGCATGGCCGCGCGCGGCCGCCGGCCGCGCGCCGCGCGCGGGCGAGCGGCCCGCTGGGCTGCCGCGGCCGAGCGGAGCAGCGGGCCGAGCCCTCGCCGCAGCGAGTCCGGCCGAGCTCGCCACGGAGCAGCTGCTGCTTCAGGGGCAGCGATCAGGGGGGGATATAGGTATAGGGGGGGGATGCATCGACCCCCAATCGCCCATGGATCGCAGCTGGGGGCCCGATAGCCCCGACTTGCCCAGGAGGGTGCGGATGCACGATCTGCGGCCTGTCGCCGATCTGCCTGCGATGTATTGCCCATTCCAGGTCGATGCATCCCCCCCTATGCCAGTCCCCCCCGGATCGTTGCCCCTCCTTGCCGTGGCGCCGCCGCTCTCTGAGGTCCCGGCCGTGGCGCCGCCGCGCTCTCAGGTCGCGGCGGCGGCCGTGCCGAGGACGTCGTGGGCCTGCTGGCCGAGTGTGCGCTGCGCGGCGCGGCTGCGCGCCGCGAGACACCGGGGCCAGAGGGCCGCCCCTCGCCAGGGCGGCGGAGCGGGAGAGGCAGGGCCACCGCTAGGGGGCCACATGCGAACCCTACCCCTACCCCGCGATTTCTGAGGGGGAGGGTGGGGTTCACTTCGTTCGGGAGCTCCCGAGCGAAGTGAACCCCACCCTCCCCCTCAGTAAATCGTGGGGGGCCGGGGTAGGGTTCGCATGTGGCCCCCTGACTGCGCGCGGCGTCGCGCGGTCCGCCGTGGAGCGCGCTGGCCGTGGAGCTGCTGAGCGGGCCCACCGAGCCAGAACCGAGGCACATGCCGGCCCGCTGACCTGGTGGGCGCTTTTTTATCCATCATTTTGCCGATCGGCGCGGGCCCTCGCACCCTCCTGCCCCCCCCCTGCTGGGGTAGATCTTGGCTGTGTTGGGCGCCTGTTTCGAGCAGGTGGAGCCTCCCACATACGACGCACAGTCCCACACAGTCGCACTAAGCTTCAGTCGGGCGTGCCCCTCTACAGGGGAAATATTCAAACATACTATTAACATGTTGTGGGTATATTTGATTTTTTGTGGGGGGCGATTTGTCGATTATCTTTTGATCATTTTGTGGGGTATGGTTCGACAAATTTTTATTATTAGCCCAGATTCCGCCTGTAGGGGGACAAGCCCGACCTAACACTAAGCAGAGGTCCAGGGCCAGACCCCACCCCTCTCTCCCACTCTGTCCGCGAAATCTCGAAACGCGTTTTATATATGTATATTCTTATATACATTATATACACGCATACACGGTTATTTTTCCTTCTTCAATATCAAAAAAAAGAAAACAAACAACGAGCAACAAAAACTACTCACTGCGGCAGCGCGCGAATGTCGCCAGCCCAGCCCGCTGCGCCAGGTGCGGGCCGTCGCGCCGGCGAGCGGCTGGCCGCCTCTGCTCGGGCTGCGACCCGCTGCGGGCTCCCTGGCAGGCAGCCGTGGGCAGGCCGCGAGCCCCGCGGCTGCACGGGGCGGGCTCGGGCCGCGCGCTCGGGCCAGCAGGACCTGCTGACGGTTTCCCCTAATGGTGAAATAAGCGTTTTAATGGTGAAATAGAAATCTTAATGGTGAAATAGAATTTCTTAATGGTGAAATAGAATACCTTAATGGTGAAATAAAATACCTTAATGGTGAAATAAAATACCTTAATGGTGAAATAAAATACCTTAATGGTGAAATAAAATACCTTAATGGTGAAATGAAATACCTTAATGGTGAAACGCAAACACCACGCGAAAACACCACGTAAACCGCCGCTCCAGCGGCGCATGCAAACACCACGCAAAAACACCACGTAAACCGCGACCCACCCCACGGCGCTCCGGCGCCGCTCCAGCGGCGCACGCAAACACCACGCAAAAACACCACGCAAAGACTCCCGCTCCAGCGGCGCACGCAAACCCCACGCAAAAACACCACGCAAAGACACCCCGCTTCCAGCGGCCGGCACGCAAACACCACGCAAAAACACCACGCAAAAAACACAAGCGTAAATCCGCGACCTGCCGCCACTGAGCAGGGCGCCTCTCAGTGGCGCACGCTCCAAATCAAAAAGAAAAATAGAAAAAAAATTAAAAACATAAAGAAAAATCGAAAAAAAAAAATAACAGAATAAATAAAAAAATCACAAGAAAAAAAAAAAGGAAAAAGAAATCTTAGACTAGAAAAATATAAATTAACCACCACGCCAAAAACACCACGACACCGCGACCCGCACGACGGCGCTCTGGCTCCGCTCCAGCGGCGCACGCAAACACCACGCAAAAACACCACGTAAACCGCGACCCGCCCCACGGCGCTCTGGCGCCGCTCCAGCGGCGCACGCAAACACCACGCAAAAACACCACGTTAACCGCGACCCGCCCCACGGCGTTCCGGCGCCGCTCCAGCGGCGCACGCAAACCCAACGCAAAAACACCACGCAAAAACACCACGAAAAAACACCACGTAAACCGCGACCTGCCCCACTGCGCTCCTGGGGTGCTGCAGCGGCGCTGCAGCGGGCTGCAGCGGCGCTGCTGCGCTCCTGCGCCGCTCCAGCGGCGCACGCAAACACCACGCAAAAACACCACGCAAAAACACAACGTAAACCGCGACCCGCCCCACTGCGCCCCTGCGCCGCTCCAGCGGCGCACGCAAACACCGCGCAAAAACACCACGCAAAAACACCACGTAAACCGCGACCTGCCCCACTGCGCCCCCGCGCCGCTCCAGCGGCGCACGCGAACACAACGCAAAAAAAACACAACGTAAACCGCGGCCTGCCCCACGGCGCCCCTGCGCCGCTCCAGTGGCGCACGCAAGCACCACGCAAAAACACCGCGCGGAAACAAAAAAAAACACCACGCAAACCGCGACCTGCCCGACGGCGCTCCGGCGCCGCTCCAGCGGCGCACGCAAACACCACGCAAAGACACCACGTAAACCGCGACCTGCCCCACGGCGCCCCTGCGCCGCTCCAGTGGCGCACGCAAGCAACGCAAAAACACAACGCAAAAACACAACGTAAACCGCGACCTGCCCCACTGCGCCCCTGCGCCTCTCCAGTGGCGCACGCAAACACCACGCAAAAACACCACGTAAACCGCGACCCGCCCCACGGCGTTCCGGCGCCGCTCCAGCGGCGCACGCAAACACCACGCAAAAACACCACGCAAAAACACCGCGTAAACCGCGACCTGCCCCACGGCGCTCCGGCGCCGCTCCAGCGGCGCACGCCAACACCACGCAAAGACACCACGTAAACCGCGACCTGCCCCACGGCGCTCCCGCGCCGCTCCAGCGGCGCACGCAAACACAACACAAAAACACAACGTAAACCGAGACCTGCCCCACTGCGCCCCCGCGCCGCTCCAGCTGCGCACGCAAACACCACGCAAAACACACACACACACACACACACAACGTAAACTGAGACCTAGCGGCGCACGCAAACACAACCAAAAACACCACGTAAACCGCGACCTGCCCCACTGCGCCCCTACGCCGCTCCAGCGACGCACGCAAACACCACGCAAAAACACCGCGTAAACCGCGACCCGCCCCACGGCGCTCCCGCGCCGCGCCAGCGGCGCACGCGCACGGCGCCCCCGCGCCGCTCCAGCGGCGCACAAAAACACTACGCGCCAAAACAAAAACCACGTAAACCGCGACCTGCCCCACGGCGCTCCTGAGGCGCTGCAGCGGCGCTCCAGCTGCGCCCCCGCGCCGCTCCAGCGGCGCACAACAAACAAAACACCACGTAAAACACCACGTAAAACACAACGTAACACACACACGCACACACCACACCACGACACCACGACACCACACGACACTACACCACGACACCGCCACACCACACCACGACACCACCACAACACCACCACACACAAACGCCACACCACACACACCACACCAGACACACACACACACACACACACACACACCACGACACCACACCACACCACACCACGACACCACCACACCACCACACCACCACACCACGACACCACATCACACCACACCACACACCACACGGCATCACTCCTCTCGCCCGCCCACGCGGCTTCAGTGGTTGAACTAGCTTCAGGGCTTCGGGTGCTTTTGGGCTTTTGGGGGAGCCCTCTTGCCCTCAGGGGAAGCACTTTGGCTTCTGGGCGAGGCCTTCGGGAAGCTAAAAGAGGGCTTGGGGCCTCTAGTGCTGGCATCCTCGTTTCTGCACGGGGCCTCTTGGCCTTGGGAAGAGGCCTCAGGGCTTGTGGAAGAGACCACGCGGATCAGCAGGGCGAAGAGGATAATGAGGAGGGTTGGGAGGAGGGGGAATATGCGCGGGATGACGGGGGAAAGGTGAGGAGGAGGAGGAGGAGGACGATAACGAGCCAAGGGATGGAAAAAAGGGAGGAGGCAGGAGTCAGGAGGCAGAAGGGGAGGAGGCGGCCGCAGGGAGGTGGCAGGGAGGCGGGAAGGGGGGGGGGGGGGGGGGAGGGGGGGACGAGGAGGAGGCGGAATGGGCTGCGGAGGGAGGGGAGGAAGAGGAGGAAATTGAGGAGGGGAGAGGATCGGCATCTTCCTCCTTTTGTTCCTCCTGCCCCTCCTCCCCTTCCTTCTCCCCCTCCTCCCCTTCCTCCTCCTATTCCTGCTCCTCCCCCCCCCGTCATCCATATCGTTGTTTGTTTGTTGTTCTGCCCCTTTTCCGCCCCTCTTTTCTCCGATTCAAGCCTCCGCGCTTCTCCTTTTCCGCACTATCCCCCATATCGTCCTCGTCGTTATTTCTCTTGCTCCCCATCCTCGTCGTTGTCCCCCCCCCCCCGTCCTACGCATCCTCACCATCCTCCTCAACCTTCCTCCTCAACCCGTCAATCCCCCTCCTCATTTCTCGCCCGCCCTCGCTCTGACCCAGTCCTTCTCAATATCCCTCCTGCCCCTCCTCAATTATCATCTGGACCCCTTCTCCTGACTATGCCTCATCAGCCCTCCTCCTGAAGTCTCCCCTGAACACGTTTCTTCAATCCCCCTCCTCAGCCCTCGTCCTCAGCCTCCTCCCCAACCCCTCTACCCAATCCTCCTCCTGACCTTCTTCCAGATCCCTGCGCCTCAAGTCTCCCAGATTTTCGCCCTGACCCCTCCTCAGCCCCCTTCCTTAGCCGCTCTCTCCAACCACCCCTCCCATTGACCCTTCCTCATCGACCTCCTCGCCTGGCCGAGGAGGTCGGTTACGCCGGCCCCCGTCCTCGGGGCGTCTTGACCAAGGCGCGCCAGAAAGGGCATCGCCTTCGAGGAATCGGAGGATGGTCTTCCCGCCCTCGGCGGAAAGCCGCGGAAGGCCCGCGGAAGGCGGCGGGAGTAAAATAATGATGGCTTCGTCGACGGGGGCGGGTGGAAGAAAAGGCTGACCCCCCCCCCCCTCCCCACACAAAAAAAAGGTCAACGCCAGGTCACGGGTGGCCCGTGTCAGCCAGCGCACGCTGCACGGCAACCCCCCTTTCCTCCTCAACCCTCCTCTGCGGCGCTTCTCTTCCAGGCCCGGTGCCCCCGCGCGCGCGCCCTCGCGCGGCGCGCGGGCCGCGCGGCCCATGGGCGCCGCGTGGGCGCGCGCTGGGCAGGACCGGCTTCTTCGTTTTCCTCCTCCTCTTCCTCCTCCTCCTCTTCCTGCTCCTCCTCTTCCTCTGCCTCGTCGTCGTCCTCCTCCTCCTCCTCCTCCCCCCCCTCCTCCTCCTCCCCTTCCTCCCCTTCCTCTCCCTCCTCCTGCCTCCCGGTTCCATAATCCGCCTCCGCTCTCTTCGCCCGTCTTCCTTCCGCCTCCCGTCCTCTTTCCTCGTTCTTTCCCCTCCCTCCTCTTCCTCCTGCTCTGCTCCCCTCCTCCCTCCCTCCCTCCCTATGCTGCCCTGCTCCCTTGTCCTGCTGCTGATGCTGCTCCTCCCCGTCTTCGTCCCCCTACCGCGGCTCCTTGTCTGCTGTCTCCCGCCTGGTGCCGATGTTTCCAGGGCCCGATGGGCCCCTGGGACCTCGCCGGATTCACGGGGGAGACCGCGGCCGACGGTGCGTTCTGCGAGCAGTCTGCGGCCCCCGCTCCTCTCCACTCTCCCTTCCAGCCCTGCTCCCTCCCTCCTCGCTCCTCCCTCTCTCGCTCCTCCCTCCTAGCTCCTCTCTCCTCGCTCCCTCCCCCTCCTCCGTCCTCTTCCTTCCTCCCCTCCTCCTCCCCCCGTCCTCCCTCAATCCTCCTCCCCACGTCCCCCCTCCTCCATCCACTCCCCTCCTTCTTCCCCCATCCTCCGTGGGCCGTACGGTTCGCAGCGCTAGTAAGGGCGCATCGTCCTCATCGGGCTCATAGGGCCCCCGAGGGCTCATATGGCCCTTAAGGCGTCGTTAGGGCCCGTAGGGTTCAGAAGGCCCACAGGGGCCATTAATCCCAAGGAGGCTTACACGGCGCATGGGACCCATACAGGGCCCAGGGGGCCTTACAGGGATGGGCAACCTATTGATCATCCGGCTCGTAGGCCCCATCGTGCATGTATGGCACGTAGGGCCCATGCGGCCGGCCTGTAGGGCTGATTGAGCTCATACGGCCCATCGGGCTCAGTGAGTGCGCTCATAAGCCACCTAGGGCGTATAGTCCTCACAGGGCACGTAGGGCGCATAGGGATCACAAGACTCAAGAAGCCCGTAGAGCGCGTGGACCTCATAGGGTCCACAGGGCTCAGAGGGCCCAGCGGGCTTCATACGGGCATGGGCCTCATATGGCCCATAGTGCTCGTAGGGCAGGTACGGCCCATACGGCACGTAGGGCTCTTCGAGCTCATAGGGCCCGTATGCCTCATATCGTCCCTCCTCCTCCTCCTCCTTCTCCTCCTCCTCCTCCTACTCCTCCTCCTCCGCCTTCTCGGAATCATCCTCGTCCTCTTCCTCCCTCCCCGTCCCACTTCCGGCCTCCACTGTCCTTGTCCCCCTTCCTCGCTTTTTTCCCTCCCCCTTTCCTCTCTCCTGTTATCCTGTTCTGTCTCCTCCCTCCTCTTCCCTCCCTCCTTTCCTTCCCCCTCTCCTGCTCTGCCCGTCTGCTCTCCTGGTGGTGCAGCTGAACCTCGCCTTCCTCGCCCCTCTCCTGCTGGTGCTGCTCCTCCTCCTCCTCCTCCCCCATCCTCCTCCCCCCCCTCCTTCCTCCTGCCATTTCCCGCCTGCTGCTGCTGATGTCTCCAGGACCCGGTGGGCTTCTGGGACCCCGCCGGATTCCACGCGGATGGTAGCACGGAGCAGCTCGCCCAGCGGCGCCTGACTGGGCAGTCGCAGGACCCCCATCCATCCTCCCGCCGCCCCCCATTGACCCCTCCGCTCCCCCTCTCCAGACCCTGTCTCCTCCTACATGCTCTCGCTCTTCCCTCCTTCGCTCCTCCCTCCACCTCCCTCATCCTTCCCCCCTCCTCCCCCCTCCCCTCCCTCCTCCGTCCTCCCTCGCCCCCCCCCACCCGGCTCCCCTCCTCCTGCTCCCTCCCGCCTCGCTCCTTCTCATCACTCTCTCTCTCTCTCTCTCTCTCCTCTCTTCCTCTCACCTCTCTCCTCAACTCTACTCTCCGTCTCTCTCTTTCTCTCTCTCTCTCTCTCTCTCTCTCGCTCTCTCTTCCTCCCCCCCGCCCTCTTCCCTCCCCTCCCCTCCCCGCCCTCCCTCACCCCATCCTCTCTACGTTCCCCCCTCCTCCCTCCGCTTCCCTCTTCCTTCCTCCATCCTCCGTGGGCCGTCGGGCCCATAGGGGTCGTAAGGGCCCATCGGGCGCATCGGCCTCGTCGGGCTCATAGTCCCCTCCCTAGGGCCCATAGGGTTCATAGGGCTCACAGGGCCCGTGAAACCCAAGGAGGCTTACGGTTTACAGGGCATATGGGGTGCTTATATGGCCCGTAGGGCTCGCACGGCCCGTAGGGCTGATTGAGCTCATACGGCCCATTGGTCTCAGTGGGCTCATAAGGCCCCTAGGGCGCATAGGGCTCATCGGGCCCGCAGGGCGCATATGGATCTGAGGGCCCACGATGCCCGTAGAGCGCGTGGACCTCGTAGGGCCCACAGGGCTCAGAGGGCCCAGCGGGTTTCATACGGGCATGGGCCTCATACGGCCCATCGAACTCGCAGGGCAGGTGCGGCCCATACGTCACGTAGGGCTCTTCGGGCTCCCAGGGCCCGTATTCCTCATATGCTCATCCTTTTTCTCCTCCTTCGCCTTCTCGGGGTCATCCTCGTCCTCCTCCTCCCTCCCCGTCCCATTTCCGGCCTCCACTGTCCTCGTCCCTCTTCCTCGCTTTTCCCCTCCTCCACTCCTCGCCCCTCCTCCTCCTCCTCCTGTCCTCTCTCCGGTTCTCCTGTTCTGTCTCCTCCCTCCTCTTCCCTCCCTCCTTTCCTTCCCCCTCGCCTGCTCTGCCTGATATTCGCCTTCCTCGCCACATTTCTGCTTCTGCTCCTCTTCCTCCTCGTCCTCCTCCCTCCTCCCTCCTCCCTCCTCCCCCTCCTCCTCCTCGTCCTCCCCCTCCTCCTCCTCCACCTCCTTCCTCCTGCCCTGTCCCGCCTGCTGCGCTGCTGATGTCTCCAGGGCCCGGTGGGCTTCTGGGACCCCGCCGGATTCCATGCGGATGGTAGCACGGACCAGCTCGCCCAGCGGCGCCTGAGGTCCAGCGACCCCGCGCAGGTAGCGACCCACGGCGGCGTTGGGCCTTGCATTGCGGATGGTAGCGCAGAGAAGTCCGCTTGGCGGCCACAAATCTTCGTGAAGACGATAACGGGGAAGACCATCACACTGCGCGTGGACTTGGCTGACACCATCCGCACCGTGAATGCCCGCGCCGCGCGAAAGAGCGGCATCTCTTTCGACAAGCAGAGACTGATTTACCAGGGGAAGGAGCTGGAGGGCACGCTCACCTTGTCGGACTACATCCAGAACGAGTCCACGCTCCGCGTCGATGTGGGCTTGGTTGGCGGTGTCATCCCTTCTCCATCCTCCTCCTCCTCCTCCTCCTCCTCCTCCCCCTCCCCCTTCTCCTCCTCCCCCTCCTCCCCCCGTCCTCCTCCTCCTTCTCCTCCTCCTCCTCCTCCGTCCCCTCCCCCTCCCCCTCCTCCTCCTCCTCCTCCTCCTCCTCCTCCTCTTCGCCTGGCCCTCCTTTCTTACTCCCCCTTCTGCCCTCGCGTCGGTGCCCGCCGGGCCGCGGGCGGAGGTGGTGGCCAGGCCGCCGACGCGGAGGCCGCGGGCGCAGGTCCCTCCTCCTCCCCCGCCCTCCTCCTCCTCCTCCTCCTCCTCCTCCCCCTCCATCCTGCTCCTCCTCCTCCCTCTCCCTCCCTCCTCCTCTCCTCCTCCTCCTCCTCCTCCATCTCACTCTCCGTCACACCCCCCTCCCCCATCCTCCTCCCACTCCCCCCCCCCCCCCATTCCCCTCACCTCTCTCCTCCTTCCCCTCTCCGCATCTCTCCTTCTTTCTTCCCCGTCCCCTTCCGCCTTCGGGCAGGAAGGAAGAGGGCAGGAAGCGGGGGACGCCGGCGCTGCGCTCCCGATCAATCTCGACGGCGATTATGCTGGTGCAGGCTAGCGCCACCGTGCCAACGTGTATTATGTTCCACCTCATGTGGCATGTCACGGGCATGCGCATCACGCACGTCTGGGGCAGCGCCCGCTGGTGGTCGTACTTCTCCAACACGCACTTGAAGAAGCCGAGGCTGCCGGCCGAGACAGCGGCTCGAGCCGGCACGGAATGCGCGTGGCAGGCCACCTGGCACTTTGGGATGGGCGCGACGCACGAGCGCGGACATGGGCCGTCGCAGCAGCCGCCAGAACACGGGCACAATCACCTGAAGTCTGGCATCGCGGAGGTCCGCAAGGCCGGCACGATGCAGCAGGTGACCAGGGAGCGAACGGGCCAATTCCACATTCTTGCAGCACGGGGCCGCGTTGTTAACCCCGGCGCGCCCCCCTCTGCGGCCCCTGCTCTCCCAGTGTGCGTGAGGTCAGCTGCAGCCCCTGTCCCAGCTCCGACTGGAGCTCCAGCCCAGGTCGAGCTCTGGCCCCAAATTTAATTCCAATTCCAGGTCTTGCTCCAGCTCCAGCACCGGATCCAGCCCCAGCCAGCCCTAGGCCCAGCCCAGGCTCAGGTCTAGCTGCAGCTGAGGCCAAGCACCGGCCCAAGGTCCAGCTCCAGCCGAATGTCCAGCTCCAGGCTCAGTTCCAGCACGCTGCGCTGAGGCGCCGCGCAGAATCTGAATCCGATCCCGGGTGAAGTAGACGTTGCGCCGAGGCGCGTTTCGTCTGGGCGAAGGCGCCACGGGGCGCAGGGGCGAGGTGTGTGTGTGTGTGTGTGTGTGCGTGTGCGTGTGCGTGTGCGTGTGCGTGTGTGTGTGCGTGTGCGTGTGCGTGTGCGTGTGCGTGTGTGTGTGTGTGTGTGTGTGTGTGTGCGCGTTTTCTGGATTTGCGTGGGGGGGGGTTTAATGGTGGGGGAGTGGTGGACGGGGGGGGGGGGGAGGGGGGGGGGGGATTAGTTTGGGGGGGGGGAGGGGGGAAGGGAATGTGGGGGGTCTTTTCACGCTGGTGTATGTGGTGGACGAGATCGCCGCCTGCGTGGACGTGTGGGCGGCGGACCCCGTGGACGAGGAAAACGGGCTGTCGTTGCTGGCGCGCCCGGGGCACGCCGCACTGCGCCCCCGGGAGCCGGACGATTGGATGATCCGCGACGGCCTGGTGGTTCACGTGCCGGGGACGAACTCCCAAACCCTGGAGCTCCCCAGCATCGCCGCCATCGTGAGGGCGGACCACGCATCGAGCGGAGGGCCGCGCCCCTGCGCGCGGCGGGTGTCTGGGACCAAGCACGACTTCTTCGTCGCGTGCACGGGCGCGCCCAAGGCCGTGGCCTCTGGCATGTCCCGGCGGCTGGTGCAACAGTTTGTTTGCAAGAACGTCAGGCGGTTGAAAGACATGTGGCTGGAGGCAGGCATCCTGGCGGCCCCGACAGACGCAGTGGGGGCGGCCCCGCACAAGGTCATGCTCACACCGTTGCGGAAGCACTGGGGCGACCACTGCGTGGCCTGCAAGTGCAAGGACACTGGGGCCACGCAGGCTACGTGCTGGTACTCCGCCAGAACAGGCCATTGCCCCCACGAGTACGCCATCCAGGAGGCTCACGCGCGAAGCCCCGAAGTGGGTGGGCCACGCCGTGCCGCCGGCGCGCGTGGGGGCCGCGGAGCTGAGGCGCGCGGGGCGGGAGGCCCCCGCAGCAGGCGGGCGCGCCAGGCTGCGTCGAGGCCGGCGGGCGCGCCAGGCTGCGCCGAGGTGGAAGGCGCCAGGCCGCGCCGGGCCCGCGGGGGCCCAAGCGGGCGCACCAGTCGGCGTCGAGCAGCGGTTCCACGTCCACCACGTCCACCAGCAGCTCCTGAGGCGCCTCCGATGGCTCCTCGTCGCCCACGCCCCCTCGTCATCCCCGAATTGAACTCATCGTCAACCCCCCTGCGAATGCGATTCCTTGGCGCGGGCCCCCCTCCCGAATTCGAAGTTATTCTCCTGACCCCGCCGTCGGGGCCTCCTGATGAGGGCTGTCCAATCTGCCTGGCGGCCCTCCCCCCTTCTTGGAATTCCCCTGCAGGGCCCCTTCCGAAATTAGAATATTTTTTCGTTCTTCTCGAATGAAAACTATTATCATTGCCCCGCCCACTGGGGTTTCGTTTCATGGGCACATAGGAGGGGTTCGTGCTCCTGGGGCGCCCAGCGCAGGGTTCCATCGCGAGGGCCCCCCGCGAAAGGGCATTTCTTCGCCTGGGGCGCAGCCGAGTCCCCCCGGGGGAGCCGACCCAGTTGCGCATGCCAATCGATTTGGCGGAAAGTGCGGGTCGGATAGATGCCCGTCGGCTCCCGCCCCGTGGGCGCACCGCAATCGTGGCGGCGGTGGTCGTCGTCGTCGTCGACATCGTTTCAATGGTTGTTCTAGCGTCTACGGGGGTCCTCGTCGCCACGGCTGGGCGTGGGTCGGGGCACAGGATTGGATGCGCCCCAGGAGGGCGTCGAGTTTGTTGTTTCGGAGTTTTGTTCGGCGCCCCTGGAGGTTCGGCGCCACGGCCGGGCGCGGATCGCGCCCCACAGCTGCAGCAGCGAGCTGGACAGTTGCAGCAGCGAGGCGGCCGTTCTGAGCCGTAGGCGCCTGGGCGCCGACGTAGGCGGATAGTGGGGTGGGGGGATGTGGGAGGAAGGCGGGATGGGGGAGGAAGGAGCGGGACAGGGGGGCGGGGAGGAAGGCGGGACAATGGAAGGCCGTGGGAGACGGGGGGAGCGGGAGGGAGGAGAGAGAGGAGAAATGCGATGGAGTGGATCGAGGAGAGGGGGTGGCGAACAAAGGGGAGGGGAGCGGGAGGAGGGAGGGAGAGGGGAAATATGGGGAGTGGCGGGAGCGGAGGCGGATCTGGCCGCGGCGACGAGGACGTCCGAGGAGGCCGAAAAATCCAGGAAACCATTTTTCATGCATGCCAAAACATGTGGAAAAAAAAAAACGCATCGTTTTTTCAAGACGCCGGAGGTCTGGCCTCGGCGCTGGGCCCAGGGGGGGCTCGGGCCGCCGCGCGGACAGCGAAGTGGTGAAAGGGTTGCGTTCGGGTGGAGGGGGTCGCGCTGGCGGCGCGCCACCAGTGGCCCCCGGCCTCGACGGCTTCGCTCCGAGGACACAAGCAACATAAACATAAACATTCGGAGGTCCGCGCGGATTTCTTGGATCGGCGCTGGGCCCTCCTCCCTCGGGGCAGCGCCGGGAGCGCCGCCGGGGGGCCGCCGGGGGGGCCCAGCGCCGATCCAAGCAATCCGCGCGGACCTCCGAATGTTTATATTTACGCAGTTGGCATTTTTCTTCTATCGGTAGCTCGTGGCCGTGTTCGGCCGCGAGCAGGCGCTGCGCGGTGGCACCGCAGACCTCATCTCCTCTTCACTTGCTCTTTCGTTCTCATCATCCACGGAATGCTGGAGGAGAGGAGGATACGTTCGTCTTGCTCCCCTTTGCTTGCATGGTATTGCCGCATTGCCTGTCCTGTGGCTGGGGCCTGCTCGGCGGAGTGGCGGCCGACCGAGAGCTCGCGGCGGGCGCCGCCGGCGGCGCGGCCGTCGGCAGCGAGCGCGGGCGGCGTCGCGCCGCTCGGATCAGGGACCGCGTCGCGCGAGGACGCGCCAGGGGCCGCCGTCGACGTCGTGGTTCGAGGGTCGGGGGTTGAGGGTCGAGCCCCTGCTGCCCCTGCCCCCGCTGCTGTTTGCGCTGCTCTGGCTCCTCCACCCTCCCTCGTCCGCCTTCGGCCGCCCTGCCAGGGCCGTGCGACGACGGCCGCGGCGACGGCGTCGACAGCAGTGGCGGCGACGATGACGGCGGCTGTGACGTAGGAGCTGGATTCTTGACGCTCTGCGCCACTGGCCCATCCAAAAACGATGCCCGGTCAGGTTGAGGTGGCCAGGGAAGCGCAGGAGCAAAGAAGGGGTGCAGCCGCTATCTTTGAAAGGAGGAGGAGGAGGAGGAGGAGGAGGAGGAGGAGGAGAAGGAGGAGGAGGAAATGTGTGAGGAGGAGGACATGGAGGACGACGTATAAAACACCACGTAAACCGCGACCTGCCCCACTGCGCTCCAGGGGCGTTGCAGCGGCACTGCAGCGGCGCTCCAGCTGCGCCCCTGGGCGCCCTGGCGCCGCTCCACGCATAGCAAAACAAAAAAAAACACCACGTGAACCGCGACCTGTCCCGCTGCGCCCCCGCGCCGCCACAGCGGTGCACAAAAACACCACGCAAATACACCGCGCAAAAACACCGCGCAGAAAAACACGCCGCGTGAACCGCGACCTACCCCACTGCGCCCCCGCGCCGCCCCAGCGGCGCACAAATGCACTCCGCAAATACACCGCGCAAAAACACCACGCAAAAACACACCACGTGAACCGCGACCTGTCCCACGGCGCTCCGGCGCCGCCACAGCGGTGCAAAAAAACACCACGCAAAAAACACCACGCAAAAGCACCACGTGAACCGCGACCTTCCCCACTGCGTCCCCGCGCCGCCCCAGCGGCGCACAAAAACACCACGCAAATACACCGTGCAAAAACACCACGCAGAACGAAAAAACACGCCGCGTGAACCGCGACCTGCCCTACTGCGTCCCCGTGCCGCCCCAGCGGCGCACAAATACACTACGCAAATACACCACGCAGAAACACCACGCAAAAACACACCACGTGAACCGCGACCTGCCCCACTGCGTCCCCGCGCCGCCCCAGCGGCGCACAAAAACACCACGCAAACACACCGCGCAAAAACACCATGCAAAACCGCTACGTGGTGTTTTTGCGTGGTGTTTTTGCGTGGTGTATTTGCGCGATGTCTACTTCACCCTCCAGCGTTCGCGTGGTGTTTTCGCGTAGTGTTTCTGCGTGGTGTATTTGCGTGGTGTTTTTGCGTGGTGTCTGATTTCACCATTAGGACGAACTCTCGGACCTGCTGCAGGCTCCTGTCGGCGAGCGCGCGGCGGGCGCGCGGTCCCAGGGTCAGGTCGGGCGTGTCCCTCTGCGGGAGGAACGTGCACGAATGGTCCAGAAGCAGCCTGAGCCTGGTTCAGAAGTAGCCTGAGCAGTGTATATATATATATATATATATATATATATATGTGTGTTGTGTATATATTCTATATTATATATATATATATATATATATATTATATATAATATATAAATTGCAAATTATATACATACATATATATATATATAGATATATATATATTATATATGTGGTAAACTTGAGCTTAAACATGTTTGACCTTTTGGGGGGGTACTGCTTGATGTTTTTTATTTGTCGCCCAAAATCCGCCTGTGCGAGGACATGCCCGACCTAGTCCCAGTGCTGCGCGCTGGGCCGCCCGCTCGGGCCAGCAGGCCTGCGGCTTGGCGGCCGCGCGGCGCCCGCGCGGTCCCAGCGCTGCGCGCTGGGCCGCCCGCTCGGGCCGGGGCCTGCTGCAGGCTCCCGTCGGCGACCGCGCGGCGCCCGCGCGGTCCCAGCGCTGCGCTGGGCTGGCAGCCCGCGCGGGCCCGATTAGGCGGGTTGGCTGCACGCCGCTGTCATCTGCAGCGGAAGGCGGCAGCTGTCGCATGCGCTCTCCATGAAGCAGCCTCCTTCTGAGGAGCCATCGATCCTCCCCCGAACCCCCTTGCGCGCGCGGCCAGGGCACGCGGCACCGCGCCTGGCACTGGAAGAACGCCACGATTCGCAGGGCGAGGGTTGCTGCATTCCCCGCTACGCCGCTGCCACCTGCCGTGGAAGGCGGCAGCTGCCGCGGCGACTGGCACAGGCCCCTCCCGAGCGAGACCAGGGCACGGCGTGCCGGGGGGCATGCCGCGGAGCACGAGCGAGGAGGTGTTTTGGGCAGGCGCAGGTGCTGCACAGGCCGGGGTCCTCGCTGCAGGGGGCGATGCCCGCGCGCTCCGAGCTGATTGGAGGCTGCCTGACATCAGGCGATCACAAGCATGGACCAAGGGGGCGTGGATTAGCGACGGGTTCCTTTTCCATTGGAAATCGCGGACTTCCGCTGCCGAGCGAGGCGGCGCCGGCCGCATTTTGGGGAGGGCACCTCCCCCGATCCATGGATATGGCGACCGCGCGCCAAATCCATGGATCGTTAAGCCATGTTTGCGCGCCCCCGGTGACAGGGCTGCACTTTGCGCTGGGGCTTTGATGCCAGCCCCAGGGCTGTGCAGGGCACTGGCGGCGTGAGCCCCAGGGCTGCACTGGGTTCGCGCGGCCTGTCGCCTCTGTCCCATCGCGGCCTGGTTGGCTCGAGGACTCCGCCGCAGGCCCCTATAGGGTGCGACCGCGCGGCGCAAGGGGAGCGGCCGGTCGGAATTGTCGACCCCCCTTTGTCCAGACGGCTGCTGCCCGGGTGACTTGGCAGACTCCCCAGGGGATCCAGAGCACGCCGAGAGGGCCAGGCCCCATCGGAGGAGGGAGGAGGAGGGAGGAGGCATCGGAACAAGTTTGGGCCTGTTCCATCCTGGAGCCGAGGGAGGGGGAGGAGGAGGAGGAGGAGGAGGAGGAGGAGGAGGAGGAGGAGGAGGAGGAGGAGGAGGAGGAGGAGGAGGGGACGAGGAGGGGTCCAGCCGAGTCCTGGGCGTCTCCTTCCGCGGCTATAGGTGGATTGTCGTGGCCCCTTACTAGGCCATTTTTTTCGACCTTGTCGTCTCGGTTGCGCCTCAGCCCTAGGCGGCCCCAGGCCCCCCTGGGGCTGCTGAGAGGTACTGGGCCCCCCACGGGGCCTGCCCAGGGCCTGGGGCCCAGGTGGTGCCCTGGAGAGGGGGCGCAGAGGCTGCCAGGGTCGCACCTGCAGTGCCGGCTCCTGAAGCGGCGAGAGAAAGAGAGAGAGAGAGAGCGGAATTCGTGGACCCCGTCTCCAGGACAGCTCCTGTCCAGAGCGTCCCACCGGTTCGATCCAGGGTCTTCTCCAGAGAACCGAGCATTGTCTTTGGTTGGAGGGCGAAAGGTGTAATCTGAAATGCCATTTCGATTGATTTTCGAGGCTTGAACCTGCAAAAGGTGAATCACAAGACTGAGAGATTTTCGAGGTGCAAAAGGCTATGTGGATTTCACCCTGAGCCCTCCACCCGAAGAAAATACTCAGATTCCTCCCCCTATCGTCAAGTCGGGCGTGGCCCTCTACAGGGGGGAACATTCCAAAGTAGTCCAAACTTGTCTAGGGATGATATTTCGCTTATGTTTGGCCATGTGTGTGTGTTGTTTGACCATGCTTTATGTTTCGCCCAAAATTCGTCTGCAGAGGGACATGCCCGACCAAACCCTATCAGTTCCTCTCATCCGCTCGCTGCCCCGTCCAGGAGTGAGGGCCTTTAGTTGTCTGCTTCGAGGTTCGAGGGGTCCAGGGAGCCTCTTAAACATGTGTTGTTGGACGGGTCGAGACCGAGATCGCTGGGGTTGTCGAGGCATCGACAGCGAGATCTTATCGCTGTCTCTGTGTTTGTTGCCGGTCCCGCTCTCAAGGATCGAAGGATCGAGGGAGCCAAATAGAGCCCTGTCCGCCGCCACCGAGGATCCGAAGTTTTAGACCAGACGATCGCTGGAGGAAAAACGCCGCCCGCCGCCGCCGTCGATGATTGTTGGGCACGTTCTCGAGAATCGAGCGGTTGAGAGATCGAGCGATTCGCCGGAGAGAAGAGCGCGGCCGCCTCCGCCGCCTCCGTCGCCCGCCGTCGTCGAGGACCATGGTTCGAAGTTTGTGTAAACCGGCTGTCTGGGGACCCGCAGTCGAGGGATCGCCGGAGGCACCCGCCCGCCGTCGTCGAGGACCGAGGCTAGCTTCCCATGCACTCTTTGAAGATCGAGGGGTCCAGGGATGGAGGAAGGTTCTCTGGGGTGGGGGGAGGGTCGACATCGAGATCGATTGAGGCAGCTCGAGGGATCGGGAGTCAGGGACTCGAGTTGCTTTCTGGATTTCTTGCAGGATCGAAGGGCCGCCGGAGACAACCGCCGCCGCCCCCGTCGAGGACCGTGGGACTAAGCAGTTTCTGATACGTTTTGGCCCCCCCGTCGAGGATCGAGTGACCCAGGGGTCGCCGGAGGCAAGCCGTCGCCCTCCGCCTTCGAGGACCGGGGTCGAAGCTTGAGTTGCTGGTGGTGCCGTCGGTCACGCCGAGGAGGCTCGCGGCATCGAGGGATCACGCTTCGCCCCGCCCCTGTCGCGTCCTGGGCGCCCTCGCCTCCCTCGTCGACGGAGGACTGCCCGAGCACCACGTACAGCTCGGCCAACCGCCACTGCTACAACAACCACTGCGGCGGGAGAGGGGTGGGGGGGCCGGGAGCGCTGTCGCCGCTGGTCGGGGAGCGGGCCCGTACACCCTGGACGGCGCCGTCTGCTGGCCCCATCGAGGCCTGCGGGTACACGGACCGTATTTTGAGGGGCTCCGCGAAGGTCCCCAGAGCGAGCATTTTGGAGGAGGAGGAGGAGGAGGAGGAAGAGGAGGAGGAGGAGGGGGAGGGGGGGGAGGAGGAGGAGGAGGAGGAGGAAAGTGAGCAGAGGAGTGAGGAGGAGGAGGAGGAGGAGGAGGAGGAGGAGGAGGAGGAGGAGGAGGAGGAGGAGGAGGGGGAGGGGGAGGAGAAGGAGAAGGCAGACGAGTTACCGGTCTCCCAATGTTCGGCGGCGAGCGAGGCTCCTGATTTTCGATTCGAGGTCTCAGGTTTTCGGACGGTTTCGTCGGTCCTCGGCGGCTGTCCTGCCTCGGGGGGCGTTCCGGCAGCTGCGTCTCGCCGAGGGCGTTCCGGGGGTGCCGGGATCGTCCCGAACGGTCGCCGGAGACCCGAGTTATGGCCCGAAAGCGAAATTCAGCGGCGCGCCCCTCGAGGCATGCGCGTAAACGAGGGGGACCAGGGGACGCGCTGAAAGAGGAAGAGGAGGCCATGAAGCCTCCCACTTTGCTCTACTCGTCGTTCTCTTCTCACCCTTTCCCGAATGAACCCCCCTCCACCTCTGGCCCGCAGCCGAGGTGGAGGGGCAGGACAGGTGGCTGCACGACGACGAGCGACCGCCATGAGTGAGTGAGTAAGTGAGTCAGGCCATGACTCGCCGAGCGCATTCCACTACTCGCAAAGTGCCTACTCGCAAACGTCCGAAAAGCACTTGTCTGCTTGTAGTTAATCGTAGATCCTCCGCGGCGAATCCAGGCCATTTGCGAGTAGTTACTTTGCGAGTAGTTAGTGGAACGCGCTCGTCTAATGACATCGGGGAGATGTCCTGGTCAGGATCCCCGTCTTCGACGCCTGGTGGCCGTAGGGTCCCCGCGCCTCGGTCGGCCCCTCCTCGTCCTCGCCGTGCTGCTGCTCCAGCCCTGCCCGCGGGCAGGTTCTGCTCAGGAGGGGGAAAAGCACAGAGACACAACTAATCTTCGATCCCCCAGAAAATATGGGAAACTATGGGAAGTGGGGGGGGGGGGGGGAAGCAGCAGCCCAGAAGATATGGGGAATCTGGTTAGTTGTGTCTATTGATTTGTGTGTGCCCCAGTTCCCCTTTCATATGCTGCTCGAAGTCTTCAGCGTCGTTGAGCCCTCCCCGGCCGTGCGGTTTCATGGAGGAGGACGTGGAGGAGAAGAAGGAGTGAGGAGAAGAAGGGGATGGAGGAGGCTGAGGGAGAGAAGGAGGCGGAGAAAATGGAGCAGGCGGAGGAGCAGGAGGTGGAGGAGGAAGGGGAGAATGACGAGCAGGAGGGGGAAGGGACTGGCTCGGCAGACGGGGGCGGGGCCCTTCCTGCGCGGCCGGCCGATCCGATCCCCGCCCTCGTCGCCCACGCCCTCCGCTGCTGCCTCAGGTGCTATAGTTATACAGTCGAGGCCCTGAAGAAGGAACCCTTTTTGTTGGGGAGGGGCTCGGTGTTTCTTCAGTTCGCCTTCTGTTTTTTCCTGAGGTTTTCTTTTCCATGGGAAATCGAAGTTCAACTCATGGGAGAAAGGGGCATCGTTCCTTATCTGGGGTTCCTTAAGTCAACGCCCCCACCGTACAGTCGGCCCTGATTGGTGGGTCGACCATGCCGAATCGAGGGCACCCTTGTGTTTTGTCAATCCCGGCCTATGCAACCCGCGTGTCTTTTGGTGTTTGGGGGCCACGCTGCTGTCGGAAAAGTCTTGCGTCCTCTCGGGTGTCCTGTCCAATCAAGTCCGGCCGTTATATGTAGTGCAGAGCGTTCCTCAGACCCAGCGTTCACCCTTGGGGGGGGAGGTCCATGCACAGGCCACTTTCTCGTCCCACGTCGCGGGCATCCCATCTGCTGCAACTTACAAGCTCTACAGCTGCGGGTCCAACCGGCGCTTGCGTATCGGACACACCCGTTCTGGACCAGTTTGGTTTCCCGTTATGGTTGCAGGTATCCTTGAAAGTTTGGTTACCCCGTTCTGGTTCAGTTGGGTTACCCCAGTTTGGATCCAACCGTTCTGGCTGCAGACATCCTTCAAATGTTGGTCACCTTGCCAGTCTGTCGGAAACCCAACCTGCAATGGTGAGATGGCTCGCACTT
>CAUYUJ010020912.1:104891-117391 GCA_963575745.1 Prorocentrum cordatum | reverse complement strand
TCCTGCCTCTCCTCCTCCTTCTCTTCCTCCTCCTCCTTCTCCTCCTCCTCTTCCTCCTCCTCCATCTCCCCCTCCCCCTTCCCCTCCTTCCCCTCCTCCCCCTCCTCCTTCTCCTCCTCCTCCTCCTCCTCCTCCTCCTCCATCTCCCCCTCCCCCTCCTCCACCTCCTCCTTCTTCTCCTCCTCCTCGGGTCGCCTAAGGCCCCTGGGGAATGGGTCGAGGTCTCCCAAGGGCTCAGGCGGCCCGTCCTCCTTGTTTGGTTTCAAAATGTGGCTCTCGCCTTAGCGCGCCACACACTCGTTCTAAACATTTGCAGGCGTTTCAGTCATTGAGGGCGGGCCGTTTTCAAAATGTAGCGCTCGCCTTAGCGCGGTTCATTTTTATTTTCGACATTTGCAAGCGATCCACGGATTGAGGGCGGGTCGTTTTCAAAATGTGGCTCTCGCCTTAGCGCGGCGCATATGTATTCACAATCTTTGCAGTGGTTTCACGGATTGAAGGCGGTTTCTTCTCACAATGTGGTTCTCGCTTTAGCGCGGAGAACATGTTTTTGTTTGTTGCAAGGGTTCCACGGATCCCCACCATCAACGTGCCAGGCATGGTCGTTTGAAAGGGCTCAGGGTCATGTTGGTGCAACAGTTATGTTGATTCGATGTGTGGAAGTCCCAAGAATGGCGTTCTGGCACGACGATTCAGGATTGTCAAGACGCAGCCATCAGGTTGATCCGTGGCGTTGGAATCCCGAGAACACTGTTTTGGCATGCTCCAGGGTCTTCAGACTGTTGTCGTCCAAAGAGGCAGTTCCTCTCATGGGCATGAACCGTTGTATGGCCCTGTGAAGGAGCTTAGAGGGAGGGTTTATCCCAACATCGTTGGTGTCTCTTGGGTTTACACTGGTCCTCCCCCTCCTCCTCCTCCATCTCACCTTCCCCCCCCTCCTCCTCCTCCTCCTCCTCCTCCTCCTCCTCCTATCCTTCCTCCTCCCCTCCTCCCCTCCTCCCCCCTCCTCCTCTTCCGTCTCCTCCTCCTCCTCCTCCTCCGTCTCCTCCTCCTCCTCCTCTTCCTCCTCCTCCTCCTCCTCCTTCTCCTCCTCCTCCTCCTCCTCCTCCTCCTCCTCCTCGGGTCGCCTACGGCCCCAGGGGAAACCGTGCACCCGACGGTCGACGTCGTGGAGCATTGGCCACACGCAGAAGGGGACAGGGGGGAGGGGGGCAGGCGTCTGAGAAGGAGGCGGCTTCTTAGATGGCGCAAGCCTCACGTATAGATGTAGGGCTGGCGCCTTCTAAGAAGCAGCCTCCTTCCAAGAAGCCTGCCCCCTCCCCTTATCCCCTTGTGCGCGCCGCCAGACAGATCACGACGTCGCAGTTCTCGGGGCCCTTCCTCTGCTTCTTCTTCGGGGGGCCTCAAGGGGCAAGGGGGGCTTCTCGTCGCCACGGCTGCGTTCCCCCCACAAGGCTGGCGCCAGGGCTCACCGCTGGAGGGGCCCAGGCGACCCAGGGGCCGATTACTTTTTGACTCGAGCCCAGACCAAGACCCTCCTTCTCCTTCTCCTCCTCCTTCTCCTCCTTCTCGACGGGACGACGACGTCGGGTATAGCCAGGACCCAAGGCAAGGGGACCTGGTTAGTTGGTAGGACCACGGAGCCCCTCAATTGGCCAGAATCACTAAACCAGGTGTTTTGTTCGGGTGACGGCAGTTCCGGTTACTGGAACGGGGCGGGGGGGGGCGGCCCCCAGTACCCATCACTAAACCAGGTCCCACTAAACCCAGTTCTGCCAACGCCCGAGTGGAAAAGGAGGAGGAGGACGAGGAGGAGAAGGAGGAGGAGGAGGAGGAGAAGGAGGACGAGGAGGAGGAGGACGACGATCAAGAAGACGGTGCAGGAGCCGCAGGAGGAGGAGGAGGAGGAGGAGGAGGAGGAGGGAGCGAGCGAGCGCGAGAGGAGGGCGGAGGCTGGAGCGGGGGGCTGGGGCGAGGAGGAGGACACGGAGGAGGGAACGGCGGAGCGCGAGGGCGAAGGTGGCGACGACGGCCGACGACAGCAGCAGCGAACGGCGGCCGTCGAGCGGCGAGGACCGCACCCTCGCGACCGTCGCGACCCCTCGGCGACCCGCCGCGGGCGCAGGCCAACCGCTGGATGGCCTGTGCCCGGAAGGCCGCCCAGGTGCCCGGCGACGAGAGGCCCCCCGCCCACCCCCACGCGCGCTCGGCCACGCGCGGAGGGGAGTAATTACAGTGGGACCGAGGTAGAATCGGCGGTTGATGGACCTCCCACCTTGAGACGTCGATTGGCGAATTGGCCGTTTTCGATTCGCGACAGGGCGTCGCGGGCGTCATTTTTGCGGGTCCAGGTCCGTCGGCTTCGGTCCCAGGCCGTTTCCACTAAGGGGAGGTTTACTGAAGGGAGGCTTGTCCACCGCCGATATCAAGGTCGAGGTCGGATCGGGGAGGGTACCCTGATGGTCTTCGTGCTGGCTGGATGCTCCTCGTGCATCCTGGGGAGGGAGCCCTCGGATGCTCCGTGTGACTTTTGGAATGCGGAGGGCAGCGTGTGCTTGAAGGTTGTTCTGCTGTCCCAGGGGGGGGGGGCTTCGTCGGAGCACCCCTGCTGCTCCGGAGGCGCGGGCCCAAACTATGGATGGGCGCCCAGCACCTTCTACGCGACCCTATGCCCCTGATAAACACTTAAGGTCCAGGTCCATCGGGATCACAAACGATCTGTCCCGGCAAGTCGCACGAGGGATGTACGACGAGGAGAGAGGAGGTCGCCGTCGCCGTCGTCGTCGACATCGTCGTCGCCGTCGTCGTCGTCGTCGTCGTCGTTGAGAGGCAGCCTCCCACCAAGAAGCCTTCCCCCCCCTTTCCCCCTCCCCCCCTCCCCCTCCCCCTCCCCCTCCCACCGAGAAGTCCCTTCCCCCTCCCCTTTCCCCCCCTCCACCTCCCCTCTTTTCCTCCCCTCCTTCCCCTCGCTCCCTTTCCCCCCCCCTCCTCCTCCTCTCCTCCTCTTCCTCCTACTCCTCCTCTCCTACTCCTCCTCCTCCTCCTCCTCCTCCTCATCCTCTCATTCCTTCTCTCTCCTCCTCCTTCTCCTCCTCCTCCTCCTCCTTCTCCTCCTCCTCCTCCTCCGCCTCCTCCGCCTCCTCCTCCTCC
Organism: Prorocentrum cordatum; assembly: GCA_963575745.1. Classification (NCBI taxonomy): domain Eukaryota; class Dinophyceae; order Prorocentrales; family Prorocentraceae; genus Prorocentrum; species Prorocentrum cordatum. The sequence continues at coordinate 114,241 of CAUYUJ010020912.1, read as the reverse complement.
TCTCCTCGTCCTCTCTCTTCTCTCTCCTCCTCCTCCCCCTCCCTCCTCCTCCTCCTCCTCCTCCTCTCCTCCTCCTCCTCCCCCCTCCTCCTCCACGTCCTCCTTCGCATCTCATCATTACCATCTCATTATTACCATCATTGCTCATCCTCATTCTCACCCTCATCCTCATCCTCATCATTCATCATCATCATCATCATCATCATCACCACCACCACCATCATCATCATCATCATCATCATCATCATCATCATCATCATCATCATCATCATCATCATCATCATCATCATCATCCTGTCTCTTCATCCTTCTCCTCCTCCTCATCATCATCAGCATCATCATAATTATCATCATCATCATCATCAGCATCATCATCATCCTCATCATTCTTTCTCCTCCTCCTCCTCCTCCTCCTCCTCCCCCTTCTCCTCCTCCTCCTCCTTCTGCTCCTCCTCCTCGAGGCCGGGGGATTGTGGAGTCGCTGTGGGTTCCAGACGTTGCTCCTCATCATTACGCTCTTTCTTTTGCGCTCTCTGTCTTTCCCTCTCTCTCATTCTCCCCCTCTTTCTTTCTTTCTTTCTTCCACACAGACATGTATATGTATGCACCTCTTTCCTTACTATACGTAGCAACCCGCAATTGCGGATAAGAGGGAGGGGACAGGCGCGGGCGACGCGGGCGTCGTCGAGCCGGCGGACCTCGCGGGGCCTCGCGGGCGGCGCGCGGGGCCCCCACCTTCCCTCCCTGTCGAATGGCGCTCTCCTCCTCTCCTCTTCCCCCTCTCCTCCTCCGCTCGTATGATGGCGCTCCGCGTGTGTGGCGCTCTCTCCCTCCTGCTCTCCTCCTCCTCCTCTTCCCTCCTCATTACCTTCCTCCTTCTTCTCGCTTTCCTCCCCTCCTCAAACTCCCCCCTCCTCCTCCTTCCTTCCTCTCCTGCCTCCTCCTCCTCCTCATCTCTCAATCCCCAAACATCATACCAGCTCTGATCCTCGTTTCCCTCGTGTCCCCGGTGAGATCGTCCTAATCGCTCGTCATCCTCCTCCACCTCGCCTCCCCTCCTCTTCTTCTTCGTCCGCCCTCTCCTCCCCCCCCTCGTCCTTCCATCATCGTCCTCCCATTGTCGTCCCCTCATCGACCTCCACCATCGTCCTCCCGTTGTCGTCCAGCATCATCCTCCTCCCCATCCTCCCCCTTCTCCCCCTCGTCCTCCTTCTCCCCCTCCTCGCCCTCCTCGTCCTCCCCCTCCTTTTTCTCCACATTATCATTCCATCCTCTCTTCTTCCGCGTCCTCCTCGTCCCCTTTTTAGTCCTCCTGCCTCCCCCTCCTTTCCCAAGATAACGGTAGCGCAATCCTTTTTGCACCGTATGCTCCCCGGCTTTTCTGATCAAGGCAACTCGCCAGGGCAAAGTTGCTGGACGGGCTGGTGTGGATGCGCGTGGCTTGAAGAGGTCGTTGCGGGCTCAGACGGCATGCAAAAATCCGCCGCCGCGCTTGTGCGGCATTGGTTTGTTCAGTGAGCGTGGTTTGGGTCGCGGGTGGGTCGCGGGTTCTCTACCTCCACCTGGAAGGGATGCAGAAGCAGCCCGCCGCGGGCGCCGAAAAATGTGGTTTGTACACTGGTCGCGGTTTGAATCGCGGGTGGGCCGCGGGTTCTCCACCGGGAACGAATGCAAAAAATGCCCGCCGCAGGCGCCGAAACAATTGGCGTGCACCCTGAACGTGGTCGCGGGTGGGCCGCGGGCTCTCCACATGAAACGAATGCAAAAGATGCCCGCCGCAGGCGCCGAAAATTGTGGCTTGTACCCTGGATTTGGTTTGGGTCGCGGGTTGGTCGCGAGTTGGTCGCGGGGTGGGTCGCGGGCTCTCCGCCTGGAAGGATGCAAACAAAGCCCGCCGCAGACACCGAAAATGGTTTGTACCTTGAACGTGGTTTGGGTTGAAGGCGGGTCGCGGGTGGGTCGTGGGGTGGGTCGCGGGTGGGTCGCGGGTGGGTCGCGGCGGGTGTGTCGCGGGTGGGTCGAGGGGTGGGTCGCGGGTGGGCCGCGGCGAGGAACCCGAGTGGGTCGCGGGTGGGTCGCGGAAATGGGTCGCGGGTGGGTCGCGGGTGGGTCGTGGGGTGGGTCGCGGGGTGGGTCGCGGGGTGGGTCGCGGGGTGGGTCCCGGGGTGGGTCGCGGGTTGGGTCGTGGGTGGGTCGCGGGTGGGTCGCGGGCGGGTCGCGGGGTGGGTCGCGGGGTGGGTCGCGGGTGGGTCGCGGGGCGGGTTGCGGGTGGGACGGCGACAACAAACAACAACAACAATAACAAACAACAAACAACAACAACACGAGCCCGCACCGCGGAGTCCCATTTCAGCCACGCAGCCAGGGCCAGTGAATGACCGTTCGGCCCCCTCGCTCTGATAATACTGTTATGCCAACATCTTTACATCACATGCCCCCCGAGCATGGTTCTCGAAACTGTAGCCCTGTGTCGAGCGGCGTGGGGCTGGAATTTCGAGGACCATGTTCGGGGGGGGCAGTTTGGGGGACCTTCCGGTTTTCTGAGGGTATCTTCGCCATCCTATAACACTGTGACGCCAGCATCTTCACAAACATGCCCCCCCAAACATGGTTCTCGAGACTTTAGCCCTGTGCCAAATGGCATGGGGCTGGGATGTCGAGGACCATGTTCGGAGGGGGGGGGGGGGGCATTTTGGGGGGACCGATTTTCTGAAGTTATAACCGCAGCGATATATATTGCTCTTCTGCCAGCATCTTTACAAAAGACTGCCCCCCCCGAGCATGGTTCTCGAAACTCCAGCCGTGTGCCAAACGGCATGGGGCTGGAATTTCGACGACCATGCTCGGGGGGGGGGGGGGGCATTTTTTCGAACCTTCCGGTTGTCTGAGGGGATCTTCGCAACTCCCGAGCATGGGCCTCCGATCATGGGCTCCGAGCGGTGGTCGATGCTCAATTTGCATAGGGGAACGGGGAAGGAGGAGGAGGAGGAGGAGGACGAGGAGGAGGAGGACCATTCCCAGCGGGATGCGGCCAATATCCCTCAGTTCACCAAGGAGTCTGCGAACAACGTCTTCCGTTTCGACCATCCCGAGGGCATTGTTTACGGCGCCATCGAGCCTCAATCAGCGCCTGCGCCAGCGCATTGCCACGGCGCCAGAATATTGGAGGGCGACTGCGTGGCGCTCAGGGACCCGATGGCCCCTTCGGTGGAGATGCACTTGCGCTTGGCCTAGCTAGAGACGATCGCGGAGGGTAGGGACTTGAAGCGGTTATCCCTGAAGGGGGTGGGTGCGGACGCGGGCTTGCCGACGGACGGGGACGACGCGTACACGTTGCCAGCTGCGGGTGTTGATGCCTTGTTTCAGCCAGGGCCTGGTTTGCAACGCGCTGTGGACACAGAGGGTTCCTTCAAGACACGTCTGTGGAAGTGCGTTCAACGCAGCGCGCCGGTGCAGCGCCGCACGGGGACGACGTCTCGCTCCGACACCTCGTGCACGCTGCACGACCTCCACTGCACGTGCCCGTTGTGGATCGCTGTGAGGCCTTGGAGGCCACCAGCAGAGCTTGCCTGCTCACGTATGCCCCGAACTTCATGTGGGTCGGCGGCGATAGGGTCCATGCGGCGACGTTGGCGGACTTCGAGCGTTCAGGCGTGGTCTTCGCTAGCAACCAGAGAGCGCTCACCATGCGCTACTTGAGGTACCACGAAAACTCCTGTTCCGTTCCTCCACCACCGCTCGCGGCGTCGACTGGGTCACCAACCAAGTCTTTGCGAAAGAGGCGGAGGAAGGATACGACAAGGAGTTCGTCACTGACTTCAGGAAGCCCCACCTCTACGCGCTGATGTATCTGATCGCAGTGGAGGAGATGGAGCCGATCAAAGAGCACCGCGGAATCGTCATCGGCAAGGAGATCACCGACAATACCCTCTCCAAGCTGGACAGGTACTACCACGGGAACGTGTTGCCCGCTGCGCGCCCGAAGAACATCGCAGTTCTCGCGGGGGACGGGCGCGGGAAAGTCCTCGCGGAATGCAATGCGGAGGAGAGGCAGAAGCGCGCCGCGCGCAGGAGGCCAACAGCGATGAAGGGGCCAATGAAAAGGATTTGCTTGACCGCCATCATGGAGCGCGTCGCCCGCGCGAAGCCCGCCGCGAAGAAGAAGTCAGCGGTTCTCAAGAGGCCGTCCGCCGCGCAGTTCGCAGGGGGCCGTCTGCCGCTGCGCCTGGCAAGGGGCCGCCCGCCGCAGCGATCCGGAAGAAGGCGCAGTGCAAACGGCGTCAAGGCAGTCCGCCACATGCACCGCAACCACGGCTGGTTCATGGCCCCCACCCCAGAGGGGCGCGTCGTTGCCGCAGTCGAGCAGAAGAGCCCCGAGGGCCACGGCGCGGCGGCGGAAGCCTTGACTCGCGCGCCCAAAAAGCACCCCAACGTCAACACGTTCTCGCACGACAGGCGCTGCTCCTTCTACGTTTCAGCCCAGGAGGTGTCTGCCTGCAAGGGCACCTCGCACTGGTCCGTGGACTGGATGCACGCGAAGGGCCACGCCAGCAGCTGCCCCTGCCACCCGTGCCACATCATGCGCGTGGGCCGCCGCATGGGGGGCCTCAACGCGCAGGCAGCGGAGCAATCCTTCTCGCGGTTTAGGGGGCGCGCGCGGCCGCCGGACAAGATGGCCCCACTGCGCCGCAAGCTCTGCGTGCTCTACATCGCCAAGCTGCACAAAAAGTACGCGGAGGATCAGAACGCCGATTACCTGCCGCCGATGGAGAGCCTCACCACCACGCAGGGCAAGGGCGGGCACTGCGGCTGCACCTAGCGAAGCCAGGTCGAGTATTCGAGTTAATGGATAGAGCCATTCTATGCGCATGTAAAGCTGTTCTGCGGTAGCACTCAGCCTGCGCGCTGGGCCTGCGTCGATTGGCGCGCAGGTGCGCCGAACGCCCCAGCGCGAAGCTCCAGTTTGCATTGGTGAGTTCGCGCGCGGGTGTAGAGCTGACCGGAGCGATGGTGCGTCATATGTGCCAGCGGGGCGCTCTGTGATAGGTCAGAGGGGTTCGACGCTACTGGGGGGTCATGGGTTATGCCGCGACGCGCTGCGCGCGTAGCTCTGGTGCTATGCTGCCCAGGTTCGCGCGCGGTCTTAGGGCCGAGCAATTCGCGAGCGAGGGGTGCCAACGCGACACTTGCATATTGCATTCCCATTCATCACTGAGGGGGATGGGGGGGGGGCGACTTTCGCGCGAGGCCAGTTTGGTTTTGGAGCGCGCGCGCTTTGACGAGAGGTGAGTTCTTATTTGCCGCGTTGTGAGTAAATAACTCATGCTCGTAGTCCCTCGTCTCTCTCTCTCTCTCTCTCTCTCTCTCTCTCTCTCTCTCTATTTTTATCACTCTCTCTCTCTGTCTATTTCTCTCTTTCTCTTTATATTTATCTTTCTCTCTCTCTTTCTCTTTCTCTTTCTCTGTCTATGTGTTCTGTTTTTCTCTCTCTCTCTCTCTCTCTCGATCTCTCTCTCTCTCTCGCTCTCTCTCTCCTCTCTCTCATCTCTTATCTCTCTCTCTCTCCTCTCTCTCTCTCTCTCTCTCATCCTCTCTCTCTCTCTCTCTCTCTTCTCTCTCTCTCGTCTCTCTCTCTCTCTCTCTCTCTCTCTCTTTCTCCTCTTCTCTTCTTTGTTTTTCTTCTCTCTATCTCTCTCTCTCTCTCATCTCTCTCTCTCTGTCTCTCTCCCCTCTCCTCCTTCTCTTTTTTTTGTCTCTTTCCTCTCTCTCTCTCTCTCTCTCTCTCTCTCTCTCTCTCTCTCTCCTCTCTCTCTCCTCTCCTCTCTCCTCTCTTCAATCTCTCTCTCTCTCTCTCTCTCTCTCTCTCTCTCTCCCTCTCTTTTCCTCTCTCTCTCTCTCTGACAACGCCGCTCATTTTCAAGACGCTGACGAACAGGAGGATGACCTGTTCAGCTTCGGTGGGGGATCGGACGCTTTGGACGACGGACCAGCCAGCGAAAACCCCGCCCCGTCGGGCAACCTCTCGATCCCTACTGCGACTCCGTCCCTGAGAGCGACATCGCCCACATACGATGATATCGGCTACCGCCAAGACGCCGACCATGACCTGGGTGACCCCCGCGGACTGAGTGGCATGGAGGACGCACCGCCGATACCACACGCTGCCGACCATGCCGCCCTACCGAGACGCCAACCTTCTACGCTACCGACCTCAGAGCCCTTGCACGGCATCATGACTGGTCCCACCGCGCAAACCACTCCGCCCCCCCCCCGCCGGCAGCCCGCGGGGGCGGCTTCAGCCCCCCCGCAGGGTACTAAACCAGACAGGCCCTCGTGCCCCATCCACGCTTCCATCGTTGCTGAGCGAGAGGAAGCGGCTCTCCCGACCTCTCGGGGCGTGGCCCTAGCGGCTCCAGCCCTGGGGTCGCGTGTGCCCCTCCATTCACCCTTCAAGGGTGACGGACGACAGCGTACAGGGTGCCGCACTACGCTAGTCCACCATTTGGACAGGCGTACCGAGGACCTCGCCTCTGTCTCGAGGCCCTCGGCTGCTGGCACTGAGCAGCCACCCCTCACCGACCGCGAAACCGAGCTGTCACAGGCCATGGCTGCTCTCCAGCAGAGGTGCTTAGCTCTCGCCGCGGACCTCGCCGCCGCCCAAGCTCGTCAAGGCCCTCTACTCCAGCGCCTCCACAGCGCTGGGCGAGCCTTTGCCGAGCTGCTCACGGCCTCGCCCGATGGCGCCGTGCCGTCACTCACCATCCAAGCTATGCTGTCATCGTTCCGCGGCGCTCCACCTGGTGCCCCGCGCTAATCTCCTCCTTTCTGCCTGCCCGTGTGTACGCGTGGCTCCGCGTCCACGGTGTCAGGGCGTGGGGGCGGGGGTGCCCCGTCACTGCGCGCCGCTTAGCGGCCAAGCGCCCAACTGGCGGTCTGCCAAGCCGCCTAGCCACGTGTCAGCACGTCGCCTTTCTTGTTGGGGCCTATTTCCTCACGCGGTCTGACAGGTGAGATCATCATCGTCTGTCCGCCGTCTGTAGCGTCTGTCGCACTGCGCCGGGGGAGGGTTTTTTTGTTGCCCGCCCTCGTATCTAAAGGCTGCACCGCCGCAAATAGTGCATGCGAGTTGTCGCACCGCAGTGCGCCTCGCGGACGGACCCTGGTCCGCCTACTTGTCCGATCTCTCTCTCTTTGTTTTGCTCTCTCACTCTCTCTCCCTCTCTCTCTCTCTCTCTCTCTCTCTCTCTCTCTCTCTCCCGCCTCCTCTAGTCTCGGCTCGAGAGCGCCCAGCACTCAGACCGCAGCCGCGACGCGAAGCGCCCCGCCTCGGAGTCAGACTCCCAGGCCTCGCGAGACCGGAGGGGTCCAAGCAGGACCCTACTGATTCGCGTCACCTCTCCTCACCAGAGCGCCCGCAGCAATGGCCCCCAAGAAGCCGGAGCGCCGTCGCTCTTCTAAGCAGCCTCCGAGTTCCCGCCCCACGCGCCCTGCTGCCGAAGGGTCTCTCCTTCAACGCAAGCAGGACTGCATCGCAGCGTTCAAGCAAGCGGGGTCTGACCGCCCCACGGCCGCATACAACGGGCTTGCCGAGCTGAACGCGGACGAGCTCCAGGCAACGTACGACATGCACAAGTCGAACACGAAGAAGCTTGGCAGCGCCCTGATCCGCATGTGCGCCGCCAACCAGATCAGCTACACGCTTGATCATCACCAGCGCAGCAAGCCTAAGCGCATTGGCGGTGACACATCACACCCACCAGCGGGTTCCGCGCGTCTTCAGGCTGCGGACACCCAATTCATCGCCTTGGACCCGGCCTTTTGGAAGGCCCCTGTCCTCGCCGAACCCACATCACCTGACGACGGCAAGACGTACAAGCCCAGTTTCAGCCTCCACGACTACGAGAGCGGTGAACGGCTGCTGCAACACCACCTCGAGCAGGGCAAGCGAGCCACGGGTCAGCTCGCGATTGCTGTCATGGGCCCAAAAAACGACAACCACGTCGGTACCGAGCTCGCCGTCCCCGTCCTGAAGCGACACCCCAAGGCGCCCAAAGTGGTTCACACGCACGTCCCCGTGACCGTGTACCAGCTGGGCACCAAGGAGGTCGCCTGCACGGAAAAAGTAGCCGTCGCCACCATCGACCCTGCCGTCCACGTATGCTGGATTCGGGCGACCATACATGAAACCGAGGCCATTGCCGCAGTCCCCTCCATGCACCAGGCCTTCGAGGACCAGTTCTCGGGAGGTGCCCCCGCGAACGGTGGTCCACGCGCCAAGGGCCCTTTTCGAGGGGACTCTGCCCCACAGGACAAGGCGCGCCAAAACCAAAAGCACAGGGAGTCCAAGAAAGACGCTCGCCGCCAGGAGCTCGATAGTCAGCTTCAGGACACCTTCAAGGCCCTCTTCCACGGCAACTTTACAGCCGTCACCATCCTCGAACCCTGCAAAAGCCTAGGCAGGTTTGGATCGGGCGTCGGAAAGAGGTCCCTGGCCGCCACCTTCGGTGTCAGTCTTCAAGCGGTCGACAAGGTCCTGGCGGGATCAGGGCAACTCGGTGCCACCTACGACCTCAGCAACGTAGGTGCAGACGAGCCCACCGCTGACAAGTATCAGACCGTGTGGTTCCCTGAGGACCAGCCCATCACGATGGCAGACGCGTTCCAGAAGTCGGTGGAGTTCAAGGCCCTGGGAGTCGTCAGACACGGCAAGTCAGGTCTACTGGGGATCCGCGTTCCACGGGGGTCAGACGCCGCCAAGGCTGCTGCTGTCAGCATCCGTGGATGCGAGGCTACCCTCGCCAAGACGCGCTACCGCATCACTGGCATTGCGGCACGCCACGCCACGCTGACCCAGCTCGCCAAGACTCTCACGGGCCCGTCCGTCAAATGGGACTGCGAGGTCTACCGCACCGCCTGGGGCCCAGCCACTGCGGCCCAGTTTGCTTTAGTGCGCGCCCATCGGCCCCCACTCACCTATACGGTGCAGGTCGCGGGGTGCCCCATCCCGTGGAGCATCACTGAGGCCCCGCTGGCTGAGGTGGTGCCGAAGCGGGACAACGTTACCATCGTCACGCCTACCACCATCACAGAGCCTGTGACGCCGCCATCCCGTGGTGGCGGCTTTAGCCCCGCCACCGGCACACTCCTCACCAAAGCGGCCCAGAGCCCCTACCTCCACGACCTCATGACTGCCACGCCCAAAGGCAAGGGCGTCGCACCGCTCCTGATCCCCAAGGAGGAGCCTTCAGCCAAGCGCCACCGCTCCTCCAGCGGGAAACGTGACGCCACGCCGCACGCAAGGCCACCCTGCGCCCCAGGCCGCAGCTCCTCTGCGCCCCCTCACGGCACGG
>CAUYUJ010020912.1:15000-104791 GCA_963575745.1 Prorocentrum cordatum | reverse complement strand
GGCCTTCCCTGAGATCCTGGCGCTGCAGTTTTTGTTCGTCCCTGGCGTGGTCGCCCGGTTCCGGGCCCCGGGGGCCATCACAGATCGCTCCAGCCCCGGTGCGATCGCGCAGAACGACGTGTCCAGGGCTCCGGTCTTGCCAGTTCGCGATGTCGCAAGTTTTCCGCGAATTCGGATCTCAGGATCCTCAGCACGCCCAGAGGGCCTCAGGCCTTCTCAGAAGCTCATGGTCCTCCTCCGAAAACAGGGGGCTTCTCGAAGGGCCTGAATGCTCCCGAGGAGCCTCGCCGCCTTCTGACAAGGCCTGCCCCCTCTCCACCTCCCCCCTCGGCACGCCGCCGAGAGGTGGACGGCAAGACCGGGCTGAGCAAGAGGGAGCTTGACGAGAAGGGCGTGCGGCTGTCGAGGGTGGCCAAGAGGGGGGAGCTGACTAGGGTGGGGAAGATCATGGCCGGAGCCATGCTTGATGGGCTTGTTTCCACCACCACCACCACCACCATAAGTTGGAGGGGGAGGAGGTCTTACTCCTCCACCTCCTCCTCCACCTCCTCCTCCACCTTCTCCTCCTTTTCCTCTTCGTCCTCCTCCTCGTCCTCCTCCTTCCACCATCCAACTTCTGGTGGTGGTGGTGGGACACAGGCCCATCGATGCTATCCCCCTGGATTCCATGGCCCCCTTCACTTTTTTCAGTGCGTTCCCTGCCCCCCCCCCCTCACCCTCGCAAGGTGCCTCGGCCCGAGCCTTGCGGCCCCCCTCTTGGACGTCCCCCTCTTGGGCGCCCCCAGGCTGTGCGCGCGCCACATTGGGAGGAAGGACACCTACAAGGGTGACGACCTCTGCTCCAAGCCCGACGAGGTCTTCCCCTCCGGCGAGCTGCTCGACGTGGAGTCCGCCGACGGCCAGGCCATGCTGCTGGTGCGGTGCCCCTCCGCCACCTACCCGCGGGGGCGCGACATGCAGCGGGTGACGTGCGGCAGCACCGGCAGCTTCTACTACGACGACGGCGACGACGCCAAGATGACGTTCCTCTTCGACAGCACCCGGCACCCCACCAACTGCCAGACGCAGGCGCACCCCGCCGCACCGCACGGCCAGGAGCCGGGTGTTGCCAGCTGTGCTCTCGGCCTCGGGTGCCCCAAGGGAACCCCCGAGGAGGCCCGGAGGATGTCCAAAGCACGCGGCGCCCCAGTGACCCCAATGTGGAGCGAGAAAAACTTCCCCGAGAGATCCGACGCTGCGATAAACGTTGCAACATCGCGAAAGGTCACGACCGCGCCGCTCGCTTCGCTGTTTTCCCCTTTGCTTCGGCGCGGCCCGTCTTAGCCTGCACGGCGTTCGTCGTCTTCGCGCGCCCGCGTACCACAGAAAAGAATGGTCACGACCAGAGCCTCGGGCCCCGTCTTCCTGCCGCATGTTCCGAGCGAAAGTCGGCCTGTGATGGCCCAGGGGCCCGAGGCCCGACGACAACATCCAGTGCAAACAAACCTGCAGCAACAGGGCTATGTTGCTCCCATCGTGCTGAAAGACCGCATCCCAGAAAAAATCGAGCACCCAGAAAAAGTGTCGAAAGAGTGTCGAAACAGTGTCGGGCGAGTGTCTCCCAGGGCCCGACACGTGACAACTTTTGAGTTTGTTGTTGGTTGGGTGCTCGATATTTTTGTTGTGATCCAGGATCAAGTAGGTCGGAACATGACAGCGGCAGGGGCGAAAGCGCCAAGTACGAAAAATGCAACGGCAGGATCTCGGGGTTGGGCCAGGATCACTGCTAGCAACACCCGACAGGAGGTCCTGGCGCACGCGGCTCCGCACGAGCCGGCCGGCCACGAGGCTCAGCATCGTCTAGCCGATCCTCATCCCCATTTGGGCCGTGGCACTTCAGACCCACCAGCCCGCCCTTCAAGATGGGGATAGGTCCCGCGATACTCCAGGTGAACAGCCTATATCCTTGATTGCAGCCCCGTTGAATTCTGCATCGGCGCTGGTATGCTCGCGGCCGGTCATCGGCTTAACTCTCTGGGCGAATATGGCCTATCATTCGGCTTAACTCTGCTTCGTCCAGATTATTCCGGCTTCAATTAAACCGGGCACGTCCCTCTACAGGAGGATTATTAAAGCATTGTTTAAAACAAAAGAGTTTGGGAACGATTGTTCAAGTGTTCTTTTAAAACCATGTTTGAGTATGTGCTGGCTGTTGTTGTTACTGTTCTTCCAAAGGTCCCCTGTAGGAGGACATGCCCGACCTAAGCTCAACTCCCAAGCCAAGTGCGCCCTGACCAGGCGTAATGGCACCTCAATCGTGTTCTCATATATGTCGCCCCTACTCGTTCCCACGCCAACCTCCCAGGTGCCGCCTCCGACTATACTATATCCTCACCGCTAGTACCTTTCCTGGTGCTCGGTGCTTTCCTGGTGCTCGGTGCTTTCCTGGTGCTCGACCATCTCTGTGGTGATCAAGGCTGAAAAGTTTGTTGAGACAGGGGCCCAGGAGGGGGGGGGGGAGACCGAAGAGGAGGAGGAGGTGGAGGAGCAGGAAGAGCATCAGAGGGTCCAGGATCGGTCAAGCGATGCTCAGAGGCGCCGAGCCCGGCCGCCGCCGGCGCCCTCCCCGCCGGGGCGCGCCCCGCGCGCGCCCGCGTCGGCGCCAAGCGCGCGGTCGCCGCGGCTGGGGGCGACCCGCTCCTGTCCCCGGCGGGGCCCTGGCAGGGCCTCACCGGCGAGCGGCGGCGCGCACAAGTCGGGTATAGCCAGGACCCCAGGTAAGGGGACCCAGTGAGTCCAGTCGGGGCGTTGACCCAAGGAACCCTAAATAAGGAACGGGGCCCCTTTCTCCCATAAGTTGAACTTCGACTGTCCATGGAAAGCCTCAGGAAAACCCGAGGATCACTGCAAAACAATTTAGGAACACGGAGCCCCTCCCGAACGAAAAGGGTTCCTTCTTCAGGGCCCCGACTGTAGTAGGGCCCCGGAGCCCCTAAAGTAGCCAGAATCACTAAACCAGGTCTGCCGCAGCTGGTGTTCTTTCGGGTGACGGCCATTCTGGTCAGTGGAACGGGGCGGGAGAAGGGCGTCCCCCAGTGCAAATCACTAAACCAGGTCCCACTGAAGCCAGTTCTGCCAACGCCCGAACAAGAGGGGGGTTGTCAGGGGCGTGGCCGGGGAGCTGTATACAGCCTGGCAGGGCCTAGCAGGGACTAGCAGGGATTCGCAGCGTTTGGAAGCGCGAGCAAAGCTTAGCAATCTCTATCAAATGCCAGCAGGTCTCAGCAGGGTTTGGCACTGTTTATCAAGGCTGATCAGGGCGCGGCATGTTTCAGCTTGGCTTATCGAGGCCAAGCTTGGCATAGGAATGTCGCCGCCTAGCAGGCTGTATCAAGGCGAGCGCTCACTATGCCCAAGCAGTGTTCAGCAAGGCTCCGCAAGTGCTCGAGTAGTTTCGAAGTGCGTACTCGGGGTGCCTAGCAGTACTTGCCATGGCTTGGCTTGATTGAGCAGGGCTTCGCATGGCTCAGCAGGGCTTGCCATGCCATGGCAGGTTTTTTGCAGATTTTATCAGCGCTTGCCAACGCCTGCCAAGGTTCAGGTCCATCACGGCTGAGCAGGGCATAGCAGAGGGTAGAAGGGCTTAACGAGGGCATGCAAGGCTCATCAGGTACTATCAGGGACTGGCTTGGCCTAGAGTCAGCTTGTGATTAACAAAAGGCCCCCCCCCCCGGAGCTGTTGAATAGACCCCGCTGGACACGACCTTTTTTTATCACGCGCGCCACGGGGTCGTCGCTGGCGCCGCCGAGGGGATCGTGTTCCCCCCCGCATGACAGCCTCAAAACGATTGCCTTTTTCGTATAGAAGTCGTCATAAGGGTCCTACACATCTCAGGCGAATTTCCGTTCCCCCTCTCAGGCGTCGTCGTCGTCGCCGCCGCCGCCGCCATCGTCGTTGTCGTCGTCGTCGTCGTCTTCTTCTTCTTCTTCTTCTTCGTCGTCCTTGTCGTCTTCGTTTTCGTCGTCGTCGTCGTCGTCGTCGACCACAGTGGGCCTGCGCAGCACCCCCCCATAAGGCATCCGTACTGCGTCGTCGTCGTCGCCGCCGTCATCGTCTGCCGTCCGCCGTCCGTCGTTCTCGTCCTCGTCCCGTCGTCGTCGTCGTCGTCGTCGACGAAGAGAGCGGCCGCTGGAAGCGGGCGCAAGCAGGGCGGGGGACGGCGGCGACGACGGCGACAAAGGGGGGGAGGAGGACTACCCGCCTTGCTCGGGTCGGACGAAAGGCCGGGGAAAGAAAAGGGCGGGGTGCAGAGCCTGCTGCAAGCTACTGGTTTCGGCCGCCCCGCCGAATGGCCAGTGCCGCCTTCGGTGCCAGGAGGCGCTTGGAAAATCGGCGACGCGAGCTGCTTGGCTAATTCCGTTTTTGCTGCGCCCAGCTTTCGTCCAGCCCGCCTTGCCCGCAGGCCCGCATCGGTTCGACAGGAAGACGGGCGCCCTGGCTCGCCGCTGCCTCCAAACCCCCCCTATTGCCCCTCGTTGGCGGCCGGGCGTCGGCGCTAATCACCGGCGCCGCCCCGTTGATTTTCATTCTGTCGGGCGCCACCCCGCGATTCGCCCGAGCAGGGGGATTATTTTTTAACACGGCCCCCCCCACGGATTTGTTCATCACAAGCTGACGTCACGGGTTTCTCTGGACCCAGCAAGGCTCAGCAGGGCTCCGCAGGACCGAGCAGGGCAAATCAGAATTGAGCAGGGTTCCGCAGTGCCTGGCAGAATCCCACGTGGCCTGGCAAGGCTTGATACAGCCGGGCCCCGTTTGGCATACATATCAACGCCAAGCACAGCACCTTCTGGGTTCGGCTGAGCTTCGCAGGGCTCAGCATGGCTGGGCACGGCTACGCATGTCGCAGCAAGGCCTGTCTGGACCTAGGGGGTTCAGAATGGCTTCGCAAAGTCACAAGGGCTTTGCAACGCCACGGAACCTTTTGAGCAGCCCCCAGCAGGACTTAGCAGGACGTGCCAGGGCATAGCAGGGCCAAGCAGGACTGAGCAGAACCGAGCACTGGTTAGCAAGGCGGACCTCGGCTCTTAGCAGTGCTGGGCTTGCCAGGGATGAGCAAGACCCATCACCGTTCAGCAAGGCCTAGCATGCCTCAGGAGGACAAAGCAAAGCGTGGCTTGCCATATCATGGTCGGTCGAAGCCCTAGCATGACCGATGAGGGCCGAACAGAGCCCAGCAGTCTAGCAACGCAAAATCTGGCCCAGCAGAGATGCACACGCACTTGTAGAATGTAGCAGCCCCATGCAGGGCTGAAGCCGGGTTAGCAGTGCTTCCCAGGCCTTGCCATGGCATAACAATTCTGAGGGCTTGACAGTGGTTGGGAAGGCGTGGCGCGACCAAGGGGAGGGCGTAGAGGAGCATGGCCAAGCTTAGCAGGGCTTAGCTGACCCGATGAGGACGTGGCAGGGCATAGCAGGTATTACCAGGACCAAGGCTCATCAGGGCCTACCATGCCTCATCCGGCAACCGTATGGCTTACCAAACTCTCCCAGGCAGAACAAAGCTCAAAAGGTGTCCGCAGGGCCTCGCAAGTCTCAACAGGGCCTGCATGGGTTTCGCAAGGGTACGTATGGCATTTCAGCGGTTAGAAGGGCGCAGCACGGTTTGAGCGGGTGTCGGAGGGTTCCGCAAGAATTACCATGGCATGGCAAGTCTTAACGGTGCCCCGCAACAGTTAACATTGAATACCAGGGCTTAGCAGGGTTGGGAGAGCCTGGCGGAGCTTAGCGGTGCACATCGAGACGTTGCAGGTCGCTAGCAGGGCTCCTCGACGTGACTTAGCAGCAGGCGTTAGCAAGGCGTGGCAGGGCTTTGCAGGGGCTTGCAGGCCTCGGGGATGAACAGGGGCTGGCACGGCAAAGCCGGGACTCAGCAGGGCTCTTAGCAGGACGATTTCGCATGGCGGCCTAGCAGGGGCTAGGAGGAGGAGGCGATCACGGAGGAGGAGGAGGATCAGTTTTCTTCCCGCCTTTCCCCCCCCCCACAAAACAAACCGCGAACAAAAACAAGGCCGTCCCCCACCACGGGTTGTTTGAGTTTGCTCATTATGTATCATCTAGGGGATCTCTATATATACACATCTGTATATAGGGATATAGACAGAGAAGAAGAGGAGGAGGAGGAGGAAGAGGAGGAGGAGGAGGAGCAGGAGAAAGAGGCGGAGGAGGAAGAGGCCGAGTAGGAGGAGAAAGAGGCGGAGGAGAGGAGGAGGAGGAAGAGTAAAACGATGAGGAGGAGGACGAAACGAGCAAGGCAGGAGGAGGAGGAGTTAATTCCCCCGCCCCCCCCCCACCCACACCCCTCATACATATATATACATAATATGTATATGTATATGTATACACGCACCCCAGATCAAGGAGGAGCAGCTGTTGTTTTCCCCACCCCTCCCCCATAGTGAGAAATGGACATGCACACGTACATCCATATATATATATATATGCACACGCATGTTTACATGCAGCCATACAGGCGTACATACATACATACCTACACACATACATACATGCATGCATACATACATACATACATGCACGCATACATACATACATACATACACAAATCACTATAAATACATTCATGCATACATACATACATGCATGCATATATACATACAGGCATACACACATATATACATACATACATACATACGTACATACATGCATACAGACATACCTATGAATCTGCCATCATACACACTTACACATACACAAACATATATTCGTATATATGCATGTCTGCCTGAATGTTTGCATGCACATATGTATGTGTTTTGTGGTCGCAGCAGACAACAAGATTGCGGATGAGGATTAGGAGGAGGAGGAGCAGGAGGAGGAGGAGAGAATGGAGGACGGGGCGAAGGCGGAAGGAGAGGAAGACGCCACAGAGCACGCAGAGCATTCACAGACGCACGCACCAACTCTCGCGCGTGCGCCATCGGACC
Organism: Prorocentrum cordatum; assembly: GCA_963575745.1. NCBI lineage: Eukaryota > Dinophyceae > Prorocentrales > Prorocentraceae > Prorocentrum > Prorocentrum cordatum. The sequence continues at coordinate 97,807 of CAUYUJ010020912.1, read as the reverse complement.
CGAGGGACTCCACAACTCTCCGTTTATTATCGCTTCGCTCATTCCGCCAGCCCTGGAGCGCTTTCTTGGGCCTCTTGGGGCCGTCTTGGGGGCCTCTTGGGGGCTTCTTGGGAGCGTCTTGGGGCTCCTTGGGCGGCGTCTTGGGCTCCCCTGGGGCCTGTTAGGGGGCTCTTGGGGGCCCCTTGGGGCGGGAGGGGGGGGTAGTCGATTGCAGCCACCCCCTCGGAGGCCACGATCCTCGTGAGAGGTGGCGAACTCTTGCCTCCCCCCTGGGGATCGCCCGGGACCCAGCCGCGACCCGGCCGTGGATCGCCCCGGGTACTTTTCGTCCGGGGGCCCCCAGGGGCCGCCCCCCGCGCGCGCGAACTAGAAATATTGTTCAGTAGTTACCGGAGATCTTAGCACGCCTCTGGCTCGTTGGGCCGGCGAATTCAGGGGCCACGCCAGAAGGGGACAGCATCCAGGTTCGAGGTTTTCGAACGTTCTCCTATTTCTTCGTTGATTTTCGGCGGCTGGCCTTCTCCTCCTCCTCCTCCTCCCCCTCCTCCTCCTCCTCCCTCCTCCTCCTCTTCCTCCTCCTCCTTTTCCTCCTCCTCATCCTCCCTCCTCCTCCTCCTCCTCCTCCTCCTCCTCCTCCTCCTCCTCCTCCCTCCTCCTCCTCCTCCCCCTTCTCCGGAGAAAGCCACTGCCCCTCCCCCCCCCCGAGCGGCGCGCCCGCTCCCAGGCGAGGCGGCGGACGACGCCGACGCCGACGCCGACGGCGTGGACGACGACGACGGGCCCGCGGCGGGCGCCGAGGAGGAGGTCGTGCTCTCCGCGGCCGCGGGCTCCGCCGGCCGCGCCGCGGTGCTCGTCGAGCCCTCCGGCGGCGTGCTGCCCGTCGGGGCGGCGGGCCGCGCGGGCGCGGCGGGCCTCGCGGGAGGCCTCGTCGAGGGGCCGCCGGCGGCCCGGCTGCCGGGCGCGGCGGGCGGCCGCCAGGGACGGCGCGGCGGGCTGCAGGCGTCGGGTCCGGGCGCACGGGTTGGAGGGGTTTTCCTGCAGTCGACGTGCGCGTAAGAGTTCTAGTCAATGCACACCTCCGCACCACCAGGTTCCTGCCCTTCTCACCCGTCCTGCTCGCTTCTCACTGGTTGTTTCTTTCCTTGCTTTGGGCATCTTGTGTTCCGCAGCTGTTAGCGTCAATTGACGGCTCAGGTATAGCGGAAGGGTTATCCTGCAGGCAACGTGTGCGTAAGAACTCTGTAGCCAGAGGCGTGTATAGGTAACGGAGTTTGCAGGTGTATATATGCATACTTGTTGGCACGCATGCGTGTACGATGGTGGTGGCGACGATGGTGGTGGTGATGCTGGTGCTACAGTGGGGGCCCATGCCAAGAAATACCCTGCTTGCTTCCAGGGTGACCTGGGATTCTTGGGTTTCGATGGTCTTGCGATGGAAAGCGCGACGTTTCCACACCAACGATGGAAGGTTTCCTGTGGTCGGGTTTCTTGTGGAAGGCTTCTTGTGGTCGAGCCCCCGCTGTATCCTTCCAGCCCCATCCTTATTTTATCCACACCCCGGACCCCCATCCTAAATCCCGGCCCCTATCCCTACATCACCGCCCCTGTACCCCTACGTCCCATCTCCCTACTTCAATCCCGATCCTTATCCCGCTCCTGCCACCGTGGCCCCCAATCGTGACCCCCCCGGTCGTGGCCCCCATCTTGATTGCGAATGGCTCTTCAGGGTCATCGGCCGCAATGGTCTCGATTCTCGGCGGCCTTCCAGGCCTCGGGACACTCTCCAGCTGCTGCGCCTCGCCGCTATACCCCCGGTGGGGGTGCCCAGGTCGTCTCCAGCGGCCGCCACAGACCCAGCCGGTCGTCCCCAGCGGACTGCTTGGATCCGCGCTGGATCCGTGGATCCAAGCACTCCGCGCGGAGAGCCAACGGTTGATGCTTGTGGCGTTTTGCCCTCTCCTTCCTTTTTTTTTTTTTTTTTTTCGTATGATCGTTATCATTATCGGTATCCTTAGTATCTTTTTGATCTGATTACTCCCCAATCAGAGCTTGCCTCTGTAGGGGTCCTAGCGGACTCGTATTGTTAGGTTAGGTTTGCCGCCGATTTTCGCTGCACGCCCGGGTGCCAGGGGGTGCCCGGGTGCCCGGGGATGCCCCATAGGTCTACAGCCCAATAGCCCAATAACCCTATAGCCCTACACTTCTATAGCCCTACAGCTCTGTAGCCCTATAGCTCAATAGCCGTATAGCCCCCTAGCCCTATAGCCCTGATTGGTTTTTTTCTCCGGTATCATTATTATTATCCTCCTTATTCGTATCCGTCTTATGTTTGTTTTGATTATTCCTCTGATTATTCACAGCATTTTTCTATTATTTCTATAGTGGTTGGCGGCCTGGGGCGGCCGCCCGAGGTTTGTGGGTTCTTCCTTGATCGTATTATTATCACGATTCGCGTTCTTACTCGTATTCGTCTTACGCTTGTCCTATTATTATCATGATTGTTGGCTTTATTCGTCTGTTCTTTTTGTTCTGAGTTTTATACTATATGACTGTTATCGTATTATTAGTATCATCCTTACGTCATGTATGATTCATCAGTGCTACTCTTTCTTTTCGTAGTGTTATTGTTATTATTAGTAATATTACTAATATGTTTTCTTCTTCTTAGTATTATTCTTATCAATATTATTACTATCTCATTTGTTCTGCAGTCGTCGGGGGGGCCCAGACGGTGCGGTGATCACGGCGCGGTGGTGCGTCCTTGGGACCCCCGGGGCGGGCCGCCCGAGGCCCGTGGGGCGGCCCGGGGCCGTCCCCTCTCCCTCTCGCAGCAGTGGGCGCTCGGGCGACGGGGCCCGCCCCCTCTCGGGGCCGTCCCCCGTGGCAGCGCTGCCCAAGCGGCGGGCCGCGCGGCGAAGTTTTTTCTTTTTCGGAGAGGAGGAGGGGGAGGAGGAGGAGGAGGAGGAGGAGGAGGAGGAGGAGGAGGAGGAGAGAGGCGGAGGGGCAGGAGGAGGAGGAGCTGGGAACGGAGGAGGAGCTGGGAACGGAGGGGGAGGAACACGAGGAGGAGGAGGAGGAGGAGGAGGAGGAGGAGGCGGAGGAACACGAGGAGGAGGAGGAGCTGGGAACGGAGGAGGAGGAACACGAGGAGGAGGAGGAGGAGGAGGAGGAGGAGGAGGTGTTGGGAACGGAGGAGGAGGAGGAGGAGGAGGAGGAGGAGGGGGAGGAGGAGGACGACGAGGTCACCGTACGGTCTGTCTTCGGAGCAGGGCGAGTGGAGCCGAAAACGACAACACGCCAGAAACAGAAGTTTTTGGCTCTCCGCGCGGAGTTCTTGGATTCGCGCTGGGCCTCCCTCCTTGGCGCCTCCAGCGCCGCCCCTGGCGCGCTCCGGTCCAGAGCAGATCCAAGAAACCCTGGCGGAGCGCCACACGTTTGTGTATATGACATATATGTATTTGTCTTTGGTCCGCCTCCTTCTTCTTCTTCTTCTATGAAAACAGCGGCAGCTAAAACAACGTGTCCCTTGCGCCAGTTTCTCGAGCTGCGTCGAGCTGTGGTGACGAGGGGGCTTCCGAAGGCCAACCACCGTTGTCTCGACTCGCCCTCCTCTGAGTCACCGCACCGTTGTGGAACCCTCACGCCATCCACCCCCACGCCGTCCGCCCTGGCAGGCGCAAGAGGCGAGCCTCTTAGAGAGGACCTCCAGGCCGAAGGCCGCGAACGTCTCGGCGCTGGAGCCCTTCAGCGAGCAGGAGCTGCTGGCGCGGCTCGAGCGCACGAGGCTGCTCCTGGAGTCGCGGTAGCGCGATACGGCTGCCTTAGACCCGATGGCCTCTTGCTGGGGGGAACCCTCGGAATTGGCGGCCCGCATCATCCATGTCGCGCGCTCCATCGCACGGTCGGTGGCGCAGCGCGGGCGAGGCGTCACGCCGCTGGGGAGCGAGAGGGCCCGTGGAGAGAGGCAGGCGGCTTCAGATCGGGTGAAGCCAGGACCCGAGGTAAGGGGACTCCTCCTCCTCCTCCTCCTCCTCCTCCTCCTCCTCCTCCTCCTCCTCCTCCTCCCCCTCCCTCTCCCCCTCCCCCTCCGCCTCCTCCCGTGGATGTCCTCCCTGCCTCTCCCTCCGTCCTCCTCCAGCCCTCGGCCTGGCGGGGAGGTCCCCCCAGGCGACGGGTGCCCCCCCATTGACCATCCCTGCTCCCATCCAGGGACTCATCGGGTATAGCCAGGACCCCAGGTAAGGGGACCAGGTTAGTGGTAGGGCCCCGGAGCCCCTGAGTTGGCCAGGATCAAAGAATCATTGAACCAGGTCTTCCGTAGCTGGTGTTTTTTTTCGGGTGACGGCAGTTCCGGTTAGTGGAATTGGGCGGGGGGGGCGTCCCCCAGTACACATCACTAAACCAGGTCCCACTAAACCCAGTTCCGCCAACCCCTTGATTAGAGAGCGCGCTGCAGAGGAGGGCGAGTTCAGACAACGTTACGTTCAACCCGTAGAGTAAGGATGGGCAACCTTCCCAACGGTACCTTTGCATCCCTGCCTCTTCGGCCCGTCCTCGGCCACTTTCGTTGGCCCCCCCCGCTCGGAAAGCTTCGAAACGGCCTGCCAACTCCCTTTGCATCCTTATCGTGGATCCTTGTGATACGGGTCGACTGCAGTTGGCCTTCATGGGGCCTTTTTTTCATGGCGACGGCTGGGCGCAGCTCGGAAGATTGGTGCGCGGTCAGCCTGGGAGGCTGGGTCCAAAAGGATCCATACTGAGCTGGTGCCGTCTCAGCTCGCCCTGCTCCGAGCATTGTGCACAACAAGGGGGTCCTGTGGGCTCAGCCGAGCATGTGTCGTGCCCTGGCGCCCTGGAGCGGAGAAGCTGGCCGACCGGATGGTGAGGGAAGGTGACGGCCAAATTGTCACACTGTTCCCCCCCCCCTGCGAAAGTTCGGGGGGGGAGTTGGGAGGGAACTGGGGAGAGAGGGAGGGGAGAGGGAGGGGAGAGGGAGGGGGGAGGGAGGGAAGAGGGGTTGGGTGGGGGGCCAGCGGAGGAGGGGGGAGAGACCGAGGAGGGTGAGGGGGGGAGCAGGGAGGAAGGAGGGGGAGGACGAAAAGGCTAACTGTATGATGTTACTGCCGCCACCTGATGCTACTGCTGCAAATTAGCACGAACAAGACAGGACGACATCGAAAGTGCGTCGGCCAGGCCGATGTGACCAGACTGGGAGTTTGAAATGTTCAGGGCCGAGGGCGCGGAATAAGAGGCACGGCGAGGCAAGGCATGGCGATAGCGCCTGGCTGTGCTAGCACCGGAGATGACGATGGGCGAGTGGCGCGAAACCTCGGCGAGCTCCCAGGACAAGCCTGCGAACACAGGCCGTCTGTGAGGGATAGGCGGTTGGTCGCACGGTCGGAAAGGTCCTCCACTGGGAGCGGGGCGCCAAACAAACAGCCGCACGATCTGAATAGTCCCGGGGCGACGGGGGAAGGGAGACGCTGCACGGCTTGTTGCACTGTCGGACTGGCACCCGGACACGAGGACACCCTCCAGAGAGTGCGCGTTGTACGAGGGCGAGGAGGGGGAGGAGAAGGAGGAGGAGAAGGATGGCGTCATCCGTACCATTATTGTCCGGCTGGTCTTCCCCATCCACCTCATATTTCGATTGCGTATCCTCCTCCTCCTCCTCCTCCTCCTCCTCTTCCTCCACCCCCTCATCATGTGACTGCTGCTCCTCCTGATCCTCCTACTCCTCTTCCCCCCCCCTGCTCTTCATCTCCGGCCCCTGCCTCGTAATCTCCTTCTTCCCCGCCTCCCTGCCTCCTCATCCACCCCTCCTCCCCGTTCAGCTCCTCCCATTCCTCCTGCTCTCCTCCTGTTTCGTGTGTAAGTTCAATTCGCAGAAGGTTCGTTGGGAATACTTGTGTGTGGAAATGTGAGCATGTACCTGCTTCTGTTGGTTGGTACGATCATATCGTGCCATTATGTTCATATTCGTTATATCGTGTCGAGTCCTCCCGTATCGTAACTTTGTGTTTCGTGACGTATCGTTTCGGTTGTAGCATGTCGCCTTGCACCGTACAGTGTCGTGCCATATACAATCGTATCGAGCGATAAGTGCCGGTTTGCCTGATGAGTCCCGATCGTGTCTTCGTTCGTTGCAGCGCCGGTGGTTCGAATTCGATCTGCAGGGATTTAGGCTCAAGCCGTTCTGGGCATCACGTCGCAGGTTTTCTGGCTTGCCCAGTCGTTCTTATACGGATCGTTGGTTGCGTCTTGATTGTGCGGATGGATGGTTGGTGTTGATTTACATGATGACCCCTTGGAGTCCGTCTGCGTTTTGTGTAGAACGCATCTGAAGCCCCATTACCATTCCATTTACACTGGGCAGGGATTTCAGTGCCACCTTGGCTGTGTGAGACTCGCTTGGGACTGTGAGCGACGCCAGTGCTGTGGCACGTTGTGGGAAACTGCGCTGTTGTCTGCGGACTCAGACGGGAAAGCGTCGGCAGCGCATGTTGCTAGCTTGGTGACCTTGCTGATGTCTAGCGGCGGAAGTTCACGTTTCGCGCGGATGCCGTGGCCAGACACTGTTGAGCTATGTGGTTGGCCAGGGCGTGGGCAAGAGGACGGCCCTCTCGGTTGGCCTGGTACAGCTGGTTCCATACCGCCACTAAGGCTAGACGCAATGCCATCAGCAATATTCAGCTTACGGGGCTTGCTGAAGATGGAAATCTCAGATCATCCGATCGCCGCCCTTCCAGCCCACGGATGGTGTGAGCTATCCAGATGCCTGCGGCATATCTTCGCTTCGCGAAGCCGCCGCTGCAGTGGATGAGAAGGAGGTGAACGAGGAGGAGAAGGAGGAGGAGGAGGAGAGAAGCAGGAACAAGGTGCAGAGCCGAGAGGAGGGTAGGAGGCGCCCCGAGAGATGGCCCCGAGACGGACGTAGTCAAAATGTGACCTGTGCCTTCTTCTGTTCTCTGTCAGGGTCGTGTGGGGCAGTCCTGGGTGCTGCTTGGGGCCTACCGTAGGGGAACGATCAATAACAGAAACGTAACAACACGGAGGTCCGTGCGGAGTTCTCGGATCGGCGTTGCCCCTCCCCCCCCCCCCAGCGCCGATCCGAGAAATCCGCGCGGCCCTCCGAGATCTTATGTCCATGTCATTGTTCGTTCCCCTATTTAGGGGGGGGCTCTCAGGCGGCATGGGGGGGCGGCGTGCTGGGGAATTCCTGTGGTGTTCTCAATCGTCGGGCCCTCTTGGGCGGTCTTGGGTCGAGCTGGCGGCCCTCTTGAGGCTCTTCTGGGGCCGCCTGGGTGCGTTCCTTGGGACTGCCCTGCGCCACCTCGGGGCGCCCTTGGGCTCTCCTGGGCCCTCCAGGGCAACATCGGGAACTGGAACACATACATTACCAGTGGCGGGCGGTTTCTCAATCCCCGGACGTTTTTGCGGGTCGGGGACGACGTCGGGGTGGTGCGGTGTATGATTGTTTCCCCGTTGTCCTGTGGAAACAGCAAAAAGTGCATACACCAGGATGCCGTATACACCAGAAGCCGTTTTCTTGAGCGAATCTCAGTGCGGGGCCAGAAAAAAGTATCGGTGTAAAAGTTCGGTTCCTTACAGCAGGGCTCTCTCCATTCCTCCGATTCGATTCGATTCGATTTTAACCGATTCCGATTGTATTCGATTTGGTTTCTCAACGGAGGCCTACCAGCCTGCCGATATCCGCCGACTCGACTTCTCCCGACTCAGCTGCGGATTTCCACCAATCCGATTCATGTCGATTGCCGATCCGACTTATCGATTTTATTGTGGGCTCTCTTGAGGCAATTTCTGGGTCAGGATCTCTTTGGAGTCTCCTGGTGCACTCTCGGAGAAAGCTTGAGTCATCTGCTTGGCATTGACAGCCTTCATTCAGGTGGCGAGAAGGTACAAAATAAACTTTTCCGCCGTCGTGGACGCCTGCCCCCCGGGCGGCTGAAAGTTTTTTCTCGCCCGTAGGGCAGGCGTCCACGACGGCGGTTCTGTTGGTTTTATACTTAGAACCGTTATTCGCCCTCAGTGCGCCCTGGAAGCGACAGGGCCTTTTCTGTTGCGGGTTCCGTGTCGCAGCTTTCTTGCTGGTTGCGTTGTAGTTTTTTGTTGCCCGTTCCGACGCCCTTATTGTTCAGTTTCCAAGTCCAGTTTCAGTACTGGAACCGTTTTAACTGCCGTTTCTGGCCGTTCTTTCACCGCTTCCGTTCTCGAGAGACAGGTTCGAACATTTTCAGAGAGATATTTATATATATATATATATGTATATATAATAATAATAATAATAATAATAATAATAATAATAATAGTAGTAGTAATAACATTAATAATAATATAAAAAAACGGCCCTGCAGTTTCTGGGGCCCTTGAAGTCTTCGCCCGCTGATTCCTCCGCCGCCTTCAGGGCTATCTTCTTCGGTAGCAAAAGCATGGGGGCCTGGCACGCCGCCCCAATTCTGTCTCTAGCGTCGGCCAGCGTCGATCAGCGCTCGGGGGTCGATGCGACAGCGCCGATTTAGCGTCGGTGAGCGGCGATCAGCGTCGAGTTAGCGTCGAGTCAGCGTCGATCTACAGTCGGGGCCCTGGAGAAGGAACCCTTTTGGTTGGGGAGGGGCTCCGCGTTCCTTACATACGTGTTTCACAGCTTGCCTCAGGTTTGCCTTATGTTTTCGATCGGAAATCGAAGTTCAACCTACGGAAAATAGGGGCCTCGTTTCTTCTGTTGGGTTCCTTAGGGCAAGGCCCCGACGGTAGCGTCGATCAGCGTCGATCCAGTGCCGATCCAGCGTCGCCTGGCATCGATCCGCAGGAGGCGACAAGCTGGTTTACGGGGGGGGCTCCCGCGAGCTGCCGCCGAGAGATCTCTTGGGCAGCTGGGTGTGTCAGGAGGGGAAAGAACACACAGACACAATTAGTTTGTCGATCCCCAGGGAGATATGGGAAGAGATGGGAAGGGGGGGGGGAAGACGAAGACCCAGAACATATGATAAAATATGAGGAATCCTGTTATGTGTATATTCTTGTGTGTGTGTGTGTGTTTGTGTGTAGGTGTGTGTGTAGGTGTGTGTAGGTGTGTGTGTGTGTGCGTGTGTGTGTGTGTGCGTGTGTGTGTCCCAGGGCCCCTTTAGTGTGGCCCGCCGGAGGGAGCGCGCTCCGGAGGCGCGCAGGGAGGCGGCGCAGGGAGGCCCCCCCGTGGGAGGAGGTGGGGGGTGGTGGGAGCGCGGCACGAGCGCGGATGTGCGGGGAGGGGGCCCCGAGAAGCCTTCCCCGGGGGCGGCCAGGAGGGAGGGGGGGGGCGATTGGGCGGGGGGGGGGGGATGACGTCACGGCGTGGGCCATGATGTTTCCTCAGATTTCATGGCGCCTCTTCTTATTTCGTTGCGTTCCTGCCCCCCCCCAACCCCCCTTACTCGGGGGCGGCCAAGAGGGGGGGGGGACGACTGGGCGGGGGGGGGGATGATCTCACGGCGTGGGCCATGATGTTTCCTCAGATTTCCTGGCGCCTCTTCTTATTTCATTGCGTTCCTGCCCACCCCACCCTTGGGCCGCGCACGTGCCGATGGCCATGATCTGCGCCCCCGCCTCTTGGACGCCCCCCTCTTGGCCGCCCCCGAGAGCGCGGATGTGCGAGGAGGGGGCCCTGAGAAGCCTTCCGATCCCTGGGAGGCAGCCCTTTCGATGCTCGTTTTGGGGGACCCTTCTGGGGCCCACCCAAGCGGCACAGGGAGCCCCGCAAGGTGGGGGGGGGAGCGAGGCACGAGCGCGGATGTGCGAGGAGGGGGCCCCGAGAAGCCGTACGATCCCTGAGATCCGACGCTCCAAACAAATCGGAGCAGGCGGTTTTGGGCAGTTTTCGGGCTCGGAGGGCCCTCGCTGGGCGTCGGGAGCGTGGAAAAACAATTCTGGGCGAGAAACCGGCCCTAGAGAAGTGGTCCGGACCTCCGGGGTCCACGCACCAAAAAAATGTGAGCAGCTGGATGTCGGGGATCCCTGGGAGACAGCACTCTCGATGCTCGTTTTTATGGGACCTTCCTGGGGCCCACCCAACGGACCGGCTCGACTCCAGCTCGACGCAAGCTCGACTCAGGTTCGACTCGGTTCGACTCGGTGTCGATTCAAGTCGACCGACGCAGCTTCGACACACGAGTGGAGCGAGTGTCTCCAGGAAGGTCTCCAGAATGAGCATCCAACAGCACTGGGAATTATACTTCCACCCTCTTCGAAACCAAACGAAAGCTTTTGATGTGTATCGACGCGCGAGACGCGGCCCGCGGGGTCAGAAGTTTGTGTTTGCAGTCGCCAGTGTCGGCGCGAACCCTGAAATTTTCGGATTCTGGGCCGCCGCCACGTCGCGGGAAACCTTGCGTTTGGTTTCGAAGTGGGATGTACGCCCCAGCTTGTAGGAGGCAGGGTGGCGGATCTAGCTTGCAGAAACTGATGATGTGCAGTCTTCAGTTGCACGAGTTGCCAGATGAGATTGGTGAGATTAAGTCATTACAGATCATATTTCTGATGCAGAACATGTTGCAGGCGTTGCCGTCAGCCTTTGGACAGATGCCAAGCCTGCAAAACCTCAACGCGACGGGAAATCAAATCAAAGCGTTGCCTGCTCCGTTTGAGGCGCCAGAGCTGCATTCATTGTCCATTGGAGGCAACGCTATTGAGTCGTTTCCTTGTGACTTGTTGTCTACGTGCCCAAAGCTTCGTAGTTTATCTACGGCTGGCAATCCAATTGGTCTCGGCCTCGCAGGCTCATGTAGTTCACAATGGCTTTGCAGCAGCGGCCCCCAAATTTCGTCGTTGGAGTGGGCGTATTTGCAGGGCTGTAGGTTGGAGCGTTTACCAGAGTCATTTCTGCGGCCCTGTGTAAGAACGATGAAGCACTTGCTTCTCAACGGTAATCGGTTACACTCGCCTTTGCCGGATGCTCTCAAGGATATGCACGCGCTCGAAAGCCTTTACCTATGCGGAAATAATCTAAACACTCTCCCAGAAGGTCTTCTGATGGCTTGTGCAACTCTTAGCCGATGCTTGCTGGAGGATAACCCGCTTTCAGTGGAGGCGTTGAGTACAATTGTTCACGAGGCCTATGCCATCTGGCCGCCCCCGCAGAAGAAAAACTCGTGACGCGTGTGTGTTTACGGGCTTACCTTGGGGGGGCGCTTTGTAGGGCAGCTTGCTGGGGCCATCGCTGATCTGATGTGGATGAAATTGGAGCTATCGTGTACAGTGGAGGCACATGCCAAGAAACACCCTTCTTGCCTCCAGGGTGCCCTGGGTTTTTTGCGTTTCGATGGTTTTGCGATGGAAAGCGTGACGCTCCCACTTCAAAAAATTAATGGACGTCCTGGGGTCTCAGGGTTGTGTTTCGTGTGGAAGGTTTCTTGTGGAAGGGCCCCTACTGTACGCCATATTGTGCACTCTAGACCCGAACACGTGTGCCTGGATTGAGACCATTGTTGGGTCGGTTTGGCCCTCGTTGTCCTTGGGGCTTTCTCGGGGCGCTATTTGGAAACTTTGGGGGTCTCCGCCGCGCAGCTAAACCACAACATCCCCATCACAAAGCGCAGAGAAAATTTGAATGTAGTCATTCCCCCCTGTCTGAATCAAACATGGATAGGTTCCCAATTTCGGTGTGTGTGTGTGTTTGTGAACATGCGCTGAGACTTCGATAGCATCGGATAGCCAGATTCCGTCGCCATTGGGGCTTGAGCTAGCGTTTTACTGGCTCGGCATGCGTGTGTTCCAGAGCGGTCATAAGTGGCGCCTGCGTCCTCTGAACCGGAATAGGTACGAATGCGGCAACGAATCTGGCGATGACGCAGGTCCCTACCAGGCCGGAACAGTGGAAGATGTTGCCGGGCTCTTCCAGGATCGCAACATATTGTCGCGGGTCTTGATGTTTGTGATGACGCCCGACGCAAGAATGTACGTTATTCCATGTACGTTCCACGACGAAGAAACACACCAGGGATCGAGTGGATTTTCGGGGGCGTTCGGAGACGGTACACAGTTGCCAAAACTAAAGCCGATACAATCACGCGGTTGAGGGTGTCCCAGGTCCGCTCAAGTGTTTGCGTTTGACGCATGAGGAAACGCGAAACAAACTGAACAGAATCTGGCGAAACATCAGGGAACCGTTCCAGAAACCGCCTGTTTCTGACACAGTCCTACGCGAAAGTTGCATATTTAACGAAACTTTTGGACCAATAGATACATGATGCGTGGGGGGCCCATTGCCCCGCCCAGGAACGTTCCCCGTTCGCCACACCCGGGCGGAGTCTTAGTTGTTCGACAGGTGGAGTCTGGTCGATGGCAACCATCACCGACGAGCATCCAAAGCACCCGCCACAGGGTCATAATATTTCCCACCTGGCCAAGTAGCATTACCAATCAATACGACTATTGCCGCAGGCAGGGGCTTTAGCATTCGATTATTACCTAACAGCGAAGACTGATAGGTTTCTAGTGGTGTCTAAAGACAGCATCATGACTCCTCAGGGGGGTCGGGGCGGGACCCGGGGCGGCTGCCGCCGAAGGCCAAATCGCTTTGGACATCCTCGCGAAATCGCTCTTGGCGCTGCTAGAACTCCATTCCCGGCGTACAGTTTGGATGCCCGGAGCCAACTGTAGGCCACTTCGTGGTCTTCGAGTTCCCAGAACTCCATTCCCGGGCCACATTTTGGATGCCGGAGCCAACTGTAGGCCACTTCGTGGTCTTCGAGTTCCAAGAACTCCATTCCCGGGCCACATTTTGGATGCCGGAGCCAACTGTAGGCCACTTCGTGGTCTTCGAGTTTCCAGAACTCCATTCCCGGGCCACATGTTGAATGCCCGGAGCCAACCGTAGGCCACTTCGTGCTCTTCGAGTTCCCAGAACACCATTCCCGGGCCACATTTTGAATGCCCGGAGCCAACTGTAGGCCATTTCGTGGTCTTCGTTTGTACCTTTCTTGCTACTAGTGTTTCTACTGCTACTACCATTGCTCCCATTACTCCTACTCGTTCACTCCACCCACTACAACTACTACTTCACTGTTACCGCTACTACCATCACTACTACTTCTACTGCTATTACTACTGTTACTATTACTGCTGCTGCTGTTGCTGCTGCTAGTGTAGCTCTTGCTACTGCAACTACTGGCAGTGCCACTGCGACTGCGACTGCGACTGATGTTGCCACTGCGAGTGTCACTGCGAATCCGAATGCGACTGCGAGAACACCTGAATTATACAACAGCGCTCTTACATGAATACCCAAGGCAATGTTTCCAGCTATGCTTCTACACATCGTTGTTAGGTTGCTTTGCCAGGATATATTTTTTTTGCCACAGTGGATCATCGTGAGAAATTTAAATCTTTTGGGTGCCCCGAAGTCAACTCTGGCAGACTCCCACTGCCCAGAAGGTGTGTTTACGAGTTCGCCCCCACCCCCACCTCCCCCATTCTTCAAACAGGGCTTGCTCATCTATCAAGTGTCTGCGTCCGTGGCTTTCCAGTCGCGTCCTGAACGTTCCATGGTGCTCGATGTGTCTGTAGCCGCCGCGAAGCGTGCGCCATTGGGGACAAGTGGACGTCGCGTTGCATGCTGGAAGAATCTTATAGCCAGATTGTTTTACGATTTCCAGAAATGGGAGCGGGGCGGGGACGGCCGGCCAGCCCACACGCCCACTCGCCCTCGACGAGCGAGGGCCAGCGCATGCGTGACGTACGGGCACGAGAGTCGGGAAGGCCTTTGAGGCTGCTGGGGCTGGATGCTTCGCAGGTGCGTCGATGGAGCAGCACAGGGGCGATGATGCCACCATCTCTCGACCATGCGCGCGCCGCTTCAGATGACCAGCCCCCGCTCGGATGCCGGCGCCAGGGAGGCAGTGGCTGTGAGCAGTCTTCTCCGCAGGCGGCTCTGCCGCCTTGTGTGCAGAGCGGGTGGTCGGTGATGCCAGGCTCTCCGTGGTACGGCAAGCTCATCCCTTCGTCCCAGCTCAGGCGCGCAGTTGGTGCTGCAACACTGGGCGAGCGTGCTGGCGAGGAGGAGCCGACCTGCGACGCTGGGAGCCGTGTCCTCATGATTGCCTTCGCTGCGTCGCAGGGTGAGCCTGAGTGGGCTGGTGAGCTTGGCAGGTTGCACGAGCAGCGCCAGTACGAAGCGGCTCTCAGGCAGTACGCGTTGCGTCCAACTCTGTCTGAGCACGTCGAGCAGATGCGCCTAATGTATCCCCAGCTCCCGAAGACAGTCGGAGGTAACATGGCGAGCCTCTGGGCAGGCCACAAGAATTTACCGATGGAGCTGTGTACAGATGGCCAGCCACCGCCACTCGACAACCACGATAACGAGTCAAATCGCGAAGATTTTGATGTGCTTTTGCTCGTCGATCCTCATCGAAGTTGGTACACGGAGGAACCTGCCAGTTCAGCCAACGTCTCACGCAGCAGTTTTCGCGAGCATTTAGAACGGATCACTGCACCGTATCGCCGCGTTTGCGCACTGGGCGCTTCCATGGGTGGCTTCGCGTCGCTGAGCCATGCCGACTTGTTCGATGCCGTTCTCGCCTTCGGCCCGCAGATCGAGCTCGAGCTGGCGCACCATCGCCCCGGCTTTGAGGTCCAGGATCTCGCGGCGATGTCGGGGCGGATGAGGCGAGCCGTTCGGAACCGCCGTGGCACAGTGGAGGCCCACACTTCGATGGACAACCACCTGGCGCAGGCTCAGCTCTTCCACTCGGAGGGCAGCCTGGCCGGCCGGGCGGCGCGCGGCCGCCGGGGCGCCCTGCGTCTGGTCGTGCACCCGCTGCTGGGCCGCATCGCGCGCCTGCTGGAGAGCTCGGGGGCGGCAAGGAGGGGGGTGATGACTAGGGGGGGGGGATATCATGGCGGGGGCCATGACATTTCCCCAGATCTCATGGCGCCTCTTCTCGCTTCAGTACGTCCCTGGCCCCCCCGCTGGGCCGCGCACATGCCGCCGGTCATGATTTGCACCCCCCCCTCTTGGACACCCCCTTCTTGGCCGCTCTCGAAGAGCGCAGAGCTGCTGCTGCCGCTGCTCGCCAGCACGCTGAGCCGACTGCAGGGTGAAGCCAGGGCCGAGCTCGAGGCTGCACGTGCCGAGGGTGCCGACTCCGGGGAGGCAGCAGTGCAGGCTCCCCCGTGCCAGCTGGACGAGGGGTGGCCTCCCTGGCAATGGCGGTTTGGCGAGGATGCCGCTGCCGACTGCGGCAGGGAGGGGCTCCCGCCGAGCATTCTGGTCGGAGTCTGGAGCGGTTGGGTCCGGAAGTTCTCACCAGGCGGCAGGTATAGCTGGATGCCACCCGCGCTGCAAGTGGTAAGGTGCACCTCTGACGAGTTGCTGGATTTGGCGAGGCATGCGCCGCGCCCTGGCGAGTGGCTCTGCCACGTGTGCGGGTCCTTCAACGAAGGTCATCTGCCGAGGTGCGGCCAGTGCCCGGCTGTGAGCTTCCTCGCTTATCCAGACATCGTGACCGTTCCAGGCGGCAGAGCTCCCTTTCGGCCAGGAGATTGGGAATGCATCGCGTGCAGACGGTTGCAATACAATCGGCATGCGAGTTGTGTGGAGTGTGGCCGCGAGCGGCATCAACCAGTGGCCTTGTTGCCAGTCGGGCAAGGTGGAAGCCAGCAGTGCTGCAACGAAAAGTGTTCTACACGCCCAGAGGACATCACGTCCAGCGGTGAAGTTTTCCGAGTGGACGTTGACGGTCGCGCGTATTGCCATGGTTGTTGGAGGGTATGGGATCGTAGTTTGAGGCCGCGATTGGAATGATTCGGAGCGGATCGTGTGAGCAGAGATTTCCCTGATCCACACCACTATCAATTGTTATGAGCAGCGCACTCGGCAGAATAATGTCTTGCGCTGACTAGAGTGGACGTCTTACAGCACGGAGGTGCTGCTGCTCGCGCCAGCGCCTTCGAATATTCTCGGACCACGTCTTTCCGCAGAATGGGTGGACAAACCGATCACAACGTCGATCGTCCCTAGCAGACATCCGGTAGGCCACGCGGGAGACCTACGGAACTCTGTACGAGACGTTCTGCGGAAAACCACGGGACGGAAAACCAGACGGGGGAGGCCCATGTCACGAAACAGCTTGCCTGCCTCCAGGGTTCCCTGGTTTTTTTTTGGGTTTCGATGGCCCTGCGATGGAAAACGTGACGTCCCCACATCAAGAAGACCTGAGGAGGAGGAGGAGGCGGAGGAGGAGGAGGAGGAGGCGGAGGAGGCGGAGGAGGAGGAGGAGGAGGAGGCGGAGGAGGAGGAGGAGGAGGAGGAGGAGGAGTAGGAGGAGGAGGAGGAGGAGGAGGAGGAGGAGGAGGAGGGGAAGGAGGGCTCCAGGGCTGGGCTTCTTGCGGAAGGCTTCTTGTGATCCAGCCCCGATGGTACTGCACGGGAGGCCACGGGGCCGCCCTCGGGGCCCCGGGACGAGGCAAGAGCGGCCAGCGGCCAGAGACGGGCCCCCGCGAACGCGGGCGCACGCGCCGCACAAAAAGGGCCACGGCGTTGCGGCGCCTCGCGGCGCCACCGAGGGGACCACGCACGACGACCAGGACGTGTCCGTAGGAGGAGGAGGAGGAGGAGGAGGAGGAGGAGGAGGAGGAGGAGGAGGAGGAGGAGGAGGGGGAGGAGGAGGAGGAGGAGGAGGAGGGCGACATTTCCGTCACGTGTTCAATCCTGGACCCTTTGTTAGCGCGAACTATCCCGATTTTACACCGATGACCGCCGAAGACCGCCGAAGACCGTGTCGGGGCGCCGTCCAGACCGCCGAAAGAACACCGAAGACCGCCGAAGACCGCCCAAAGACCGCCGATGCCCGCCGAAGGCCGCCGAGGTGACCACGAGCGACGAGCAGGACATGTCCGTATCTGTGGCTTCGTGGCCTGGATGCCGAGACGGGGTCCCACGGGCGCGGGACATCCGCGCAAGGATCGGCGGTGCCGCGGCCAGGGTGTCCAGGCCGCGAGGCCGTGGGCGTGCGTGCGTGTGTGCGTGTGTGCGTGTGTGCGTGTGTGTGCGTGTGTGTGTGTGTGTGCGTGTGTGTGTGTGTGTGCGCGTGTGTGTGTGTGTGCGCGTGTGTGTGTGTGTGTGTGTGCGTGTGTGTATGCGTGTGTGTGTGTGTGTGTTTGTATGTGTGTGTGCGTGTGTGTGTGTGCGTGTGTGTGTGAGTGTTTGTGTGCGTGCATGCGTGCGTGTGTGCGTGTGTGCGTGTGTGCGTGTGTTGTGTGCGTGTGTGCGTGTGTGCGTGTGTGTGTGTGCGCGTGCGCGTGCGCGGGTGTGCGTGGGTGTGCGTGTGCGGGTGCGGGTGGGGTGCGGGTGCGGGTGCGGGTGCGGGTGGGGTGCGGGTGTGTGTGTGTGTGTGTGGGTGTGTGCGGGTGTGTGGGTGTGCGGGTGTGCGGGTGTGGGTGTGCGGGGTGTGTGCGGGTGTGCGGGTGCGCGGGTGTGCGGGGGTGCGGGGGTGCGGGGGCGCGGGTGTGCGGGGGTGCGGGGGTGCGGGGGTGCGGGGGTGCGTGCGTGTGCGTGTGCGTGCGCGTGCGCGTGCGCGTGACCGTGTGCGTGTGCGTGTGCGTGTGCGTGCGCGTGCGTGCGTGCGTGCGTGTGTGCGTGTGTGTGAGAGTGTGTGTGTGTGTGTGTGTGCGTTGCGCGTTGTACGTGCGTGTGTGTGTGTGTTTGCGTACGTGTTTGTGTGTGTGTGTTTGTGTGTGTGCGTTGTGCGTTGTGCGTTGTGCGTGCGTGTGTGTGTGTGTGTTTGTGTACGTGTAGGTGTGTGTGTGTGTGTGTGTTTGCGTACGTGTGTTTTTCCCCGCGCCCGCGAGAGCAGGTCGAGGGCAAGCTACTCCGGGTACATGCCGTTCGTGTACTGCATGACGGAGCGGGGCGACGGGGGGGGCGGGGGAGGCGGGGGCAGGGCCCGTAGTACAGCCTTCTTCACAGTGAGATAAGGTTGAGGATGATGATGTTGGTGATGATGATGATGATGATGATGAGAAGGAGGAGGAGGAGGAGGAGGAGGAATGGGCTGGAGAAGGAGGAAGGGAGGGAGAAGGAGGAGGAGGAAGAGGAGGAGGAGGGGGAGGGGGAGACGCGGGCAGGGCTAGGAACCCGGGAACCCGGAACCGGGAACTTGGGAACCCAGCCAGCCACCAAAATCGGCGGGAAAGCTTCGCTGAATCCTTCAATTTCCGCTAGGACCCCTTCAGTGCAAGCACTGGTTTGGGAAAAAACATGAGCACAAAGACCGACAGCATCTCTTGCTCATTGTAAGCATGGCTCGTTTCCGGTGTCGACGAGGGCCGTGCCCACCAGAGGCCGTGGCTTGCTCGGCTTGGGACAACATGTGTTTTTAGGCATTATGCCAATTTTTCCGTACCCATCTCGGGCGCCCAAACGGTAGCAGCGGGTTGCGCGGTTGGGTTTGCCTTCCCGCGCCCCCCGAAAGCCGCGCACCAAAGGTCACCCTTGCTTGGGGCAGCTCTTGTGTTGTGGGAGACGATCCATGGAGAGGATGCATGTTGCAGCATACTTTCCAGATGTTGAAGACATGTTTCACGCATGTCTTTCAGATGCTAAATCATGTATTCTGAAACATGCCGAAGACATTTGACAGACATGGTCAAGTCAACCGTAGAACGCTTAGAATGCCCATTGCCATGGCATCCGCGACGCTTGCGCGTCGCCGACACTTCCACCCCCAAAAGAGTCGTCAACGTCTGGAGGCTCAGGGCTTCCAGTGCAGGAGCGCCAGCGGAGATGCCGACCGAACTCCGTCAATCGTCTTCGCGACGCGTGTTGGAGCTGGCGTGCTGAGGAGTGCGCGTGGGGCTCGCCCCCTCTCGAGGCCTCCTCCTCATCTTCCTCCTTCTCTCTCTTCTCCTCCTCCTCCTCCTCCTCCTCCTCCTTCTCCTCCTCCTCCATTCCCCCCATCCCTTTTCCTTATTGTAACTTCTCCATGTCGCACCGCGAAGCCAGTTTTTGGGGCGGGCAGTGTGTTTCGCCTGAGGCTTCCTAACCATTAATGGTTCTGAAGCTTGGAAACACTTGTAACAGCTTCACATATGGAGGGCGGACCGTTTTCAAAATGTGGCTCTCGCCTTAACGCGGCGCACGTTCGTTTTAATGTGCAAGAGCTTCACGGATTCAGGGCGGCTCTTTTTCAACATGTGGCTCTCGCCTTAGCGCGACGCATATTCGTTTTAAACATTTGAAGAGCTTCATGGATTGAGGGCAGCTCATTTTCAAAATGTGTGTCTCGCATTAGCGCGGCGCACATTCGTTTTCAATTGTTGCAAGAGTTCCACGGACTCCCATCATCAGCGTGACAGAAGTGGTGTTTTGAACGGAGTCATGACCATCATGGTGCAACAGTTATGTTGATTCGCGGTGTCGAAGTTCCAAAAGAGGGCGCTCTGGCACGATGCTGGATCGTCAAGACGCAGCACTCATGTTGATACGTGGAGTTGATATCCCGAGAACATTGCTATTGCATGTTTCAGGATATTCGGACGGTTGTCTTCCAACATGGCCGTTCCTTCAATGGAGTTGAGTCGTTGTCGGGGCCCATGAAGACGGAGCTTGGAGGGAGGGCTACTTCCAACATCGTTGATGACTCTTGGTTTTACACTGGTCCTCCTCCTCCTCCTTCTCCTCCTCCTTCTCCCCAATAGCGGTAGCCCGCACTCTACCCAAACAGACTAGTTCCTCCTCCTCCTCATCTTCCTCCTCCTCCTCCCCCGCCCTCTCCTTTCCCCCTCCTCCCTCCTTTTCTCCCCCGTTTCTGCTCTCCTACTCCTTCTCCTCTTCCTCCTCCTCCCCCTCGTCCTCCTCCCCCTCCTTCCCCTCCTCATCCTCCCCCTTCTCCCCCTCCTCCCCCTCCTCCCCATCCTCCTCCTCCTTCTCCTCCTCCTCCTCCTTCTCCTCCTCCTCCTCCTCCCCCCGCACATTCGTTGTTCATTGTTGCAAGAGTTCCATGGACTCGCATCATCAGCGTGCCAGAAGCGGTGTGTTGAACGGATTGAGGATCATGCTGGTGCAACAGTTATGTTTACCCGCTGTGCTGAAGTCCCACAATTGGCGTTCTGGCACGATTCAGGATTGCCACAAGACGCAACAGTCAGGTTGATCCGTGTGGTTGAAATCCCGAGAACAATGTTTTGGTAGGATCCAGGGTCTTCAAACGGATGTCTTCCAAAGAGGCAGTTCCTTCAATCGGAATGAACCGTTGTAGGGTTCTATGAAGAGGGAGCTTGGAGGGGGGTTATTCCAACATCGTTGATGCCTCTTGGGTTTACACTTGTCCTCATCCTCCTCCTCCTCCTCCTTCGGGACGCCGCGGGCACTTCCGAGGGAACCTCCGGAGGCCTATGCCTCCCAGCTGGGGTCCCAGCAGACGGGGTCGACGGATCGAGTCGCATCGCCGGTGCATCGGCCAGGCGGCTTGATGTGGAGCCCGAGGTGCGCCACGCCGACGGCAGCCGATGCACCGCGGATGCATCGGCGATAAAAATCGTCGATGCGGCGGGTTCCGCCGACCCCATCAACTCGGACCCCAATTGGGAGGCCTCATCCTTCTCTGCGGTTAAGTCGGGCCTGTCCCTCTACAGGAGGAATGTTCAAAACTAGTACAACAATAGTTTGGGGACTATGTTTTGAGTACGTGTTTGACTATTTTGGTGTACTTTTGACTACTTCTACTCTTTCACCCCCAACCCACCTCTAGGGGGACATGCCCGACCTAACTCTGCAGCCTCCGCCCAGAGCCGGGGCTCGCGCGCGAGCGCGGACCTCTGTTGCAGGTCTTGTCGTGGTCAGCCTCCCTGTTGCAGGCCTCCCGGTTGCAGCCTGGGCTCGCGCCCAGAGGCAGGCCTCCCCGTTGCAGGTCTTGTCGTGGTCAGCCTGGGCCCCGCCGCGCGCCCGCGGGGCCTGGGCCCGCCCCGCGCCCGCCGCGGCGAGAAGGTGGCGCACTCGACGTCGCCTTCCTCCTCCTCCTCGCCCTCCTCCTCCTCCTCCTCCTCCTCCTCCTCCTCCTCCTCCTCCTCCTCCTCTCTCCTCCTCCTCCTCCCCCTCCTCCTCCTCCTCTCCTCCTCCTCCTCCTCCTCCTCCTCTTCCTCCCTCCCTCCTCCTCCGCCTCCTCCTCCTCCTCCTCCTCCTCCTCCTCCTCCTCCTCCTCCTCCTCCTCCTCCGCCCGCGCACCCCAACCTCCGTCGGTCGGGGTTCGGCAGCCGAGAGCGCGCGGCGTGGCCGGCAGAAGTGGTACGACTACGCCAGGGTCGGCCGCAAGGCCCCGGTGCGGGGAGGGGCGTGGCAGGGAGGGGGGAGGGACAAGCAGGAGGAGGGGGAGGAGGAGGAGGAGGAGGAGGAGGAGGAGCAGGAGGAGGTGAAGGAGGAGGAGGCGGAGGAGGAGGAGGAGAGCAGAAGCGGAGGAGAAGAGGAGGGAGGAGGGGGAAAGGAGCGGGCGGGGGAGGAGGAGGAGGAGGAGGAGGAGGAGGAGAAGGAGGACCAGTGTAAAACCAAGAGTTATCAACGATGTTAGAATTAGCCCTCCCTCCAAGCTCCGTCGTCATGGGCCACCACAGCGGCTCAGTTCCATTGAAGGAACTGCCTCGTTGGAAGACAACCGTTTGAAGATCCTGAAGCATGCCAAAATGTTGTTCTCTGGATGTCAACTCCACGTATCAACCTGAGTGCTGCGTGTTGACGATCGGGAATCGTGCCAGAGCGCCATTTTTGGGACTTCGACACCGCGAATCAACATAATTGTTGCACTCGCATGATCCGGATTCCTTCCACCCCCAAAACAATTCTGGTACGTTGTTCATGGGAATCCGTGAAGCTCTTGCGAATTTCGAAAACACATGAACGCGGCGCCAAGGCGAAGCCACATGTTGAAAAGGAACCGCCCTCAATCCGTGAAACGCTTCAAAACTTGCACAACGAAAATGCGCCGCGCTAAGGCGAGAGTCACAGTTTGAAAACCACCCGCCCTCAATCCGTGAAGCTCTGGCAAATGTTTAAACGAATGCGCACGGCGCTAAGGCGAGTGCCACATGTTGAAAAGAAGCCGCCCTCAATCCGTGAAGCTCTTGCAAATGTTTAGAACGAATGATCGCGGAGCTAAGGCGAGAGCCACATTTTGAAAAGGACCCGCCCTCAGTCCGTGAAACTGTTTCAAATGTTTGAACGCGCGGCGCTAAGGCGAGAGCCACATTTTGAAAAGGAGCCGCCCTCAATTCGTGAAGCTCTTGCACATGTTTCAAGCGAGTGTGCGCCGCGCCAAGGGGAGAGCCACATTTTGAAAACCACCCGCCCTCAATCCCTGGAGCCCTTGCAACTGTTTATAACGAGCGTGCGCGGCGCTAAGGCGAGAGCAAACTTTTAAAAACCACCCGCCCTCAGTCCGCGAAGCTCTTTCAAATGTCCAAAACGCAAATGCGTGGCGCTAAGGGGAGAGCCACATTTTGAAAACCACCCGCCCTCAGTCCGTGAAGCTCTTTCAAATGTCTAAAACGCACGTGCGCGGCGCTGAGGCGAGAGCCACATTTTGAAATCCACCCGCCCTCAGTCCGTGAAGCCGTTGTCACCCTTAAAATTTCAGAGGCGTAAGTGGTGAGGAAGTCTCGGGCGAAACGCCCAGCTCGCCCTAAACATTGGCCTCGGGATGCGACAGGGAGAAGTCATTTATGAGGAATAGGAATGGAGGAGGAGGAGGGGCAGGGGGAGGAGGACGAGGAGGAGGAGGAGGAGGAGGAGGAGGCGACACGCCCGGCCCGCCCGAAAGGCCATGGGGTGCGGCAGGGAGGAGATGCCTAAAAGGAGAAGGGATCAAAGGAGCAGGGATCAAAGGAGCAGACGAGCAGGGAGGATATGAGGGATGTCGAGAGAGGGGAGGAGGAGGAGGAGGAGGAGGAGGAGGAGGAGGGAGGAGGAGGAGGAGGAGGAGGAGGAGGAGGAGGAGGAGGAGGGGGACGAAGGGGGACGAAGGGGGACGAAGGGGAGTACGAGGCGGAGGAGGAGGAGGAGGATGAGGACGACGAATGGGGAGGAGGAGGAGGAGGAGGAGGAGGAGAAGAAGAAGAAGAAGAAGAGGAGGGAGAGGAAGTTGGAGATGAGGAGGGAGGGCGCAGGGGCGGTAGTAGTAGTAGTAGTAGTAGTAGTAGTAGCAGTAGTAGTAGCAGTAGTAGTAGTAGTAGTAGTAGTAGTAGTATCAGTAGTAGTAGCAGTAGTAGTAGTAGTAGTAGTAGTAGTTGTTGTTGTAGTTGTAGTAGTAGTAGGAGGAGGAGTAGGGGTAGTAGAAGTAGTAGGAGTAGTAGTGGTAGCTGTCGTCGTCGTCGTAGTATCCGTGGTGGTAGTAGTAGTAGTAGTAGTAGTAGTAGTAGTAGTAGTAGTAGTAGTAGTAGTAGTAGTAGTAGTAGTAGTAGTAGTAGTAGTAATAGTAGTAGTAGTAGTAGTAGTAGTGGTGGTAGTGGTAGTAGTAGTAGTAGTAGGAGGAGGAGGAGGAGCAGAAGTAGTAGCAGCAGTAGTCGTGGCTCGGCTTGGGTGGTCAGAAATGTGTTGGGTGATGTCGTTAGCAGCGTATGAACATCATCTGGACATAGTAACACTGTCCAAGCATATGAATACTGATCACGTCTACGAGCATCATACACGCAACACCATACACTGTGCATGCGTGTACCCGTACATACTTATGATTAAACCATGCGCCTGCACGTATCTATACATATATGTATATATATATATATATACGTGTGCGTGAACACGCGAGGGTAGATGTGTGTATGTGCCGGTACAAATGTGCGTGTACACACGCATGCGCGCGATACATATACATATACACACTTGCATGTGTATATATAAATATATATATATATATATATACACATGTACACGTGTATGTGTAGTCAGACACGTGCGTATATATATGTGTGTGCATGTGCATCGAAGCAGCACAAAGCTCGCCAGGGGGTGCCCTCAATGCAATATCGACCTGCTACGAACTCTGCAACTGCTGAACCGGGCAATATGAAAGAGGGGGGAGCGCCGAGGAGTACCGAGTAGGAGGGTGGAGCGCCGATGAGCGCCGAAGAGTGCCAAGGAGGGTGGAGTGTCCCCTAGAAGCATCGTAGAGGCGTGGCCTCTTACAGGCTTTAGAGGCATCGCATGAGGCCCCGTAGAGGCCTCTCAAACGCATCGTAGAAGCTTCTAGGAGGCCTGTAGAGGCCTCATAGAGGCCCCGTAGAGGCCCCAGACAGGCCTCTTAGAGGCATCGCGGAGGCCTCGTAGAGGCCTTTTGTATGCCTCTTGGAGGCATCGTAGAGGCTTCTTGGAGACACTTAGAGGCCTTCTGGGGGCCCCGTAGAGGCCCGTAGAGGCTTCAGAGGCCTCGCATACGCTTCGTAGAGGCTTCGCAGAAGCCTTTTAAAGGCACCGCAGAGGCCCCGTAGAGACCTCGCAGAGGCCTCGTCGAGGTCTCGCACAGGACCCGTAGAGGCTTCGCAGAGATCACGCAGAGGCCTCCTTCCTCCCCCGTCTCCCTGTCCCCCCGCACCTCCCCCCCCCCCCCGCGAGCGAAGGGCCTCGACCACATCGCCGCAGACTGCGCGGCCCGCCGCCCCACCGCCCCGCGCCCCCCGCGCCTCCGCGCACGCGCCCCCCGTCGACTCGCGTCGCGCGATCCCCGTCGTCGTCGACTGGCGTCGCGCAATCCCCGCGCGCGCGGGCGGGAGCGCGCGCTGGAGGAGAAGGAGGAGGAGGAAAAGGAGGAGGAGGAGGGGGGGGTGGAGGAGGACCATGAGGATGAGGAGGAAGACCCTGAGGAGGAGGAGGAGGAGGAGGAGGAGGAGGAGGCACGAGGAGGAGGAGGAGGAGGAGGAAGAGGAGGAGGGCGGAGGAGGAGGAGGAGGAAGGAGGAGGAAGACAAGGAGAAGGGGGAGGAGGAGCAGGAGGAGGAGGAGGCGGAGGAGGAGGAAGCGGAGGAGGGAGTGGAGCAGGAGGAGCAGGAGGAGAAGGGAGGAGAAGGAGGTGGAGGTGGAGGTAGAGGAGGTGGAGGAAGAGAGGAGGAGAAGGAGGAGGAGGGGGAGGAGGATGGAGGGGGGAAAGGGGGAAGGCCTTTACACCATCCTGGCTGGGGCGAGTGTGGCCCCTGCCTCGCTCGCTCACCTCTCCCCCAAGGCAATGCTCCCCCCCCACGCCAAGGAAACCCCATCTGGCCGTTAGTCCTCCCCCCCCTCCTCCTCCCCTCCTCCTCCCTCCTCCTCCTCCCTCCTTCCTCCTCCTCCTCCCTCCTCCTCCTCCTCCTCCCCTCCTTGGTTTGATTGGGGGCCAGGACTTCGGGGCTTCCCTGTGGCAGGGGGAGGCCCTTGCTCGATCCCACTGTGGCGCTGGGCACGGTCCACACTTCCCCCAGCAACCGCCGCCGATGGCCCAGATCAGTAGGTCGACCTTGCCTGCTCAAGGGTACCCTTGTGTCCTGTGCCTCGCGACACGTGCCTTCTTACACTCCTATGGCGATGTGGCCCTCGGAAGGGTCTCGTGTCCTCTCGCGTGTCCTGTCAAATCAAGGCCGACTGTATATCGGGTGCCTCCCCCTCCTCTCATTCCTCCCCTCTCCTCCAGGGTGCATTGGGACCCAGCTGCACCGTCTCTGGGGGGGGGGGTCTGTCGCGCTCCTTCTACTTACGTATACGGTGGGGGGGCGTTCGGGGGCGTTCGTTGCGGAAAGTGCCCAGGAGGCTGCAGACCCGAGTGGGTTTCGTATCTAATTTGGGCGGCGGTGATGTCCATGATCGATTCGCAATTGGAGTTCCCATGCCTTCCTAGACCCTGGATTATTTTTCCAATGGATCCTTGCCCACTTTGCCTCTCAGTACTAGTTGATCCCCCAAGGGGCAGTCGCCCTTGAGGAGGCGATGGCTGTGTCGGACAAGCACAAAAGCAAACAGCTACCAGAGACCAGGAGGAGGACGAGGAGGAGCAGGAGGAGGAGGAGGTGAAAGAGGAGGAGGAGGAGGAGGAGGAGGAGGAGGAGAAGGAAGTGGGGGACGGGGTGGGGGTTGAGGAGAGGAGGAGGAGGAGGAGGAGGAGGAGGAGGAGGAGGAGGAGGATGAGGATGAGGAGGAGAAGGAGGGAGATTGAAGAGAGATGGAGGAGAGATGTAGAAGGAGGAGGAGGAGGAGGAGGATGAGGAGGAGGGAGGAGGGGGCGGAGGAGGGAGGAGAGGAGGAGGATGGGGAGAGTCCAATAAACAACACAAGAGGCCGAGGAGGAGTGGGAGGAGTGGCAGGAGGAGGAGGAGGAGGAATATCGGGAGGAGGAAGAGGAGGAGGACGAGAGGAGGAGGAGGAAGAGGAGGAAGAAAAGGAGGAGGAGGAGGAGGAGGAGGAGGAGGAGGAGGAGGAGAGGAGGAAGAGGAGGAGGAAGGTGGGGACGGAAATTCGGAAGAGTGGAGGGGTGGGACGAGGAGGACGACGGGGAGGAAGAGGAAGAGGGCGACGACGACGTGGAGGAGTGAGGAGGAGAGGGATCAGCAGGCCGAGGAGCAAGAGTGGGTGGGCGAGGAGTGAAGGAGGAGGAGGAGGAGGAGGAGAGGAGGAGGAGGAGGAGGAGGAGGAGGGGGAGGTACGGAGGAGGGGACGAAGACGAGTTGGACGACGACGGCCCAGACAGTCACCCGCAGGGGCACGAGATTCACCGGGCTGCGCTGCTTGGGCCGCAGAGCTTCCTGCTTTGGTTGGGCGGCGCGAGAGCCCAAGCACAGACGACGATCACGACGACGACGACGATGACGACGACGACGACGACGACGACGACGACGACGACGACGACGACGACGACCCCGACGACCCCTACGACCCCGACAACCACGACGACCACAACAGCAACGACGACGGGCCCCAACGCGACGACAATGACGACGTTCCCAACGACAATGACGACGAGGCCGCAGATGACGAGGCCGCAGACGACAACGTCGTCGACGACGACGACGACGGCGCCGACGACAACGGCGACCACTGCCGCTACCACCCGCACCACAATGAAGACCGCGACCTCCAGCATCACAACGATGACCACAACCGCCGCCACCACGACAAGGGCGACGCGACCTAGATCGCCACCACCACGACGCCGACCACCGCAACGACCACCACAGCTGCCACTAACCCAGCGACCACAAGGACGACCACGACTGACCACCCTGCACCAGCGGGGGGTGGAAGGGCGAAGCGCTCTGCTTCGAAAGCAATTTGCCGGCGTGCCAGCCTGCCGCCGTGCCTGCTGGCGCGCGGGTGCGCGGCATAGCGCCAAGCGCCGCTTGGTGGAGGTTCCTGTCTGATCTTCTCAAGCGCCCCCCCCCCCCGCCTCAGGCAGCAGCCACCTGCATGCACCGCCACCACAGGACCATCACCGCCTCCACGACAGCAACGACCGCCGCGACCAAGACCACGACCACGAAGACGGCGACGACGACGACGACGACGACGACGACGACGACGACGACGAGCCGACGACGACGAGCCGACGACGAGCCGACGACGATGACGGCGACCACCACGGCGACGACCACCTCGGCGACGACCACCGCGCCGCCCCCGCAACGGTGGCGGGCCGTGCCGCCGCGGGGCGCGCCCAGGGCGCGGCGCCCGTGCCCATGGCGGGCGGCCGCTAGCGGCCGCTCGGGGCGGGCAGGGCCGGGGCGCGCCCGCGGCGCTGGTGGGCCTCTGGCCGCACAGGCCCAGCGCCCACCCGCGCGGGGAGCGCAGCGGGCCCACCTCCTCCTCCTCCTCCTCCTCCTCCTCCTCCTCCTCCTCCTCCTCCTCCCTCCTCCTCCTCCTCCTCCTCCTCCTCCTCCTCCCTCTCCTCCTCCGTAGCAATTTTGGCTCTCCGTAGCCATTTTGGCTCAAGATGGGAGCAGGTCCCATTTGGGCGGGCAGCTTCTCTTGAAGAAGCAATTCCGAGTTTCGTGCTCGGACGGACACCTCTTGCCATGTCTTCTGCCTCTGCCGTCTCCGCTGGTGTGTCGCCTTCCAGTGACGACGCGATGGAGGACGCCATCGAGTTTCAGCGACAGGTTCGTCCTCGCGGGCCTGATGGGGGTGCTGAGCTTATGGCGATTCTTGGGCGCATGGAACAGAACATGAGCACGAAGGACGATATCCTCGGTCTGCAGTCGTCGGTATCGAAGAGTGAAGAGAACATCGCCCAGCTCACTGAGCGCACGAATACTTTAGAAGAGCAGGTGAAATCGGGTCTGAATACCGCTCAAGAAACTGCACTTTTCGCTCGACTGGAGGCGAAGATCTTAGGCTCTCAGTCCCATTCTGATGTCGCTAGCACTCGCTCTGGCTCATCATCTATCGCCTCTCACCCTCGATGGCGGAGTAGGTCTGTTGGGCCGCCTCCTACTACGAGTTTCACTGGGTCGGGAAGTGTGGAACGTGGGGCCGACCCCACCAAGATATGGATTGGTGGATTCAAAGCTCCGATGCTTGCTCGTGTGGTGACGAAAAACATGCAGGACACAGTCATCCCTCATCTGCCTTCGCACATCAAGCCCCCCTCCCAGATCATCGCACACAATCTCAACAAAGCCTTCTGTGTGAAGTTCGAGAGCGACGCTGACGCGAAGGCGTTTCTCGAGCATGTCAAAACGCATGGCCTTCAGTTCGTCTCTCCCCAAGGGCACATTTCTCTCCGCGCTCGTCGCGACGCTACCCCTGATGTTCGGCGTCGCAACATCATTCTTGGGCGTGTATGGCAAGGGGTCTCGCAGCATTTTGCCGCTAAGGGGATCGGACGGGACACCTCGCTCGCTGTCAACGGGCACAAGGGCATCCTGTTTTTCACCGAGAACGAGGAAGTCACAGTTCTGTGTTCGCTCGTCGAGAACCCCGACACCTCCGCCAGTCTCAACCCCGACTTCGACGCGTTCGAGTCCTTGAAGTTGGAGAAGGACCAGGTCACCGCTATCATGAAAGGTGCCATCGAATAGGAAATGCCCTCGCCTATCACGTCCGTCCATGGTGATCGACCGAGTGGGTGCCGTCTTGCTCCTGCCGTACTTCGTACGCAACGTGGGCAGCGGCGTCGGTCTGCATCTATTTCGAGTTCCTCCTCTGTCTCGTCTTATGCGTCCTCCTCCTCTTCGAGCTCGTCGTGCTCGTCTTCGACTTCAACGGAGGGCTTGCCTCCGTGCTGCTCCCGCACGCCGTTTTATCCTAGTTCCGACTTCTCCATTGTCACCTGGAGCGCCAGATCGTTGTTCGGGGGCTTATCCACCAGCCACACCAAACGCAAGCAGAAAATCCAACAGTTGCATCGGCTTTGTCAAGCCCACGATGTCGTCTGTATCCAGGAGGCTCGCGGGACCTATCACGACTTCGACTTAATTCTGAAAGAGTTCCAAGGTGTCAGCGGAAAAGGTACCTTCTTTTGCGATCGCCCGGCTGGTGGCAGTGTCATTCTTTTGCACCCTCGGCTCCGTGGGCAGTTTCTTGCTCTTCGCCATCATGCTCTCGTGCCTGGTCGGGTGCATCTCGTTTCTCTTCACGGCATACATGGTACTCTACAGATTTGTAACTTACACATCGATCCTGGGGCGTCGGTTTTGCAGCAAAAAGGAGAACTTCAGTTGATTCGAAGGTCCATGTTGGGGGCTGACGTGAGCACGGGGTTCCTTTGTGGCGACTTCAATTTTCCTGCTGACGGGGAAGGTTCGTTTTCTTATGACGGGCATATTCGATACAGTAACAACAGCCGTGGGGCAGACTTCTCCGATCTCTTTCCCGACCTGTGCGACGTAGACCAGCACCACTTCACCCATCGTGTGATGGATGCGAGCGGTCTCGGGCCCGCTATTTCGTCTCTGGCGAGGCTTGATCGGATTTACTGCAACATCCCCAGCAGCGCGCTGCTCGACTTTAAGCCGCTCGGCCTTGTACTATGGGCCTCACAGGGAGAGTGGCCACTCTCCGATCACGCACCTGTACTTCTTCGGCTTAACGTTTCGCCGCCCAGTGGGTGTCGTGCCCCGTCCTGGGTACCTAGGCATCCCAAGTATCGTGAGTTTCGGATGAAATTGCTGGTTCTGCTGGCCCTCGGGATCCTGACCCTATCCTTGCTCTCGGTGAGACAAAAGCAATTACCAAGGCGGCTGCGAAACGTGTTATTGAATTCTCGCACTCTGGTGGGCCTCTGTCCTTTGAAGAGAAGGTGCATTGGGCTCTCGCGGCTCTGCGTAGCCTTCGGCGCGGGCAACCCTTTTTTCTTCGGAAAGCTCTGGGAGCTTTTACGGACCTGCAGCAGTTTATGTGTTGGGATTCTGGACTTTGGATTGACTTTCATGGATTTCACTGATTTCTAAGCGAACTCAAGGCTGAGCAGATCCAGGGGCAGATTCAGGAGAATGAGGAATCCGACAGGCCAATGGTTCAGAAGCACACGGTTCGAAACCGACTCACGTCGTATCTCTGTGCCTGGGGCCGAAGGAGGAGAAGGATCCCCCTCTCTGCTATTTCCGACCCGACGGGTCCCCAGGTTTCTGAGCCTAGTATTGCGGCTAAGTTGCTGGCGGCGCACTGGGGGCAGGCGCGCGCCTTCGTAGAAGGTGAAGATGCCAGACGGCAAGAATTCGTTCCCTTCATCGCGCAGGTGCCTCCTCTCATGTTCCGGGAGCTTGAGTTCGACGAGTTTTGTCAGCATGCTCAATTTGCTCGTGACTCGTCCTGGGCCCGACGGGATTCCCTACAGTGCCTGGTTTCGGGGCGGTAGCTGCGCGATGGAACCTCTCTTTGAAGTGCACCAGGAACTTCTCGCTCGTGGGCGGCTTCCTGATGAATTTAATCATGGCATCGCTGTCTTCCTGTCCAAGGGTGATGCCCCTAGCGATGCTGTGGATGCTGTCTTCCGTCCACCTGAGCAGACCAGACCTAGTGCGCTTGGCAATTCGGATAACAAGTTGATCCGCCGTGCTATTAATAAACCTGTCGTGCGCGTTCTCCAGGAGTGTTGCATCGACTTTCAACGTGGTTTTACCCCTGGGCGCAATTTTACCAACAACATTGCTGCTCTGGAATCTCGGGCCGTGAAATGGTTTATTCAGGACGGACTTCAGGCGACGGGTTACGTTACGTTTGATATCAAGGCTGCCTTTCCTATTCTCCTCCACTCTATGAGTATGTCGTCCTCGAAACCATGAAGTTCCCGAAGAAAATCCGCAGGGCGGTTGCCGCCCTTTATCGGCAAGTGTGGGTTTCTGTCTCCGTCTGTGGGGTGCAAGACTCTGGATGGTGGGTCAAGCGTGGGATCAAGCAAGGGTGCCCGCTCTCCTCCTCGCTCTTCGTACTGTGCATCGATCCGATCTTAAGGATGCTTGAGCAGCGCCTTCAGCGCGTGCCATCGGTGCTGGGTGCCTGTGCTGACGATGTTGGGCTTGTCTCACAGGACGTGCATCGAGCTCTGGCCTTGGCACTTCCTGTATTTGATTGTGCTGCCCAGGCTGCTGGACTCGAGCTCAACGTCGCGAAATCTATCATCGCCCCTCTCGCCGCCCCCCCCCCCCCCCCCCTGAACATGAATATCGCAACCTCCTTGTTGTTGCTGGTTGACCCCCCTCCTTCAAGGTGCAGCATATGGCAAAGTACTTGGGCATCTTTCTTGGGCGTGGTGGGTCTATTGGGTCTTGGGGCGCTCCTGCCAGGAAATGTCTTGGGCAAGCTCTTGACACTAAATCTCTTGGGTTGGGCCTGGTGAAGAGTATCGCGCTATTCAATCAGAATGGTTTCAGCTGTTTGTCGTACGTGTTGCAATTCTTCTCACCTCCCAAGTCTGTGTACGAGACTGTCCGCGCAGCTGGGCAAGCGTTGGTGCGCGGCCCGCGGAATGCTCTTAGCCCCGCCATGCTCGAGAATTTAACGGCGATGGGGTTGCCGTGCCAAATGAGAAGGCTGGATCTGGTTTCGAGGGCCACTCTTTACCGTTTCGCATGTAATTCGATCGAGCTTTACCGTGCGAAGACGCGGACCCAGGCAATGGCCGCCAGCGACGAGTGCAAAATATTGTGGGACAGGGATCCCCTGTGGTTACAGTCGTCCATGCACGCCCTTATTGCTAACTATGATCAGTTGTGCGCCGTGCCGAAAGTACCTGTCCCTGGAACTCCTCGGATCCAAGCGGCGACGACGAAATGGCTACACCATCTTGCCCCCGAAGGATATCGGGTCCCGCTCCTGTATCGGATGAAGAAGCTGGGGGGTATCCGCGAGGTGTTGTGATCTTGACCTAGCCCTGATGGCGCTTAGAAGGTTAGAAAAGCTTGTTCCCTCTTGCGTTATCGTTTCTGTTTTGAAAACGTTCTCGAACGGCTGGTGCTGTTCTGCCAGGTTCCGTGGGCCCACCTGTGGCTGCGTTTTCTGCTCGGCGCCTGGGGCCGACATGTTTCTTCACTATCTCGAGTGCCCTGTTGTTCTGTCTAGTGCCAACGCCGCCCTGCATCTTCCCGTCTTCTTTTCCTCGCTCTCGGGGTCGCAGCGTGCTTCCATATTCCCCTGGGCCGCTTCCTCTCAGCTAGAACTTTCTGCCTGTGCGATTTTCCTTGATCTCATCTTTCAGGCCTATCATGATTTGCGGTTCGCATCCAACCTGTCGCCTCCGAGGGGGGCTCTGCGGCTTCAAGGCAGGATGCGTGCTTGTCTGAAGCAGTTCAAGAGGCGGGATCATCGCCTGAGCCTGCTTCTTGGGTAGCTCTGAAGCTCTCTCGGGAGAACGTGGGGAGTTTGCCAGGTATTGAATTAGGGTCGGGTCGGCCTAATTCTTTGCCTTCCCTGGCCTCGTGCACTCCTCCCTCTCCTCCTCCTCCTCCTCCTCCTCCTCCTCCTCCTCCTCCTCCTCCTCCTCCTCCTCCTCCTCCTCCTCCACCTCCTCCTCCCCCTCTCCTCCTCCTCCTCCTCCTCCTCCTCCTCCTCCTCCTCCTCCTCCTCCTCCTCCTCCTCCTCCTCCGTGGGGGCGCGCATCAAGAGACCATCTGCTTTTCGTCGGGGCAATCTGGATTTCGTCGGTCCTCGCGCTGCGCGGCGGCTTTTTCCGCAGCCGTTGAGGGAGCTGCTGCGTTCAGGGGTGCTCCAGGTTTCCCCTCAGGTCACCTCGCGTACAGGTTCTCAGGGTTGGGTTTCTTGCGGGGGTTTCTTGCGGCCGCGCCCGCACTGCATGCTGGCGTCGCGAAGAACTCGCGGCTTTGGGGGGGGCGCAGGGGGCCAAACCCAAGCTCGCATGCCGCTGCGCTCGCCTCCCAGTCTGCGATCGGGCAAGCTCGCATGCCGCTGCGCTCGCCTCCCAGTCTGCGATCGGGGAGCCCCACTGGGTCCGCACCAGGAGCCGCTCCGGAGAAGGGTCACTCTTACGTGTAGCCGACCCGCTCGCAGAGGGCACCCCTGCCATGACATGCGCGCTTCGTGGGAAAAGCTCTGGGCGGGGGGTTATTGGCAGCTTTTGGCCACTGGGGGCCCTCGCTGGTCTCGGGCGCCGGCAGAAAGAGATCGATCCAGGATGAAAGGCTGGTCCCGGGGAAGGGGCCGGGACTTCAAGAGACCGCGCGCAGAAAGTCCAGACTTCGCACGTGCGGGGGGGGCCAGCGCAACGGGTGTCAGCCAGTCCCCGTGAGCGTTGGCTTATGTCGTGTGTATCCCCTACAGGGGGATTGTCGACGACAAATACAACATGACCCAAAAATGCCCCAAAAAGGTCAAAGAATACTCAACAATAGTCCCCAGTAAATTTTTTGACGATTGTTTTGATCATTTTTGTGGTATTTTTTTCGTCGAAAATCTCCCTGTAGGGGGACAGGCCCGACTTAAGCGTTGGCCCGGGTTTGGGATCCACGTGGGGCCGGTTCCCCCTTTCCGCCCTCCGTT
Source organism: Prorocentrum cordatum (assembly GCA_963575745.1). NCBI lineage: Eukaryota > Dinophyceae > Prorocentrales > Prorocentraceae > Prorocentrum > Prorocentrum cordatum. Next base: position 63,880 of record CAUYUJ010020912.1, on the reverse strand, counting down.
GGCCCGGGCTCGGGAGCTACAGCGAGCGGCCTGAGTCAGGAACGGTTGCTTTTCAGAAGGGGTTCGGTCGTTCCTTAGGCTCGCATGCGTTATTTGTGGTTCCTTATGCGTTATGTATTATTTAATCGCTTCGCTCATTCCGCCGGCCCTGGAACGCTATTTTGGGCCTCTTGGGGCCGTCTCTGGGGCCCCTTGGGGGCTTCTTGGGAGCGTCTTGGGGCTCCTTGGCGGCGTCTTGGGCTCCCCTGGGGCCTCTTGGGGGGCTCTTGGGGGCCCCTTGGGGCGGGAGGGGCGGTAGTCGATTGCAACCACCCCCTCTTTATGCGTCGTGTATGACTTACCTCTTCATCGTTATTCATCACTTTGTGTTTATTATGTATCGTTTTGTGTTTTTGTTGTGTAACTATCTATCCTTCCTTGGGTTTGGCCGGTGACTGTACGAGGCGGCCCGCCGAACTTCGCGACAGGGCCCCGGCCGACCCAGGTCTGGGCTCACCAGGGCCGGTGCGTCCCCGGGAGGAGGCGTCCCCGGGGCGTGCCCGCGCGACGCCAAGAATAACGCCCCAGCGAAAAAGGCACCCGTTAAGCAGCAGGAGAGGTGGAGAGGCGGCTCGAGGAGTGCGGGAGGCCGCTTTGTGAGAGCGCGCGTTCTTCAGTACTGCGCGTAGACGCTGCCAGTGGCCACGGCCACGCTGGTGCCCACGCAGTCGTGTGAGGTACGGTCTCACGTTTTCTCTCTCGGAGTTGTCCCTGGCCGTCGTTGACTGTCCGACTTATGGCGCATCCGACGGACTTGCAGCTTTGCGCGCTGGCAGTGTCCCGCAGTCTCAGTCCCTTCAGCCACCCACCTGAGGCCTCGGCCGCACTTAGCCGTCGCCTTGCGCGTTGCTCTGTTTGTTTTCCCCGCGTTTCCCTTGCCTAATCCGTCTCTGCGTGGCCCGCTTTGACCTGACTCGCCGCCGGCGCGCTCGCCCGCGGCCGCTGACTAAAAAAAATAGACGCTGCCAGTGAGACTCGAGACGCAATCTCCGCTGAGCGGGAAGGTAAGCATCAGTATGCCTCTGGCTGCGGAGGCGAGGTGCAGCCAGCACGTGGGCGAGAGCACAGCCACGCACACCCCACTCGTTTCTCAAAGCCTTCCTGTTTTGTTGGGCCCTCTCTTCGCTTTGAAGAGACATTGCGCCGCGTCTCCAACCACCTCCTCCTCCTCCTCCTCCTCCTTTTCCTCCTCCCTCCTCCTCCTCCTCCTCCTCCTCCTCCACCACCACCTCCTCCTCCTCCTCCTCCTCCTCATCCTCCTCCTCCTCCTCCTCCTCCTCCTCCTCCTCCTCCTCCTCCTCCTCATGCACCCCATCCTCCTTCCTCCACACCCCTCACACGTTTCGTGGCCCGATAGGAAGCCCCAGCTAAGGCCCAAATGCCAGGGTTCGCATGGCCGCGTGGCATCGATGTTTCATTTCGGCACATCCCTCACACGCTTCGTGGACCCATAGGGAGCTCCTGCTAAGGCCTCAATGCCAGGGTTCGCAGGGCATCGGTGTCTGATATCGGCACATCTCTCACAAGCTTCGTGGCCCCATAGGGAGCTCCAGCTGAGGCAAACATGCCAGGGTTCGCATGGCCCTGGAGGCGGTACTCACAACGACGGCACTCACAACTGCATATGGTTGGGCCCCTCGCCAGGATGATGTTACCAGACATCGTGGCCGTCTGGACCCACAGTGTAGCCAGCTTTGCTATCGGCGGCGAGCGAGGGGGGGTAGTGAAAAGGGGTGGGCCTTCTCAGAAGGCTCGGAAGTCCCCAGGCCTTCTGCGAAGTTTTCTGAGCCTTTCCCGAAGACGCAAAAAAATACTTCTCAGAAGGCTGGAGGGCTTCTGAGAAGCCCCGCCGCCTTCTGGGAAGGCCTTCTCCCTCTCATTCCGCCCCCTCGCTCGCCGCCCATTCTAGGCGAGAGCAAGATCCCTGACCTGGTGTGAGGAAGTCTCGAGCGAAAGCGCCGCCGGGCCGCCTCCGGACCGGACGGTCTCAGGCTGCCCGTCCCCTCGAGGCCCCCTAGGATACCTCCAGGAGGCTCCCGGGAAGCTCCCAGGAGGCCCCAGGAGTGCCCCCAGAGGCTCCCTAGATGCTCCCTTCTCCTCCTCCTCCTCCTCCTCCTCCTCCTCCTCCTCCTCCTCCTCCTCCTCCTCCTCCTCCTTCTCTCCTCCTCTGTGGGACTCGTCTGCGGTCCTTTCTTACAACTCTCAGAACCCTCCAGCGAAACAGTATCTTCCATACGGAAGCTTCTTTACACTTTTCGCCGTCCCAAACACGCGGGGCCCGAGCAAAGCGACTCGGGATGACAAACCCGCCTCGGGCAATAGGCCGGAATTTCCGCGGGACCCGCACTGGAAAAACTCAAGCAATCGGTTGTCTGGGTCCACGCTTCCCACGTAGGGTCCGAGTACAAATGGGTCAGAGAATTGCCGATGTTTTGGCGATGCAGCTCGATGTGGAGCTCGATGTTCTCCACGCCGACGGCGCCGACGCGATCCTCCGACTTCATCTGCTCCGAACCTGTTTAGGAGCCCTCCAAGAAGAGAGGATCGCCACGAGCCCGAGATCTGAACAATGGAGATGGGTACGGAAAGAGTGGTGGCGAAAACCGGCAGGATGTATTGTATAAACATGCACCGCCCCGTTTGAACTGACAGCCCCCGTGCGTTCCTCATTCCTCCTCCTCCTCCCTCGCTGCCCCCGCACATCATCATCATCATCGTCATCATCATCATCATCATCATCATCATCATCATCATAATCACCATCATCATCATCATCATCATCCTCATCCTCATTAGCATCATCATCAGCCTCATCATAGTACTAATCTTCCATCAGCATCACCATCAGCCTCAACAGCATCATACACATCATCATCATCATCATCATCATCGCCATCATCATCATCATCATCAGCAGCAGCATCATCACCGCCATTATCATCATCCTTATCACCAGCTTGAACATATGATCATCGGCATTATCATCATTTGCAGCAACACCAGCACCACCACCACCACCACCATCATCATCATCATCATCATCATCATCATCGTCATCATCATCATCACAATCAACATCATTATCATCATCACCATTACCCTTATCATCATCAGTACCATCATCACCACCATCACCGTCAGCAGCAACTTCGGCGTCATATGTATACACATTACCATTGTCAGCTGCATCATCATAACCATCATCATCAGCGTAACCGTCATCGGCATCAACATCACCAACATCATCATCACTACCATCATCAGCATTATCAGTATCACCATCATCATCGCCACCATCATAGTCATCATCAACATCATCACCACCAACAGCATCATCATCCTCATCATCATCATCCTCATCACCATCATCATCGACATCATCATCATCATCATCATCATCATCATCATCATCATCATCACCATCATCATCATCATCATCATCGGCATGATCGCCATGGTCAGCGTCGTGCGTCTGCTCTCACTTCTACATGCCTGCACACCCCTCATACGTTTCGTGGCACCATACAGGGAGCTCAACCGCAGGCCGCAGCAGCTACGTTCCCATGGCGCCGCCGCACCCCTGTCGGCACATGCTTCACACGTGTGGTTGCGTCATAAGGAGCTCCTCCGAAGGCCTGAGCAGCTACCTTGCCCGGGCACCGCCACACCCGCTTCGGCGCACCCCTCACACGCCACGTGGCCCAGTAAAGAGCCCCACCGAAGGCTTCAGTGGCAGCGCTCGCATGGCACCGCCGCGCCCATGTGGGCACGCCCCTCACACTGTTCAGGGTCCCTTAGGGAGCTCCACCGAAGGCCCCATCAGCTGCGTTCGCACGGCCCCGCCCCGCCCAATGCCGGCTCACCCTTGACACGCTTCGTGGCCCTACAAGGAGCTCCATCAAAGGCTCCAGCAGTTGCGTTCGCATGGGTCCGCCGCACCCGTTCTGGCACATCCTTCAGACGCGCCGTGGCCCCATACGGAGCGCAATCGAAGACCGCAGCAGCGGCCTTCGCATGGCACCGCCGCACGGGTTCGAGCACACGCCTCACACGAGTCGTGGCCCAGTGGGAGCTCCACCGAAAGCTCCAGCGGCAGCGTGCGCATGGCTCCGCTGCTCCCATTTCGGCACGTCCCTCGCACGCTTCGTCGTGGCCTCACAAGGAGCTCCACCGAAGGCCCCGTCAGCAGCGTACGATCAGCACCGCCGCACCCGTTTCGGCACACCTCTTACACGTTTATTGAATGTGTAGGGGGCCCGACTGGCAGTGTCCGAACGTTCCCGCAGCCTCCATTCCGGCACACCGCTCATCCGCTTCGTGGCCCCATAGGTAGCTCCAGCGACAGCCCTAGCGGCTGCTCTCGCATGGCACCGCCGCACCAATTTCGGCACACCCCTCACCCTCAAACGTTCCGTGGCATTATAGGCAATTCTACCAGAGGCTCCAGTGGCAGCATTGACAAGGCACCGCCGCAACCATGTCGGCACACCCCTCGTACGTTTCGTGGCCCCATAATGAGTTCCACCGAGGGCCCCAGAGACTGCGTTCGCATGGCACCGCCCCGCTCGTGGCGGCACACCCCTCGTACGGTTCGTGGCCCCATAGGGAGCTCCACCGAAGGATCCAGCGACAGCATTCGCATGGCAACGCCGCGCCCGTGGCGGCACACCCCTCGTACGCTTCGTGGCCCCATAGGGAGCTCCACCGAAGGATCCAGCGGCAGCGTTCGCATGGCAACGCCGCGCCCGTGGCGGCACTACTCACACGTTTCGGGGCCCCACCTGCATTGCGATGCTCGCACCCGCATATGGTTGGGTCGTTCGCCAGGATAATTTGAAAACGGCTCGCTGTCGGTGTCGACGCGGACGCTGCCCACTCGATAAAAAAATTCGTTTGCCCAACAGCGCCCACTTTCGGTTGTTGACCATGTTTGTTATCGGGCGTTGTGCCCGTTTTGGTCCGTACCCATTTTGCGCGTGCATATGGGGGTCTCTTGGGATGTCTCGGGGAGTCCTGGAGCGCTTTTTGGGGCTTCTGGGGGGCCTCTAGGGGACATCTTGGGGCATCTTGGTAGCCTCTTCGGGACCTCTTGGAGGTCTGTTTGGGCGTCTTGGTGCATATTGGGAGCCTCGGGGGCCTCTGGGGGGCTCTTGGGACTATCGTAAGACGGAAGGCTTGGTTGTGTTCCCCATGTTGGGGCTCTCTCAGGTGCCTCTTGGGCCGTCTTGGGAGCCTCCTGGGGCCCTCTTGGGACGTCTTAGGGCCCGGGGCCACTTCGGCAGTCCTGGGGCGCTATTGGGGGAGCTTCTTATGCCGCCATGGCGCGTTGGGAGTTGAGAAGAGCGAGAAGGCTGATATCTCAAAATAACAGCGGGAACTGGTGAGATTGGCCTCGTAGGTCCTCTTGGAGCGCTCTTGGGGCCTCTTGGGGACCTCTTGGACCATCTTGGGCGCCTTGGAGCAGGCCTCTTGGACCCGCTTGGTCGCTTCTTATCCGCTTCCCGGAGTGCCGGGAAGTTCTTAGGAGCTCTCGGGACCAGCTGGACAAATCAGCGTCTGGGCCTTTACGAACGTTTTAACTCACCAGCCTCGAACTTATCCTTATCCCTAAGATTGACACGCCAAAAGGCGATGACAATATTATGGATGCGCCCTGAAAAACTAAGGGAATCCCTAAGATCGGCATCGTGATGAGGCGATGCCCAGCCTAGGGATAGGGATATGTTCCAGGCTGGTAATCAGCCCCCTCTACCTCACAGGTCTGCAGAGCTGCATGAGCCTTGGGGCTCTCCGCTACGTGTTGAAGGCACGGTGACGGATCATCATGATGTGTTCTTCCGTTCGGGGGCGGCAAAGATGGGGGTGATGACAAGGGGGGGGGGGGATATCATGGCGTGGGCCATGATATTTCCCCAGATTTCATGGCGCCTATTCTTATCCATACGTCCCTGGCCCCCCCCCCTCCTGGGCCGCGCACATGCCGCCCGCCATGATTTGCACCCCCCCCTCTTGGACGCCCCCCTCTTTGCCGCTCCCGATCCATGTCCCTAGTCATCGTTACGGCTCTACAGGACATTACACCCTGCGAGCGGGCAAGGTGAGCAGATTGATTCAGGAGAGCCCTCGAAAACGGCCCAAGCAAGCTCCTGCCGTGCACTCGTAGCAATGTTGGCTCAAGCCTGTTTGGCTCAAGACGTGTACTTGTAGGAGGTCCGTGGGGTCTTTGCGGAAGCGATGTGCAGGCCCTTGCTATGTAGATGCATCGTCGTTCTGCTTCTTTCGGCCGGCCTCGGTCACCCCGTGAGTACTGACATCGACGGTGTGCCTGCCGGTGCCTGGCGCTGGAACCTTGACACGGGTCACGCAGTCGATTTTGGCAATTTGACCTCTGGTTCTCCCGGGTCGCAGCCGCGGAAGCATTTTGACAATGCAGTCGGGCTGCTCTACAACTTCCTCTATAGCATTGCCGTGAGTGAGTTCCGACAAGCAATCGCGCAGGCCCCCGACTTTCTCATGGCATATTGGGGTCAACTCATGTGTTGCTGGCATCCGCTCTGGATGGAAGAACAGCAAGACGACGATTGCGCCAAGTCATTTGCAGAGCTTCAGCAGGCTCTCAATAGAACGCGGAATGTCTCGTCTGACCGCGAGCAGCAGTATGCATCGGCATTGCTTGGATTTATGGGTAGCCGAGGTACTTTGCCACGCCTGGAGCGATTGCAAACGTACTCCACAGCAATGAATCACCTCATACAGGGGTACCCAAACGATCGCGAAGCACGCACGTTTCTTGCTCAAGCGTTGTTGGCTGTCATCAGTCCTGGTGAATGGGGGGCCGCTGCCAGAGCAGCATCCCCTTGGAGCGCAGGTTCTGGAAGCCTAGGGCAAGCAGCAAGCGTGTTGCTGGATGGTGTTCTCGCAGAGAGACCAGCGCACCCTCATGCCAATCACTTGCGAACCCACCTCTTGGACAATGTAGAGCATGCATCTGAAGGCATTTCATCTGCCCTGCGTTACGCTGCAGCATCGCCCAGCGCGTACCATGCCCACCACATGCCGTCTCACCTATACTTGCGGCTGGGCCAGTGGGAAGATGCCGTGACTGCAAACCAGGCGGCAGAGAAAATAAGTGACTCGTACGTTGAGCAATTCAAGGTTCCCCGTGCTGACTTTTTCGATTCTCATTCGGCAGAGTTTTTGCATTACGCTCTCCTCCAGCAGGGGCGCTATGAAGAGGCGACTGCCGTGCTCCAGCGGGAAATCGAGTTTGAGCACAAGTATCGGGTGGCTCAGATGGCCCCTTTGCAGGCAGTTGAAACGAATGATTGGTCACTCCCCCTTCCAAGTCTGATTCCCTCCTGTGTCACGTGCAACGACCCCGAAAATTTAGATGATGCGTACGAGTCGCTCTTGCAAGCAAATGGGTCGTTGCTGTACGGTGCTGGGATGGCCGCCGCTAACCAAGGCAACCGCACTTCTGCGTTGAGCATGAGTTCCGAGCTCCATGCATACGCGGCCACATCGATGTCACACATGCCCTTGTTGGCGGGCTCCCTGCGTGCCTCGGCGCTCACTATCGAAGCAATCGCAGCCGAAGATGGCCAGGAGGCCTTGGCACTAGCAGAGGAAGCGTCATACATCTGGCAGGGGCTGGGACCAACCCCTTATGGATGGCCTCGCTTCCTGCCCGCGCAGGAAGTTTTTGCAGACTTGCTCCTCAAACATGAGCGTGCACGTGATGCTCTCGCAGTGTTGGATAGGGCACGGGCCTCGGGTGCTGACAGGGGCCGCACTCGAGCGCTGTACATTCACGCACGGGCCACTGCAGCAGCGGAGTCCACACTGGCAGCATGCGAAGAGTACGAGGCGTTGGGGAAGCAGCTGCAATATGCCGATCGCGGATGTGCAGTCGCAGCTGCTGTGCGTGCATGGCTGCATGAGCATCAGGAGGCGTGCTCCCGTCTCTCGCCGCTCATTGGTCCGAGTTCGCCGTGGCCGCGTGTGCTCGCTCCACTCGCACTGGCTGCAGTATTGACGGGCGGCGGCGTGCAAGTGTTCCGGCGGAAAGCAGCAGGCAGCGTACAGGAAGGCAGCGAAACGAAGCAGGCTGCGTCGCAGTAGAATCCACGCGGCACAGCCTGCAGCCTGTCATGGCGCCAACATCGCAGAGTGGATTTCGTTCAGAAAACAGTAGACGCGGCCCGAACTGTCCTGGAGAGTTTCGTTCTGGATGTCGAAGTGAATTTCGTGCGGAATTTTTGGCCAGAATGAAGACTACAACCATTCCACGCGAAATTCACTTCGTCTCTCGCTCGCCGTTTCGGGGCTCTGCATAGACAGAAATCCACGCAACAATCCGTTGCGGCACGCCTGCAAGGTCGGTGCAGTGAAGCCTGCCACCTTGACAAAGTGTGTTGTGGCAGCTGTCTGGGCAGCTGCGTGAGTTTGGCATCCAGTGGTGAAAGGTTGCCAGACGGCCCCTGGGACCCCGAAAGCTGCTATGGACGATGCCCGCAGAGGCCCACAGCAAGGCCATCGAAGTGTGCAGGAGCCCCCGCATTCGGCCCAAGAAGGCTCCCAGATGGCCACAGAGGTCTGGCGATCTTCCACGAGGCGTTCAGGATGCGGCATGAGAACAGAGCTCCCAAGAGAGTTTGCAGAAGCCTTGGCATCGCTCGGACGTGTGCATTTTTCCTTCGGCGAGGACCATCTAGGAACATCCTTGATAATTTGGCGAGAAAAACCACGCACGAAACCGAAAAAAAAACAGGGAATGGACGTCCGAGCGATGGCCAGAAGCACGTAAACAGCATCATGATAGACGTGAGAAGGCGCGCAGGAGTGCGTCGAGGACAAAATCGGTTGCGCTGCGCAGCGCATCTGCTCGCGAGATGCCCGTCGCTGTCCTGTCACAAACCCAGGCGGAATCCCACTGGACTGCACATCGTCATCACGTCCTCCCTTTGTTTGCCAAATGCGTCTTCAATCTTCTCTCAAGTATATCACCCCATCTCCCAAATAGATCATCGCATCCCCCATGCCTCTAATCCCAGATCGTTATTTCCTCCTTCTCTTGGTCTCTACCTCCCTACCTTGAGGTTTGTTGCCATGGCCTATTCGGCACTCCACCACTGCCCATCATACATGAGTCCAGCAATGTGCCCCATGCGCGTCAAGCCTAATGAGGGAAACAACTGTAGCGACTGAACAGATGAGCAGATGAGCCCCATTGTGGAACCGAGGAGGCAGAGACTGCGCCACTGTGATAGGCATGGTAGGTCATCGGTAACCGACACCCACCCTGAGGCGAGCCACCGATAGGTTCCACACCGCCAGACCCACATTTCATACAGTCGGCCCGGATTAGTAGGTCGACCCTTCGCAAACAAGGGTACCCTCGTGTCTTGTGTCTCGCGACCCATGCCTCTTGCATTCCTGTGGCCACGTGGCCCTCGGAAGGGTCTTGTGTCCTATCGCCTGGCCTATCCAATCACGCCCGTCTGTATTTGATACACAACACTCAGGGAGCGAAGAACGGTATAAAGTAAACTTTTTCGTTGTCGGGGGCGCCTGTCCCTGGGCGGCTGGAAAGTTTATACCCCTACGGTGCCACCGTAAGGGTATAAACTTTCCCCCATCAGAGCTTGCCTCTGTAGGGGTCCTAGCGGATTCATATGGTTATGTTAGCGTGGCCGCCGATTTTCGCTGCACGCCCGGGTGCGCGGGTGCCCAGGGGTGCTCGGGGGTGAGGTTGGCTGCCGATTTTCGCCGCACGCCCGGGTGTCCGGGGGGGGCCCGGAGGTGCCCGGGTGCCCAGGGGGTGCCCGGGCGTGCCCGGGGGTGCCCGGGCGTGCCAGGGGGTGCCCGGGGGTGCCCTATAGCCCAATACCCTTTTAGCACTACAACGCTATAGCCCTATAGCTCTGTTGCCCTACAGCTCAATGGCCTTATGGCCCAATAGCCCCCTAGGGAGCTGCAACCGCCGGGGACGGCGCAGCAAGCAGCCTCTGCGCGAGGAGCTAACAGGGTGCGTTCCGGCACTCGGCCCGTCGGACTCGGCATTGCAGCAGTCTGCGCGCCGTCTTGCTGGAGGCGCTCACCCCGAGAGCCAAGGGGGGTACTCTTGGTTCCGACCGCCAGGAAGGGAGGTGGCGGCGGCGGCGGCGGTGGAGGAGGTGGACGATGGGGGAGGAAGAGGAGGGGGATGGGGAGGGAACGAGTGCGCAAAAGGGGGCGCGGGAGGAGGAGGAGGAGGAGGAGGAGGAGGAGGAGGAGGAGGAGGAGGGGTATCGCGCTGCGGAGAATCGAGGGGAAGAGGTGGTGACGGAGCCCCGGAGCTGGCGGCAGAGGCGGCACCAACGCAAGTTGCAGCAGCGGCGTGGTTTGCGGGAATCCGTATTGCCGCTGTTGCTGCCGTCACCACCGTCGTGGTCCGCCGCCGCCGTCTTCGTCGTCGTCGTCGTCGTCGTCTTGGCCGTCGTCGCCGCAGCCGTCGTCGCCTCCATCGTCGTGGCCCTTCGTCGCAGGCTGCGGTTGCGGGGCAGATGGCGACCCGGGACGGGTATAAGTACGTGCCGCTCGAGATCGACGACGTCGACGCGTCCCAGGACGGTCATTGTCCCAGAGGAAAGGGGGTTCAGAGATCGAGGACGGTCGAGGATCGAGGCTGTTCCCTGGATGCTTGGTTGGGGGCTCCTGAGGTACCCTCGCTGCCACGGCTGGATCCGCCTCGAAATTCTGCCCAGAGTACACCCTTGCACACGTCTGGGGATCGGCTTTGAGGAGGAGGAGGAGGAGGAGGAGGAGGAGGAGGAGGACCTCCCTTCCCACCTGAAGGGCCTCCTCCCCGATGGTCCAGCAGTTGCGGAGAAGGAGGAGGAGTTCCGATTCAGCTTGGCTGTGCGAAGAGAAGAGGAGGAAAAACGAGGAGGAGAGAGAGAGAGAAAGAGATAGAGAGGAGGAGGAGGAGGAGGAGGAGGAGGAGGAGGAGGAGAAGGAGGAGGAGGAGGAGGAGGAGGAGTAAATCCAAGAAGATGCGTAAACGACGCTGCAACGCACCCTCCCGTCCCAAGTCCCCTCCCCATACGTTCCTACAGGCCCCGTTCCACGTCAAGAAGCGCAGTCGCTTCCTCGCTGCCTGAGGCCACCCACGGATGGTGGCGCTTCTTTCCGCCTTTTGAGGACTCAAGCCGCTTGGCCAGGGCTTCACCCGATGTTCTCGCCGTGCTCGTTGCGACAGCAGAACTTATGGGCTGGCCACGCACCCTCCGAGGCAGCTCGGAGGGCCGGCCCTCCCGGGGGCGCCCGGGGGAGGAGCGCAGCGCGGCGCAGGAGCCCAAACCATGTATGGGTGCCAGTGCCCAGTTGGCTTTGGGGCCCAGCATTTTTGGGTACGATCATTGCGCGAACTCCCTGCGTCTGCAGCTTGTGGCCATCGAGTCCCAACCGCAAGGTTCAGCAGATCTCTGGAACGACCCAGGCGCTGTGTCGCCTTTCACAAATACATACTGGCTAGAACTGCATGCGAGGCCCCTTCAGAGAAAGAAAGCATTGAGACCTCCGAAAAGTGTGCGTAGCCTGGCTCAGTGGTTCCCATGTTGAGCAGACATTCTCATATCATTGCTTGGGCTGCTAATGATGAGAAGGAGGAGGAGGAGCAGCAGGAGGAGGAGGAGGTGGAGCACGAGGATGAGGAGGAGGATGAGGAGGAGGAGGAGGAGGAGGAGTTGGAAGAGGAGGAGGAGGAGGAGGAGGAGGAGGAGCAGGAAGAGTAGGAGGAGGAGGAAAGGAGAGGGGGAGGGAGGGAGGGAGGGAGGGGGAGGAGGGAGGGAGGAGGAGGAGGAGGAGGAGGGGAGGAGGAGTAAAGAGGGGGAGGAGGCGGAGAAGGAGGAGGAGGAGGAGGAAGAGGAGGAAGAGGGGGAGGAGGACGAGGAGGGAGGGGGGAGAAGGAGCCAGGAGGACGAGAGAGAGGAGTCGGAGGAGGAGGAGGAGGAGGACGACGACGAGGAGGAGGAGAAGGACGACGAGGACGAGGAGGAGGAGGAGGAGGAGGAGGAGGAGGAGGAGGGGAGGAAGCAAGCTGTGGATGCTCCCCTCTTCTCTTTCCTGGCGTTCTGACCCCGCCGAGTGTAGCACTCCCCCCTCCCTCCGCCAGTCGCTGCACGCATTCTCCTCCTCCCGTTCTTCTCCACCTCCTCCGCCGCATCCTCCCCTGCCATCTCATCTTCTCTGCCTCAGCGACCCTGATCCTATCACTCGCTCCCTCCTCTGCCCCCCTTCGCCCATACTTTCCTCATCCGCCCCTTTCCCCCGCATGTACCTCCTCCATGAGATGCGTGATCTTCCTCATCCCCGTGCCCATCTCTCCACCTCACCTTGCCCTCGTTCTTCCCCTCATCCCTTACCCAGATCCCGCTGCACCTCCTTCCTTACCCCATCCTATCCTACCCTCATTATGTCAGTCCAACTGTGCCCCCCTTGGCTCCACTCATCCTCTTTCGTTTTCCATCCTTCTTCCAACGATTCGACCCACCCTCTTACCTCCCTCTTCGTCATCCCTCCCCATGTTCCCTCATCCGCTTTACTTCGATGCCTCCTCGTCCTGTACTCACGTTCTCCACCATGTCCCTCCTCCCCATCCCTCCTCACCCCCGCTTCTTGCTATTCCTCGCTCCCCTTCTTCTCCTCGCCCCCCTCCTCCCCATCTCTCCTCGCTTCCCTTCTTCTCCCCTCCTCGCCCCCCTTCTTCCTGTTCAACTCGCCCGCTCCATCTTTCCTCCTCAGCCCTCGGGCCACCTGTGACCCCAAGATTTTTGGGGCTCTTGACGTCCGTGTCTGAGGGCAGGGACGCCCGAGCCCTCCAATCGACCGCGACCTCAGCACACCGCTCGGGGAGTTCGCCGTGCGAGGTCGCAGCGGTCAGTCAGTCCTCAGTCTCCCCTTCCCTCCTTCTCCTCCTCCCCCTCCTCCTCCACCTCCTCCTCCTCCTATTCCTTCTCACCATAATTCGTTCTCTCCTGTCTTCTCCCCGCTCCTCGACTCCTTCTTCGCCGCTCCTGCCCTCCGCTCCCCCTTCCTCCCCCTCTCTCTCCTCTATCCCACCCCCGATCCCCTCCTTCGCCCTGATCACCTCCCCTCTCGACCCCCCTCCTCCTCATCCTTTCTCTCCCCTTCCCTCCTGGCTCAAGCTGTGTGTGTTCCTTGCCAGTGCCCTGGCCCCGGCCGAGCAGAAAGCGGGCCAGCCCCACCGCGTCAGACCTCGGTCGCAGCACCATTCCGAGGCCGGAGCTCATGCACATCCACCGCGACCCCAGGACCCCAGGACCCCAGGAGGAAGCGGTTATATCGTTTCTGCCTCTTCCACTCTCTCGTCCTCCTCCTCCTCCTCCTCCTCCTCATCCTCCTCCTCCTCCTCCTCCTCCATCCTCCTCCCTCCTCCTCCTCCTCCTCTCCTCCTCCTCCTCCTCCTCCTCCTCCTCCTCCTCCTCCTGCTCCTCCTCCTCCTTCTGCTCCCCCTCTCTCTATTTCTCTCTCGCTCTTATACATATAACGGCGCACCGGGTCCGGGGGCCCGGGGCCGGGACCCCGACCACAAATGTGCGCCCCGGGGGGCCCGGAGGCTCGTCGGGGCTTGCCGGAGGCCTCCCCAGTCAGACAAGACGGCCCAAGAAGCGCCCAAGACGGCCCAAGAAACTTCCAAGAGGCCTCCAAGAGGGCTCCGAGATGCTGAAGATGGCCTCCAGACGTCCAAGGACGCCCCCAAGAGGCCCCAAGAAGCCTCCAACATGCGTCCCAAGAGGGCCCCTAGACGCAAAAATTGGCCCATTCCCTTCGTAAAACGTACATTTTCAACAAAGTTGTCTTTTGGGCTTTCCGACGTTACAGGACGGCCCAAGAGGCGCCCAAGACCGCCCCAAGACGGCCCAAGAAGCTTCCAAGAGGGCCCCAGGACAGCCCAAGAGGGCCCCAAGACGGCCCAAGAGGCGCCCAAGATGGCCCAAGAGGGCCCCAAGACGGGCCCAAGAGGGGGCCCAGAGGGGGACCACGAACCGCAAGCTCGAGCCTTCCGCCCCAAGAGGCCGCCAGGAGGCCCCCAGGAGGCCCCTCAAGAGGCCCCAGGAGACCCCAGACGTCCAAGGACGCCCCCAAGAGGCCCCAAGAAGCCTCCAACATGCGTCCCAAGAGGGCCCCTCGACGCAAAAATTGGCCCATCCCGTTCGTAAAACGTACATTTTTAACACAGTTGTCTTTTGGGCTTTCCGACGTTACAGGACGGCCCAAGAGGCGCCCAAGACCGCCCCAAGACGGCCCAAGAAGCTTCCAAGAGGGCCCCAGGACAGCCCAAGAGGGCCCCAAGACGGCCCAAGAGGCGCCCAAGATGGCCCAAGAGGGCCCCAAGACGGGCCCAAGAGGGGGCCCAGAGGGGGACCACGAACCGCAAGCTCGAGCCTTCCGCCCCAAGAGGCCGCCAGGAGGCCCCCAGGAGGCCCCTCAAGAGGCCCCAGGAGACCCCAGACGTCCAAGGACGCCCCCAAGAGGCCCCAAGAAGCCTCCAACATGCGTCCCAAGAGGGCCCCTAGACGCAAAAATTGGCCCATTCCGTTCGTAAAACGTACATTTTCAACCAAGTCGCCTTTTGGGCTTTCCGACGTTACAGGACGGCCCAAGAGGCGCCCAAGACCGCCCCAAGACGGCCCAAAAAACTTCCAAGAGGGCCCCAGGACAGCCCAAGAGGGCCCCAAGACGGCCCAAGAGGCGCCCAAGATGGCCCAAGAGGGCCCCAAGACGGGCCCAAGAGGGGGCCCAGAGGGGGACCACGAACCGCAAGCTCGAGCCTTCCGCCCCAAGAGGCCGCCAGGAGGCCCCCAGGAGGCCCCTCAAGAGGCCCCAGGAGACCCCAGACGTCCAAGGACGCCCCCAAGACGCTTCGCGTCACCAATTTCTTCTCGCAACGATTCCTGGGTCTGTGACTCGACAGAACCTAAGCGCGCGCGAAGCGCGCGCGCGTGGTTCTAGTATACATATAACGCCGCACTGGGCCCGGGGGCCCCGGGGCCGCAGCCTCGACTACAAATAGGGGGACGTCGAACCCAGCCCGCTCCCCGCCGGGCCCCAGGTCGGCCCCTGGAGCGCCCAGACGGCCGTCCAGGCGGCCCCAGGCCGCCCAGAGCCACCCCGAAGACAACCTCCAGCGGTCTCCGGCGGCTCTAGAGGCGTCTCGAACCGCCCCAGACGCCTCCAACACGCTCGAAGACATCTCGAAGAGATCCCCCCAGACGGCCCCGGGAAGCAAAAATACGCCCGTTCCCTTCGTAAAATGCACGTTTTTACTATCATCGATTTTTTGGCCTTCGTACCGTCCTCTACGACCTCCGACTCTCCCTAGACCGCCTCAGGACGGCCCACGAAGCCCACAAGAGAGCCCCAAGACGGCCCTAGAGGGGCCCAACGCAGTACAAGGGGCGCCCAGGACGGCCCAAACGCGTCCCCGTAGGGCCCCAAGAGGGGCCCAAAACGGGACACCCAACTGAACCTTCCAGCGCCCCCGCCCCAGGAGGCCCCCGAGAGGCCCCTCAGAGACCCCTAGGAGCCCCGAAAAGGCCCCCAAGACGCCCGCGGCAGGCCCCCAAGGGCCTCCAGAGACCCGCCCAAGAGGCTTCCAAGAGGCCCCCCGAGGTTCCCAGGACGCCCCCAGGAGACCCCCAAGAGAGCCCCAACGAGAGGCTTCCCCAGAAACCTTCATGTACGTCTACATGCGGCCTCTGCGGCCTCTGGTCCAAGAACCTGAGACCGTTCCTGGGTCGCCGCCTGATTGGCACAGGTTTTCTTAGTCTCCGTCAATGGGTGGAGCGGCAGCCCCGAGAAGCCCCAAGAAGCCCCAAGCGCTCTTTACATATATATGCACATATATATATATATATATATATATATATATATATATATATATATGTTCCTTAGCTTGCGGGATAATCCATCTATGTTTGGCGTGAGCGCCGTGGTTTGCACAGTCATCAGATGAATTGAAACTCTGTTGATTATGTGTCCGTAGTCCGTCTTTTTTGCTCAAGCTGTTTTCTTGTCGGTCTATGGGCCTCCCAAAATCTTTCCATGTGGCTGTCGCTACGTTGTGGGGGTTCATGTTGGGATCAGAGAAGCAGACCTGGCTGCAAGCGATGCAGCCCGTTCATGTGGATGTGGAGGTTAATAACACTGGTGTTTGTAACTGCACGTGTGACTCCCTCTCGCGCCTCTCGGGAAACGGATCTGTCAATCAGACGTACATCGAGAACCATTCCCACAGCCGTCTCCCATCCGAGCCCTTCTCGTGGATCAACCTCTTCTGCGTTCTACAGAGCGCCTGCTGTACCTCGGTGGCCGTCTGTGCTTGGTGCTGCGATGGCGTACGTCGGAGGACTGCCGCCTCTGATGGGGCCGCCCGCGGCGCCCCCGCCACGACAGGGGCCAGCTCCTCCTGCGGTGCCCCAGTTGCAGATGCGCCTGGACGGGTGGCCACAGCCGACAAGTGCGGGGTTGTGCAGTTGGCGACGCCTGCTGGTCGAGTTCGAGGGGGAGGCGTTCTTACACGGCGGTTCAGCCTGGATTGCGACGCCTGATCAGGACGAGTATGAGGAGGACTACCGCAACGATCCCGACATCGTGGGGGTCACCTTCCTGGATGATGCGGGTCGCCCGCCAGCGCCGCCCCACCTGCCGGTGTACGCCTATCGGGCTGCCCCGACTCAGGCGGTCCTGCAGGCAGCGCTCGGCAACGCAGAGGTGCAAACTCAGCTGTTGGGCTGGGGCCAGGCTGTCGCGGCGCCGCAGGTCCAGGCGGGTGCGATCGGTGTCCCAGGCGCGGGGAAGTGGCTCCTGGCGGAGCCGTGCGGCAACATGAAGATCGGGGATGAGGCGCCTGTTGCTCCCACGGGCCCGCTCGCGAGCGTGAAGGCGGTGTCGACCTGCACGCTGCCGTCGGGCAACACCGTGGCCGTTTTCGTGGAGTGGGTGCCGACGCAGAAGGTTGGCAGCTTCAGGGATGACAAGATCGATCTCTACGCGTCGGAGGTGAGTGATTGTCGCATTATGGAGCCCCGTTTCGAGCATGGCGTTCGCAGTCGTACCTTCAACGACGGAGTGTTAGAGTTGTTCGAGGAGCCTGACCTCGATGGCTTCCCGAAGGGTCCTCGCATCACGTTGGGCACCGCACAGACTTTGAGGTCTCAGGGGCTGACCTGGCAGACCCAGGCTCGTGAGTGGCCCGTCGCGGCTCGCATTCCTCCTGGGGACAGGTCGGTGCACGAGTACAAGCTGATCTGTGAGGTTCTGAATGCGTTGCAGTGCATCGATCAGTGTAACCTGCCGAACCTGGTAGGGGCCGAGCTCTTGGTGAGGCGCAAGAGCGTGCTGGAGGAGGCGCACGCCTCGTCTCCCAGCAACCCGGACTACAGCGCAGCCGACATCATGATGGGCTGGGCTGAGACGAGGGGCACGGGGAGCACTCCTGAGTCACCCATGAGCTACACCGCTAACAGGCTGACGGCTAAGGCAGCGATCTTGAAGGAGAAGAGGAAGGCAGTCGATGAGTCCAGGCTCGGGGGCAAAGGTCAGCCCTCGAAGGACAAGGACAAGGGCACCAAGAACTAGGGGGTCGAGCTCGACCCCTTGGGCACCCCAGCGGGTGCTTTCGTCGCACGTCGATCTCTGACGATGTCCGACAACCGTGCTGCTCCTCGTGAGCTTCTACCTCTTCCTATACCGCCTTCATGGTCTTCGCCGTCCTGGCCGAGGCACCGCTGCAGGAGGCTGCAGCAGCGCTTCGACCGCAGGAAGGCAGTTTTGAGTCGCGCCGTCGACTCCGTCAAGGCGCTTAATTGGTTGCATGGTGGGCGCCAGCCTCCAAGTTTTTCGAGTCCGACCATGTCGCAGGCTACGGCTCTTCACCACCTTCTGGACGTACATCGGACTGACGTCCCGGAGATCGTTAATGCCGAGGCAGCCCGCGTGGAGTTGCTCGGCGCAGGTCAGGATTACGCTGGTGGCCCTGAACTTCCCATCGCGAGTTACGACAAGGATCTGCTCTCCATGCCCCAGCTTGGGGCGGAGCCCGTCGACCTGTCCACGGTGCTGGAGGGCAGGGCCAGAGAATGTCTCGTCAACTTCGAAGAGGAGATCTTGCACGGTCCCGACGATTGGGGCCATACTACTGAGTGTGAGGAGCATGTTAGACCGTATATGGATCCAGTGCTTAAGTCCGACGCTGACGCTTACTTCGACTTCGTGATGAGGGGTCACAGGTCGGGTTTGTTTCGCTTCGGCCGCACGTCCCATGTCATCGTCACCCCCTTCTTTGTGAGGAAGAAGGCTGGCACTTTGAGATTGATACTTGACTGCCGTCCGAGTAATCGCAGGATGCGTGAGAGCCCCTACGTTCGGCTGGGTGGGCCGGCTGACGTTGCTCGGCTACTGCACTCGCGCGGCGACGGGGACCCGTACGTGGCCCTCGGCGACGTAAAGGATTATTTTCATTGCTGCGGGCTTCCACCAGGCCTTAGTCCATATTGTTCCCTGCCGCCCGTGTCAGGTCTGCGACCTCTTCAGGCTGGTATTCACAATGTCGATGGTCTCCCTGTTCTCCCCGGTGACAGAATCTTTCCACAGTCCAGGGTCGTTCCCATGGGGTGGTCTTGGGCCTGTTACTTTGCGCAGTCTGCTACAACGTCCCTGGCGCATCGTTTCTCGGGCTCCGAGGGCGACAGCTTCCTGGTATCATGTAAGCCTCCTCCTGGTCTCGATCGGCCCGCTTACAACGTCTACATAGACAACATTAGCATCTTCGGCCAAGGTAAGTCACAGACCGATAGGATCGCCAACCAGGTTTTCGACGGGGTCGAGAGTGTGGGCTTTAGAGTCCACGAGCGCACGTCTGCCAGCAAGTGGACTCTTACGCTCGGCCTTGAGATCGACTTCCTGTATAGCACGGTCCAAGGAAAAAGGCAAAAGAGGTGGAAGTTGAAGGCAGTTTTGGATTGGTTGGCAGGTGCTCCGTATGTGTCAGGTAAGGAGATTGAGAGACTCCTGGGCCATACCACCTTCCACTTCGGTCCTAATCGGCTCTTCCTGTCCATCTTTAACAGTGCCTATGACTTTATTCGTTCGAGTTACACCTCTCGAGTGCGTCTCTGGCCCTCGGCGGCTAGGGAGTGCTGGGCCGCTGGGTGTCTTATCTCGTTCGCGTTCGCTGATCTGGGAAGGGACTTCGACCCGCTCGTGAGCTGTTTCGACGCTAGTACGTGTGGGGCAGGGGTTGTCACGGCGCCTTGGGGCTCGGCTCAGGTTCGTTCAGAATGCGAATGGGAGGAGAGATGGCGTTTCAAGTGGGATGTGTACGATCGAGTTGCGCCCAGGGACAACAACTTCTTATCGCTGGACTGGGGGGACATCGAAAGCGTCAAGCCTTGTCGTGACAGGTCGTCGCTCTGGTCGCTGGACAAGTCGTTCAGAGAGGTCCCGAAAGAGAACCTCGTGGGCCCCACGTGGACCAAGGTCGTTCGGAGTTTTTGGAAGGACGAGGAGCCGATATTCTGTCTGGAGGCTCGCGCGGGTCTGCTGGCGGTGCGTCACAAGTTACGGGCGGTCTCCAGTTTCGGTAAGACTCATCTACACCTTGGGGACTCCATGACCGCCATCCTGGCTTTCGAGAAGGGTCGGGCTAAACATCGAGGTCTTCTGGGTGCTTGCCGTCGCCTTTTGGCTCTGAGCGTGGCCTCCAACACCAGGCACCATTTCAGGTGGGTGCCGTCGGAGCTGAACCCGAGTGATCCTGATTCACGCTACCTCGAGCTTCCAGTTGACAGTGATGGCCGACGGTTGCTTCGTCGCTCCACGTCTCGGGCCTGGGCGGTACAGGCTGATGGCAAGGGGAGCTGGCGGGCCGTCGATCCAGGCGACAGTGCCTTCGCCGACGGCGGGCGTGGCCATCATGAGCCGCCTGGTGCTTTCGGCGGGCCCGACTGCCTTGACTGGGCCGCGCCCTCGGCGCCGCCCAGTGGCTGGCGCGCCGCTCCCTCGGCCTCGCCGAGAGGCGGACCCGCTGGACACGGTGCTGGCCGAGAAGACACGTCGGTCGGCTCGACGCCTGGTGCTCAAGCGTCAGAGGGCGTTGAAGCGGGTTCGTGCCATAGGGGGCGTGGTTCCAGCCCTGAGGGCTCTGAAGGGCGAGCGCACAGTGCTGGACAGCTCTCACCCGTCGACTCCCGTCAGGAAGGACTACTGTCGGCGGCTCGACAAGTTCTGGGAGTTCGGGCGAAGCCAAGGTCTCTCCTTGGCCAACCTGAAAGTTTGCGACGACGCGCTGCGCGACTTTGCCGACCTGCAGTTCCTGGACGGCGAACAGGTCGACGCGGGGACCAAGCTCCTGGCCGCCTTGGAGGACCACGACGCGCAGCGGTTCGGCAAGCCCAGCCTTCCTCGGTTTCGACGAGTTCTTCGAGCTTGGCATCGGAAGGGGCCTGTGGGCAGCAGGGACCCTCTACCGTTCCGCCTCTTGGCGGGCATCTTGGGTGTCCTGTCGCTCCACGGCTTCCACGAGGAGGTGCTGGCGCTGGCCCTCATGTTCTGCTGCTACCTGCGCCCGTCCGAGCTCCTGACGGTGGTCGAAGGCGACCTCCTGGAGCCGGTGGCCAACGCGGGCGTGGCCCTCGCGTGCTGGAGTCTGCTCCTGCGGCCGTTCGAGAGGGAGGAGCCGACCAAGGTCGGCCAGTTCGACGACACGCTCCCGCTCGACAGCCCCGACTTCCCCGGCTTAGGGGCCCTCCTTGCTGGCTTGCGCGGAGGGGATGCGGAGGTCTGGCTCTTCAGTTTCAGCCAGACGCAGCTGCTGCGCCGCTTTCAGGCGGCTTGTCGTGCGGCGGGCCTGGGCTCGCTGAACCTCGAAATGCACCAGCTGCGCCACGGGGGAGCGTCGAGGGATTTCCTGATGAAGACGAGGGAGATTCAGGCGGTCAAGCAGCGAGGACGCTGGGCGAACGATCGCACCTTGCTCCGCTACATGAAGGCGGGCAGGGCGCAGAGGCTTCACAAGGCTCTGACGCCCGAGGCCAGCCGCTGGTGCCAGGAGGCGGAGGCCAACCTCTCGCTCGTCCTTCGCGGCGCGTGGCAGCCGTCCCTTCGGCCGCCAGGAGCCCGCCGCGGTCTCTCGGCGGCGGGTTTGTGATCGAGGTCTTCTCGGGCAGCGGGCGGCTGGCCAAATCCTTCGCGGAGCTTGGCGTCCCAGCGCTGACCTGGGACATCGAGCACGGCCCCGCTGGCGACCTGCTGGACAACGACGTGCTGCGCTGTGTGCTGTCGCACATTGCCTCGGGTAGGTGTCTTTTCCTCTGGGTAGGCACGCCGTGCACTTCTTTTTCTCGGGCCCGAAAAAACGACGGTCGCGGCCCTGGGCCTCTTCGGGATCCCTGGCACCTGGAGGGCCAACCTGGGCTTTCTCCCGCCGGCCTCGCTAAGGTCGAAAACGGGAACCGTCTCTTAGGGGTCTCACTGGTGCTAATGCGATGTGCAGCAGCTCACGGCGTCCCAGCTGTGTTGGAAAACCCTAACACGAGTTTTTATGGGACATGCCTCAAATGCTAGATTTTCGATTATCTCATGACACTACATTCACGGTGCTTCACTTCTGTCAGTATGGGGAGCGTTGGGTTAAGCCCACTCGTCTGCTCCTCCTGTCTTGCTCTCACCTTTCGGCCGTGGGAAAAACGTGCACTGGCCGCGGTGTGTGTTCCAGGACTGGAAAGCCCCACGTCGAGCTTCGGGGCAAAGACCCGACAGGAACCTTCTGGACCCTCCGCGCTCAGCCATATCCTCGCCAGCTTACTCGGGCCATTGCTTCACTGATGATATCTCACCTCATCAGTGCCGGAGGCTCTGCCTTTTAAGCCTTCGGCCAGAACGCTACTCTGGTGCGGGTGTGGGTGCTCTTTTGTGGCTCTTGGTGGTTGGTTGCCCCTCCGTTGCCCTTGCCTGGTGGACGTTGGCGGGACGACTTCGGGTCCCCGTCCACGCTCGCTGGGCCAGGGTAGCGGCTGGGCTACCAGCCTCCTGCCACTGCAAAATCTATGCCTCTGGCGGCGATTTGATTTACAGTCTTCGAGCCTCGGTGAGATGCTCTCTCTGGCGCGTGAGCAGAACGTGAATATGGATGTTCCTTAGCTTGCGGGATAATCCATCTATATTTGGCGTGAACGCCGTGGTTTGCACAGTCATCAGATGAATTGAAACTCTGTTGATTCTGTGTCCGTAGTCCGTCTTTTTTGCTCCCCACCCTCTTGCCACCCTTCTTGGGGGTGCTCTTTTGTGGCTCTTGGTGGTTGGTTGCCCCTCCGTTGCCCTTGCCTGGTGGACGTTGGCCTCGGTGAGATGCTCTCTCTGGCGCGTGAGCAGAACGTGAATATGGATATATATATATATATATATATATATATATATATATACATACATATACATACATATATATATATATATATATGTATATATATATATATACATACACACATCTGGGCCCACCCGGGGCCCAAAACTGTCCATGAGTCCGCTTCCTCCTAGGGCCCTGGAGCCTTGAGACGCGACGTCGCCCGAAAAATGCAGCGCCGCAGAAGATCCCGACCGGCGCCCCAGACCCCATCATTTCGTGGCTTCTTCGAGCCCGATCGATTCGATAAGGCCTCTGGGCTTCAAAATCGGGCGACGTCGCCCGGTGCGAACAGCAGGCGACGCCAAGATCTCAGGGCGATTCAACGCAAAAGTTGATGGGCACATGTTCCACCACCGATACCATATGTAGGACGGGGGAGGAGGGAGGATAAGGAGGTCCTCCTCCTGCTCCTCCTGCTCCTGCTCCTCCTGCTCCTGCTCCTCCTCCTCCTCCTCCTCCTCTTCCTCCTCCTCCTCCTCCTGCTCCTCCTCCTCCCCCTCCCCCTCCTCCTCCTCCTCCTCCTCCTTCACCAGCATGAAAGCTCTTTTATTGCATGCAGGCAGAGTTCACAAAGTTCGAAACGAGGCAGCACTTCTCACGGTCACGAACCAGTGTTTCAGGTGCCTCCAGGTTCTCAGCACTCGGGAGAATGCTCAGCGACATGTTATAAGGTCTTATGCCCACAATCGCTGCGCTCTTGGACGCAGTAGCTACACGGCGGCAGAAGTTGTTCAACCTTTTTCACTCGAATGCCCCGTATGCAGCTTCACGGCTCACGATCTCCGACAACTGCAAGTACACATACGCACACACTGTGCCCTGGGTGCTCCTACTCTCCCTCGGCCTCGACTTCGACCGCGGCATGTCGCAACCAGACGCGGAGTCCATGGACCTGGAGCTGTTGATCAAGAAGCACAAGCGCAAGGCAGGCGACGGCGAGGACCTCGGAGGAGCACCCTCGGGGAAAAAAAAGGCCAACCTCGGGGACGCAGCAGACGAGGCAGAAGACGGTCTTCAGCAGGTCGAGGGGGCCCTTCGGGCTCGAGACATGCAGCAGGCCATATCGATTTTGCTCAAGATGGCGCGCATGCACGCGCAGCTGCTGAGGGACCTGGCGGCGTCGGAGTGGGTGTGCCTGGTCGTCCCGACGCTGAGCTTCCTGGTGGTCGCAGGGCGAGGAGCAGGCAAGATGTACGCGGAGGCGGCAGCCATCGCGGCAGCGAAGCCCCACCTGGGGCCACCACATTTGTACATAGCGCGCGGCGTGTTCAAGTCGATGGTCGATTCAGAGAAGCTGCAGAAGTTGGGGACTCAGGCGTACCAAACCCTGGTCCTTTTTTACGAGAAGTTCGTGTCGATCAGCTTGGCCGCGGAGCTAGGATTAGTGATCAGGCACTTCCGTTTGAAGAAGTGCTACAACGAGGAGTACACACGACTGCAGTTCGCGATCGGCGGGGACATCACGGTGCAGCTGGCGGACGCTCAAGGGGGCCCGCCCGAGCGTCATCTGAGCAAGCTGGAGGTGGAGCAGTCGATCATCAAGCTAGCCCAGCTGGAGGACGCGAAGCTCAAGCTCGGGACCGCCCCTCAGGGGCACTTGGAGACCATGGCGCAGCGCATCCTCGACAAGACGAAGCAAAAGAGCAAGGGCAAGGGCGCGAAGTAAGTCAGCCAGATTCGGGCCCCGCCCCGTGGGAGGCTCGTCGGGCTGCCCTCTTTGCCCGCATCAGAGCACGGGAACTCTCGCAGAATGACATTGTATGACGGACGTGGACAGCACCTCCATATTCTGAGTTCACGAACTATCTTTCCGAAGGAGCGTTGTGTACCTGAGGATTCGAGGTTGGTGGACTCCCGCCGACTCGTGCTTCAAGTCTATGCGACGGAACCCCTCGTCTTACTTGACTGCTCACAGTTGGCTCAGATGGACACTTACTTTTTACAGATACTTGACATTACACATTCAGACGGGCTGGTCCATACGTCCTCCTCGCACCCACGTACCTGATGCCGCCGCCCGACTTCGGCGTCTGCGCGCTCTCTCTCGCTCTTTGATGATGTTATGTGGTGTATTCGCGGCTTTGTGTGCACGCCCGCGCTGACCACCACCGAGTACCTGACTGCCACGTGACCTCGATGCCCGAGGCCCCTTTCCTCTAGGCCGCGCCGAGCGGGGGGCGCGGCGCGAGTGGGGACTGCCCGGCGTTGCGCCGTTAGTGACCCTCGCACCGTTGCTCCCCGCCCCCGCGCACGGCACTGTCCTCACTGTCTTTCTTGGAGTGGCTATCTTCCTGAATTCGGGGACCCACACTCCCCTCCGCTGCTTCCTCTGCTCTTCTCCTGCTTTGGCCTCGCCCTCTCGCCTCGTCGCCCTCTCTCCCGCGTCGTTCCCCTTTCGTCCGTCGCTTGCTGGAGTGTGGGTCCCTCCTCGGGGCGGGGCGGGTGCCTCGGAGGCCTGCCCGTCGCCCGCAGCGACGTGGGCTCGGCACTGGGAGGCCAGTGGGGTGTCCCCCCCAGCCCTCGAGGGGTCTCACGATTTGCGACTGCCTGGGTACGAGCACGTACGACAGGCTGCACGGCGCGCGCTACTCACGACCTCATCGCACTCGCTCGATGATCGTTCGAGGTAGGGCTCTGATTGCACGGGGTCACGCGCGGTCAGGGATCGGCACAGACCACGCGCAAGGCCGAGTCTTCTTCTTCTTCCTCCTCCTCCTCCTCCTCCTCCTCCTCCTCCTCCTCCTCCTCCTCCTCCTCCTCCTCTCCTGCCTATGATAGTGGTGGTGGAACATGGGCCCATCAAGAGTGGCCCTATCGCTCGAGTTTGGCCTTCGGTGCGCACGCCTCGGGGGCCGCGGGGGAAGAAGTCCAGAGTGGCACGCAGGGGACGGCTGTCGCCTCGCATGCAACGGTCGGCGCTCGGCCACGCGCAGAGGGGGGCGGAGGAGGAGGAGGAGGAGGAGGAGGAGGAGGAGCAGGAGCAGGAGCAGGAGCAGGAGCAAGAGCAGGAGCAGGAGGGGGAGGAGGAGGAGTACGCGGAGTTGGCGGAAGGGAGGAGGGAGGAGGGAGGAGGAGGAGGGAGGAGGGAGGAGGGAGGAGGGAGGAGGGAGGAGGGAGGAGGAGGAGGAGGAGGAGGAGGAGGAGGAGGGAGGAGGAGGAGAGGAGGAGGAGGAGGAAGGAGGAGGGAGGGAGCAGGGAGGAGGAAAAGGGAGGAGGAGGAGGAGGAGGAGGAGGAGGAGGAGAAGCACCCCTGCTTCTAAGAGGGTGCGGGCCTCGACTGCAGATGTGGAGCAGGCGCCTTCAAGAAGCAGGTCTACTTCTAGAAGCCTACCCCCCTCCCCCCTTGGTGCGCGCTGCCGAGAAGCGCCGCGCACAACAGGCCACTCTTGTCTCGGGCCACTTCCTCCTCCTCCTCCTCCTCCTCCTCCCTCCTCCTCCTCCTCCGCCTCCTCCGCCTCCTCCTCCTCCTCGTCCTCCCCCCTTCTCCTCCTCCTTCTCCTCCCCCTCCTCCTCCTTCTCCTCCTCCTCCTCTTCCTCCTCCTCCTCCTCGTCCTGCTACTCCGCGACCTGGCAGCACTTTCCGATGGGCCCCCCTCCCGTCTGTCCGTTCGCATCTCGGGGGGGGCGTGCACAGAGTCCGGCCTCGGACCCGTGGCCATTCTCTCGAGGCCCAGCCGGGAGGTGACCGTCGCTGCGGCCGCCGCCGGGGCGGGCCTGGCGCTGTGGCTGGCCGCGCGCGCCGCGCGGGGTGCCCAGGAGCTCGTGTCAAGTCGGACATGTCCCTCTACATGAGGTGTATACACGAATAGTCAAAGCATAGTCTGGGAACTATTCTGTGGACTATTTCTGACTTTTTGGGGGCATGTTCGGAGTATTTTCAATTTGTCGTCCAGCATCCGCTTGTAGGGGGACATGCCCGACCTAAAGCTCGTGGGCGGAACACATACGCGTATCCACAGCCTCGCGGGCGGGGCCCCATAGCCGCGACCCCGCGCTGGTTCGCAAGGCGGGGGCGTCGGTCAAGGAGTGCGCCCAGGAGGCTTCAGGCCCTGGGGGATGCCTTAGCTGGTAGGAGGGCGGCGGCGACGTCCATCGCCGATCCCACGACTGGAGGTCCATCGGCTTCCAGACCCTGGATTCCTGGTTCACTGGCTCCTTATCCAAGCCCCCACACCGTATCCATGCGACCGCGTATGACGGGCTCGGCGCCTCAGAATCCAGACGAGCGACGAGACAGAACGGGGTCGTCTGCGCCGACATTGGCGCGCATAACTGCACGCGTCAGGCCGCGCGTAAGCGCCCCCGTTGCCCACGAGGTGTGGCCCGCGCGGGCGGCCCGCGCAAGCCGCGGCGTAGGGTCGCTGTGCCACCGCGCGTACAATGGAGGCCCATGCCAAGCAACACCCTGTTTTCCTCCATGGTGCCCCGGGTTTCTGGGGTATCGATGGTCTTGCTATGGAGAGCGCGACGTTCCCACACCAAAAATCGATGGACGTCCTGGGATCTATGAGCCCGCCGCAGGCGCCGATTTTTGTCGGTAAAGCAATGTGGCTGGAAGCCGGGTCGCGGGTGGGTCGCGGGCCAGGTAGCGGGTGGGTCGCGCATGGGTCGCGCATGGGTCGCGCATGGGTCGCGGGTGGGTCGCGGGGTGGGTCGCGGGTGGGTCGCGGGTGGGTCGCGGGGTGGGTCGCGGGGTGGGTCGTGGGGTGGGTCGCGGGGTGGGTCGCGGGGGGGTCGCGGGGGGGTCGCGGGGTTGGTCGCAGGGTGGGTCGCGGGTGGGTCGCGGGTGGGTCGTGGGTGGGTCGCGCGCGGGTCGCTGGGTGGGTCGTGGGTGGGTCGCGGGTGAGTCGTGGGGTGGGTCGCGGGGTGGGTCGCGGGGTGGGTCGCAGGGGGGACGACGACAACAAACAACAACAACAGCAATAACAACAACAACAACAACAACAACAACAATAACAACAACAACAACAACAACAACAACAGCAGCAACAACAACAGCAACAGCAACGGCAACAGTAACTACATCTACAACTGCAACTACAACTACAACTACAACTACAACTACAACTACAACAACTACAACAACTACAACAACACCACCAATAACAACAGCAGCAGCAGCAACAACAACAGCAACACCACCAACAAAAACAATAACAACAGCAACAAAACCGCAACAAGCATAATCCCAACCACGGATCCGCACTAGAGCCACGCACCCAAGGACAACGAATGACCGTTCGGCCCCCTCACTCTGATTTTGTCGCTGCTGTTCATTTTTTTTCTCCAAAATCCGCCTGTAGGAGGACATGCCAGACCTAACACCAGAATCCAGATCGTGAGGGCGTAGATGTGGACACGTTCGCCGCCCATGAGTCGGCAGCGAGCGAGGGGGGGGAGTGAGAAGGGCAAGGCATTCTCAGAAGGCGGCGGGACTTCTCAGGAGCCCTCGCCATCTGAGAAGTTTTGTTCGTCGTCTTCGGGGAAGGCTCAGGAAACTTCTCAGAAGGCCGGGGGACTTCCGAGCCTTCTGAGACTAGGGAAACGAACAATGACATAATAAGCATAAATAACTCGGAGGTCCGCTCGGATTTCTCGGATCGGCGCAGGACCCCCTTCCCTGGCGCGCGGGGCGGGCCAGGGGCGGCGCCGGAGGCGCCGCCAGGGGGTCGAGCAGACGTGAGAGTGACCTTTCGCCGGAGTGACCTTTGGTGCGGGCACGATGGGTCCCCAGATGGCTGGAAACGAAGCAGGACCAGCGGCGTGCGCGCCCCACGCGGCCCCCCAAAAAGCCGCGCACCAAGGGTCACTCTCACTCAGGGTCACCCTTGCGTGTAGCCGAGGGGGGTCCAGCGCCGCTCCGAGAAATCAGCGCGGACCTCCGCAGTTTTTCTGTTGATGTCATCCTCCGCTTCCCTAGGGAAGGTCGGGCCCTTCGCGCGTCCCCCCTATGGGCGCGCCGCCGACTCCTTCTGCGACTTCGAGGGGGAGTTTTTGTCGGCGTCTCGGGGAGGGCTCAGGAAGCTTTCGAGGCCGGGGGACTTCGGAGCCTTCTGCGAAGGCCCGCCCCTTCGCAGGGAGGAAGGGAGGGAGGGAGGGAAGAGGGAGGAGGAGGAGGAGGAGGAGGAGGAGGAGGAGGAGGAGGAGGAGGAGGAGGAGGAGGAGGAGAGAGGAGGAGGAGAGAGGAGGAGGACGAGAAGGAGGAGGAGGAGGAGGAGAGGAGGAGGAGGATGAGGGCGAGAAGGAGGAGGGCAAGAAGGAGGAGGAGAGGAGGAGGAGGGAGGAGGAGGAGGAGGAGGAGGAGGGAGGGAGGAGGAGGAGGAGCAGGAGGAGGAGAGGAGGAGGAGGAGGAGGGAGGAGGGGAGGAGGAGGAGGAGGAGGGCGGAGGAGAGGAGGAGAGGAGGAGGAGGAGGAGCAGCAGGAGGACGAGGAGGAGGAGGAGGAGGAGGAGGGAGGAGGGCGAGGAGGAGGAGGAGGAGGCAGGAGGGCGAGGAGGAGGAGGAGGGAGGAGGGCGAGGAGGAGGAGGAGGAGGAGGAGGAGGAGGAGACCCTCGGGGCGCGCCGCCGACACGAGGAGCGCGCGTCCCGGCGATGCGCGGCCTCGTCGTTCGAGCACCACTGCGCCGTCTACGCCCCGGGCAGCCCCGCGGGCGGCGAGACGGGCTGGGTGCTGGTGAAGGCCTCCGAACCTAGCGAAAAACCTCCCGTCGCGATTTTTTTCACAGCGCGAGGAGGGCTGGGTATGATTGTGGAGGGGGGAGGGGGGGATGGAGGTGGTGGTGGTGTACACTGTGGGGGCCTCCAGGCTCGACTAGACGTAAGAGTGACCTTTCGCTGGAGTGACCTTTGGTGCGGGCACAATGGGGTTCCCCGATCGCCGAACGCGATGCGATAGTAACGCCTTGCGCGCCTGTGGTTGGTCCCCCCGCGGCCAACAAAAAAGCCGCGCACCAAAGGTCACTCTCACCCAGGGTCACTCCTGCGTGTAGCCGACGGGTGGTTCCCAGCGGGGCCCCCTTGGAGCCAACGTCGGGGGCGGCGGAGAGGGGGGTGATGGCCAGGGTTGAACTCGGGCCAGCCCCCCTACAGGAGGAGAATATCCAAGAACAGTCAGAAAATCTTATGAGGACGATTTATGTTAGTATGTTTTGACAACTTGGGGGGCATTTTTCGACTACTTTTAAAATTTGTCGCCCCAAATCCCCGTCCACTGTTGGGGGACAGGCCCGACCTAAGACTAGGGGTGGGGATATCATGGCGTGGGCCATGCCTTTTCCCCAGATGTCATGGCGCCTCTGTTTTGCACCCCCTCTCTCAGGAGGGAAGAAAACACACAGACACAATTACTCGTCCACTCCCAGGAAAATGTGGGAAAATATGGGAAGTGGGGGGGAAGACAAAAACCCAGAACACGTAGGGAAATATGGTGACTCCTGATATTTTTGTGTGTGCTTCTTTGTGTGCCCCGGGGCCCCTTTTCACCCCCCTTTGGGCGCCCCCCTCTTGGACGCTCCCGACGGAAAGGGGGGTCTGCGGTGGCCCGGCAGTGCTCTCGGCGGGCAGGAAGGGGGGGCAGCGGCTCGAGGTTCCGGGTTCGGGGCGGCCGGTTGCCCCTCTCGGCCCCGGGGGGCCGAGCTCGGGCCCCGGGGCCATCATTGTGTCGGGCCTGTCCCCCTATACAGGGGGATGTTCGACAAAAAAATAGGAAATACCCCAAAAGTAGTCCAAAAATAGTCTGGGGATTATTTTTTGAAAAATGTTTGACCGTTCGGGGGTATTTTGGGGGTGTGTTTAATTTTTTCGTCGAAATTCCCCTGTAGGGGGACACGCCCGACATAAGACCATCAGAAACGGGCCTGGGGTGCAACGCTGCACCAGGTGGACCCTGGCTGGGGTCTGGGGACCGAGTTGGAGCGGGTATGCCATCCGGGCCCATCCAGAGGCCCAGCCAGAGGCCCGTCCTGGCCGATTTCACCCACAGTCGGGGCCCTGAAGAAGGAGCCCTTTTCGTTGGGGAGGGGCTCGGTTTTCCTCGATTGTTCTGCAGTTTGTCTTCGGTTTTCCCGAGGTCTTCCGTGGGAAATCGAGGTGTAACTTGTGGGAGACAGGGGCCCCGTTTCTTATCTAGGGCTCCTTATGCCAACGCACCGACTGTATTTTCTCGAGGCCCACCAAGTTAAGATTCTTGGGCCTTTGGCCTAAGTCGGGCTTGTCTCTGTACAGAGGGAATATTAAACGATAGTCGAAAACATAGTCTGGGGACCATTTGGGGGGGCTATTTGTTTGTCATGTTGGCGCATTTGTCGAATCTGTCTTATGTTTCGTCGAAGATCCCCCTGTAGGGGGACACGCCCGACTTCACCCTTGAGGGGGGGGACGGGGGAGGAGGGGGGGGAGGGGGAGGGAGAGGGGGGCAGGAGGCGGATGAGGGGGAGGGGACGGCGGGCGGGAGAGCACGCGTGCCCGCCCGCGGGACGCCCGCGCTCCCGGCGGCCCCGTGCGGGCGGCTCCCGCGGCGCGCTATTTTTTCCGAGGAGAGGCCGCCGCGCCGCGCGCGGCAGGCCCGAGGAGGAGGAGGAGGAGGAGGAGGAGGAGGAGGAGGAGGAGGAGGGAGGAGGGAGGAGGAGGAGGAGGAGGAGGAGGAGGAGGAGGAGGGGAGGAGGGAGAGGAGGAGGGAGGAGGAGGAGGAGGAGGAGGGAGGAGGAGGAGGAGGAGGGAGGAGAAGGAGGAGGAGGAGGGGGAGGAGGAGGAGGAGGAGGAGGGGGAGGAGGAGGAGGGAGGAGGAGGAGGAGGAGGAGGAGGAGGAGGAGGAGGAGGAGGAGGAGGAGGCCGCCGCGCCGCGCGCACAGCGCCCGGCCGCCGCCTCCACTGGGAGATGAGCTTTTGAGAGAACCGCTCTGCTGCTCGGGCACGGTCGTCGCCCGACGCCCCCTCGAGCCGGCCGGCTCTGCACGCGCAGGGCCGTCGCCCGACGCGCTCTCGCTCGCACCTCCCTGGCACCGCTCGGACGCGTGCATTTTTGTCTCGGCGAGGGCCATCGAGGAGCATCTTTGATCATTTGGCGAAGAAACCACGCACGAAACCGGCTGCTCGGGCCAGGTCGTCGCCTGACGCCCTCAAGCCTGCCGGCTGCACGCGCAGGGTCGTCGCCCGACGCTCTCGCTCGCACGCCCTGGCACCGCTCGGGACGTGTGCATTTGTTCTCAAATGTTGACAGACCTCCTACACTGACACGTCGATTAGCGAATTGGCCGTTTTCGGTTTTCGTTTTTTGGCCGTCATGTTTGCGGGTCCAGGTCCGTCGGTTTCGGTCCCAGGCCGTTTTCACTATAGGGAGGTTTACTAAAGGAAGGTTTGTCTACCGCCGATTTTTCTCGGCGAGGGCCATCGAGGAGCATCTTTGATCACTTGGCGAAAAAACACCACGCGAGACCGAGAAAAGCACAGGGAATGGGCGTCCGAGCGATGGCCAGACTGGGAAGCCTGAGCACCAGCATGCAACGCCGCGGTCTCAGAAGTCCCCTTCGCTCCGCGGGCGACCCTTCTCACGAAGCACGTCACGAGTCGGCGGCGAGCGCGGGGAGAAGTGAGGAGGTTCGCGCGAGAGGGTGGCGCTACGTGACTGGTACACGGGAGTCTTGGCTAGCCAGGGTACCCACGACCAGTCGGCAGAGCATGCGGTTGAGTTCTTTGCCAACCCTCGGGGGGCGCCTGCCGAGCAGCCTGCGCACAGCTGCGCAGACGCGGCCGAGTCACTGAGCGCGCACTCTGCGAGCGAGCCTGCGACCGCTCGTGACTCGACGCCGCCCGCGAAGGAGAAGCAGCACGTCTCAGTTCCCCGCGCCTCCTGGGACGGCACAGGAAGCTTTTTCAGAGGGGACTGGCTTTAGGGCCTCGCCACGGAGGAGGAGGAGGAGGAGGAGGAGGAGGAGGAGGAGGAGGAGGAGGAGGAGGAGGAGGAGGAGGAGGAGGAGGGAGGAGGAGGAGGAGGAGGAGGAGGAGGAGGAGGAGGAGGAGGAGGAGGAGGAGGAGGAGGAGGAGGAGGGAGGTGGGCTT
Source organism: Prorocentrum cordatum (assembly GCA_963575745.1). Lineage (NCBI taxonomy): Eukaryota > Dinophyceae > Prorocentrales > Prorocentraceae > Prorocentrum > Prorocentrum cordatum. Next base: position 31,320 of record CAUYUJ010020912.1, on the reverse strand, counting down.
TTTGGGGTCGTGGCTGGGCCCTCCGGCGGCCGTGCGGGGCGGTCCGGGGGTACCCCTTCGGGCCGCCCTCGGCGCGGCGCAGCCGCTGGGGAGCATGCCAAGACTGGAAAACCACAGAACCATCATCATCATCATCATCATCATCATCATCATCAGCAGCAGCAGCAGCATCATCATCCTCATCCTCATCCTCATCCTCATCCTCATCCTCATCATCCTCATCCTCATCAGCATCATCATCCTCATCCTCGTCATCATCATCATCATCATCATCATCATCATCATCATCATCATCATCATCATCATCATCATCATCATCATCATCGGCATGTATTCCCTTCGGGGACCATCCGTTCAAATTGGAGCGATACAGAGACGATTAGCATGGCCCCTGCGCAAGGACGACACGCACACATCGAGAAGTGTATACAACCATCATCATCATCAGCAGCAGCATCAGCATCATCACCATCATCATCACCATCGTCATCAGCACCCCCATCATCACCAGACGACAAACAGTCGTCATCGTCGTCATCGTCGTCATCATGATCATCAACAGCAGCATCAGAACCACTATGGCCATCGCCATCACCATCACCTGCATCACCATACACATCATCATCACCATCAGCAGCCACACCATGCTCATCAACAACATCTTCAACATGCTACCCCCCCTTTCGCCCAACCCGAACTTTCCAGCCCGGCCTGAAACATATCCACACACTTGTGATTTGCATCACATTAGCTCGGTGTCGGTTTGGAGGACTATTTTTAGGTGTTCTGAAGGTGCATCCCTGAGATGGGCCATCATGTCGGGCTGGTCGATCTTAGGGATACGGATGTTTCCAAAGCTGGTTAATTATGACACATACCCAGATTTCCGACGATATGTGTTTTCAGATCCCACAATCATTTCCCGATTCTGGCCTTTGGGACCTGTGGTCAGGCCCAGGGCCATGAAACAACATTGCTCTGGACGAAAAACGGCCCCTGGGAAAGGTGTCGGGATTTCTTCGGGAGCGCGTACTGAAAAATATGTGTTTCTTCTCTTCTGTTTAAGTTATATATATATATATACATCTATATATATATCTATATATATATATGCATACACAAACGTCGCTGGATGTCTGGGTGCCTGCATCTCCCTACGATCGGTCGGCATCCCCTTATCATCGTGCCGAGGTCAAGGGTTTCGGCTTCCGAGGGCACGTGCTGGAGCTTGTCATCGCCTTGGGTTTGTCGATCGTAGGGATGGGGACGGGCTTGAGACCTGTTGAGAGCCCAAGATCCGGGCGCCGCAACCGTTGTTGTAGGTTGAGCGCCTTTGCCGAGTTTTGGGCCCCCCGGGGACTTCTGAGCACACAGCCACCCTTGATGTCAGTGTCGTCTCACCCCTCTTGCTCTTTCCCTCTCCTTCTCTTCCTCGTCCTCCTCCTCCTCCACCTCCTGCTCCTGCTTATCCTCCTCTTCCTCTTTTGACGCTGCTCGGACGCTAGAGCACGCAGCGTGCAGGAATGAATTGAAAAACAAAAGTGAGTTAGGCCAAGAACACACTAAGTTCTAGACACTTTGCGTATCCCCACCAGCCCATCCAGAAACGATGTCCAGGCGAGTTCTGGTGATCAGGGAAGTGCGGAAGCAAAGAGGTACACGGCCGAACCATGCGAAGGAGACAGGGGGAGAAGGAGGAGGCTGGATGGATGGATAGGGGAATGGGGAGAAGGAAGGTGAATACGATGAGGAGGAAGAGGAGGAGGCGGAGGAGGAAGAGAAGGAGTAGCAGGAGGTAGGAGGAGCAGGAGGAGGAAGGCAAGCAAAAGGGCCAGAGGTCTCCTGGATCCCTCTCGGAGCCTTTTGGGGTATCTCTTGGGCGCCTCCTGGAGGCTTCTTGGGATGTCTTAAGGGTCTCCTGCCGGTCCTGGGGGGCTCTTGGGCGTCTTGGGTGCCTCGGGGGGGCCTCTTGGGGCCGCTTGGGGTCCTCTTCGGGGCCTCCTGGGAGCCTTTGGGGGCCATCTTGGAGCCGCCTTGGGGCCATCTTGGGGCCTCTTGGGGCCTCCTGGGCGACATCTTGGGGCCATCGTGGAGGCCATCGATCAAAGAAGGGGGGGGGGGGCGATTAGCCTTGCCCCCTCCCAAGAGGCCAACATGGAGCCAAAACCTGTTTGAAACAACTGATTTTGGCTTCCTCGCCGAGGCCGTTTTGGAAGCTTCAATGGGTCGCGGCACCGCCCGTCCAGGTCCAGGGGAGGTGGTAGGGGGGAGGGGTAAACCCCTCCCCGAAGGGGAAGAAGGGGGGTGGAATAGGAAACTCCCTAAACCACCTATGCCCAGAGGGCTGGTGGGATGACGCTTGGCTGACGCAGCATAGCTGAGAAGGGCGGGCAGCGAAAGAAAAACATACAGCCCTTAGGGGCGCGGGGTATGCGCCAGCCAGGCAGTGTGAGTGGAGAGAGACCGATCGAGCGAAGTCACAGTCAACCGAACCGGATGAGCGAAGGAGAGGACGAAGTACACGTGCGACAGTAGCTAAGCGGATTTCTGTTGTGCCTGGACAAGTCTTGATACCCCCTGCTGATAGCAAATACTGTGGGGGCGTTCGTTAAGGAATGTGCCCAGGAGGCTGTAGACCCTGGAGGATTCCTTATCTGATGAGGACGGTGGTGATATCCATGGTCGATCCACTAGTGGATTTCCACAGGCTTCTGGACCCTGGATTCCTTATCTAAGGGCTCCTTGTCCAATGCCCCAACCGTAAATCAAAGCCCACCTTCCCTGGGTCTGTCCAGGCACGTAGCGGTCAGTGAAATAGCAGCATAAAAAGATAGCCACGAAGGCGACTCAGGGCATCAGCCAAGCCTGGTGGTACAAGAGATGCCCCCCCAACCGGACCCAACGTAACTTCCTCGTCCTCCTCCTCCTGTTCCTCCTCCTCCTCCTCTTATTCCTTCTCCTCCTGCTCCTGCTCCTGCTCCTCCTCCTCCTCCTCCAACTCCTGCTCCTCCTCCTCCTCCTCCTCTTCCTCCTCCTCCTCCTCCTCCTCCTCCTCCTCCTCCCTCCTCTTGTAGACAGATGATCCCACTCAGTCGCCACCGGCGCAGCCTCGAGAATCTGCCGACGCGTCTCTTCAGATGCCCGGCCTCTGCTTGCCTGCAGGCCTGGGCCTTCGCGGCCCGACGCACAGGCTCGAGAAGAGAACGCGGGGAACGCTGTCTTTTTCTGTTGCAGGGTTCCAGGTCGCGGTTTCCTTGTGCTCGCGATGCTGCAACGGAACCTAGGCATGCTCGCGTCAGTTATATATATATATGTATGTATAACAGGACGGGAGGTGTTTTGGATAGTTTTGGCCTCGGGTGGCCCTCGCTGGGCCTCGCGGGACCGTCGAAAGACGACTCGGGGCGAGAATTTGGCCCCGGGGGAAAGAATCGGGACTTCCAGGGACGCCGTCCTGAAAAAGTCAGGACGTCGCATGTCTGGGTTTCCTTGTGATCGCGATGCTGCGTCGGAGAGGCCCGATGTATACGTTCTACGTCTCGTCGCTTGGCCAGCCGAGGAGCCGAGGACCTCGGCGAGGCAGTCTGGTGTAGAGACGCCGCAGCGTCCCGCAGATGGGGGAGCCCCGCGCGTCTGCACAGCGAGCCCGCTGGCCGACCAGACGACTTGCCTTGCCAATGCCACCGCCGCCTTCGGCGAGGGGCCCCACCTGACGGTAATGAGTGCATTAACTGATTATGAGGAGGAGGAGGAGGAGGAGGAGGAGGAGGAGGAGGAGGAGGAGGGTCCCACTCCCCCGTGCAGCTCCGGCCTCGCGACGCGGGATCTCGGGGGCAGGTCCCCAAGAGCGCCGACGGCGCGACCCTGCGCGACGTCGCCGCCAAGGCCCTCGGTCTCGGCGCCGCGGAGGCGTGGAGGGACAACGAGTTGCACAAGCACAAACCTCGGGATGTGCGCGCGGATGTCTTGGATCGGCGCTGGGCCCCCCAATTCTGGCGCACGGAGCGCGCCAGTGGCGGCGCCGGAGGCGCCGCCAGGGGGCGCCCGGCGCAGATCCAAGGAGGAGGAAGAGGAGGAGGGGGAGGAGGAGAGCAGGAGGAGCAGGAGGTCGAGCAGGAAGAGGAGGAGGAGGAGGAAGAGGAGGAAGAAGAGGGAGGAGGAGGGGGGAAGAGGAGGAAGAAGAGGAGGAGGAGGAGCAGGAGAAGGAGGAGGAGGAGGGAGGAGGAGGAGGAGAGGAGGAGGAGGAGGAGGAGGAGGAGGAGGAGGAGGAGGAGGAGCAGGAGTTGGAAGGAGGAGGAGGAGGCAGGTGTAGCAGGAGGAGGAGGAGGAGGAGGAGGAGGAGGAGGAGGAGGAGGAGGGGAGCAGGAGTTGGAGAGGAGGAGGACGACGAGGAGAAGGAGAGGAGGAGGAGCAGGAGAAGGAGCAGGAGGAGGAGGAGGAGGAGGAGGAGGAGGAGCAGAGGGAGCAGGAGGAGGAGGAGGAGGGGGAGGAGGAGGAGGAGGAGGAGGAGGGGAGGAGGAGCAGGAGGAGGAGCAGGAGGAGGAGGAGGAGCAGGAGGAGGAGTCCGCGCGGACCTCCGCACGTTTGTGTGCGTGCGCCGCTCTCTGCTCCTCTGCAAGGCGGAGGCCCTGCAGCTGCTGCCCGTGGTGCGCCCCGCGCGGGGCCCGGCCGCGCTGGGCCGCGACGTGCTCGGGCCCGGCGGCGCCGGGGCCGGCGCCTTCGAGGCGCTGCTCCTGGCCCGGGCCCCGGAGCTGCTGCAGGCGGTCGGAGGAGGAGGGGTCCCAGGCTTCAGCTGACGGGCCTGTTTTCCACCACCACCACCACCATGAGTTGGAGGGGTGCAGGAGGAGGAGGAGGAGGAGCAGGAGGAGGAGCAGGAGCAGGAGGAGGAGGAGGAGGAGCAGGAGCAAGAGGAGGAGGAGGAGGAGGAGGAGGAGGAGGAGGAGGAGGAGGAGGAGGAGGAGGAGGAGGAGGACCCCCTCCCCCTCCTACTGGTGGTGGTGGTGGAAGACAGGCCCATCATAAGTCGGGCGTGTGCCTCTACAGGAGGGAGATTCAAACATAGTCACAAAATAATCAGGGGACGATTTGTGGACAATGTTTTGAGTTTGTTTGTTGAATCCTTGTTGGACTATTGTGAAGGCATGACGCGCGGTACCGCCGACCCCGTAAGACGTCGACGACGACCAGGAGGGGGAAGAGGAGAAGAAGGAGGAGGAGGAGGAGGAAAAGGACTTTCCCCTGGACTTCCCCCCTTTGGAAGGAGAAACATTTTTTTGACTATTGTTGATTGTTCGTCCCAAATCCGCCTGCAGGGGGACATGCCCGACCTAATCCCAAACCTTCTCGACTCGTTGAGAAAAATAGCGACGGAAGGTCTTTCGCTATCTTCGGCTTTTGGGGCCCGTATAACGGGCTTCGGGATCGTCAGAAACGATTCAGGAGATGAAGAACCAATCCCGGGGAAGGGTCGAGACCCTTGGGTCAGAGCGCCAGAGATGGGGGCACAGCAAACAGGGGCACGGCGAACGCCGATTTCCATGCTTGGCTATGCCCCCCGTTTAGGGGGCCCTGGGCGCCGAAGACGGGGGTACAGTAGACGGGGGCATGTGTTAAAGCCTGAGCCCCCGTTTGGCTACACCCCCGTTTAGGAAGCCCCGACTGGGGGTCGGAGCGTTGTGAAACAATCATGGCGCCGGGGGTCTGAGTCCCAGGGAGCCCTCGTCGCCTCGGCCGGATTCTCCGCGAGCTTCTGGTCAGACCTCACCCTGGGACAGGGCCTGGAATTAGCGGAATCGATGCTGTGTTGTCGACGTAAGATAAATCGGGCCCGTCCCTCCACAGGAGGAATATTCAAAAATGGTAAAAAAGTAGTCAGGGGATTATTTGGGAGTATTTTTGACCATTTGGGAGTATTGTTTGAATCTGTTTTCTTTCTCGTCGAAAATTCCCCTGTAGGGGGACAGGCCCGACTTAAACGGAAGAGTCAGGGTGGCCGTTCGCCAGAGTGACTTTTGGAGCGGGCGCGCCCCCTCCTCCCGATCGCTGAGCGCGATGCGACAGTGGCTGCTTGCGCGCTTGGATATGGCCACCTTGCGCCCCCTTATAATCCGCGCACTGAAGGTCACCCTTGCATAGGGCCACTCCTGGGCGTAGCTGATTTTGTCCTCTAGGTGGTGGAGCTGGTGGCCGCCACCGGCGGCGCCCCCTCCTCCGCGCCGCCGCCGCCGCCCTGCTTCCCGCAGCCGGGGGCGGCGTACCCGCTCGTGGGGCACCTGCTGCTTCTCTCCGGCCCGCAGCTGCCGACCTACAACCTCACCGCCAAGGTCGTTCTGTCGCCTCCTCTTTCGTTTCCTGTCCTCCCGCGTTGTCGTTTCTGCGCTTTTGGGTTCGTCGTTGCTTCCCCCTCGGCCTCGTCTTTCTCCTCTTCACCCTCGGTCCCTCGTCGCCCTCCCAATTAAAACCAAATAGCTGGACGCCCAAGTCCCGATCTGCTTTAGGCGCCTTCCTACTGGAAAAAAAAAACTCACCGCCAAGGTAAACATACAACATGAATACACCAAGACAGGATCGCGTCGTCAAGCAAGCCGGAAGCGAGGTTCTTGCCAGTTTCCGGCCTCGGGGAGCCCTCGCCAGGCCCTGGGGCCGTCAAAAACGGTTCAGGATGGATGAAAATCCGGTCGGTCCCGGGGAAAAAGTCTGGACTTCCAGGGACCCCGTATTGAAAAAATCTGGACGTCGCATGTCTGGGAATAGACCCCCCCCGGCCTGGGAGCGGCCACTCCACAGCAATCCGGGAACCCAGGGAGTCCAAGGGCGGCCCGAGACGGGACAAGAGGGCACCAGAAGGCGCCCAATGGGGGTCCAAGAGGCTTCCAAAACAGCCCAAGAACGCCCAGGAGGCCCCAGAGAAGCCCCAAGAGCGCTCCAAGACGATCCCCAAGAGGGCCCAAAGAGGCAAGGATCTGTGATTGTCCTTCTGTTTTTTATGTTTCGCGTTCTAGCGTTATTGGCTTCCTACGCTCCAAAATGGCCCCACAGGCCCCCAAGGCAGCCCCAAGACGACCCAAGAGGCACCCAAGAGGGCCCCAAGACGATCCAAGAGGGCTCCAAAACGGCCCAAGAGACGTCCAAGAGGATCCCAAGAGGGGGAGCATGAACCGACAATTCGAGCCTTCCGCCCCAAGAGGCCCCCAGGAGGCCCCAAGACGCTCCCAAGAGAGCCCAAGAGGCCCCCTAGAGCTCTACCAGGCCCCCAAACGGCCCAAAAGAGGCTTCCAAAACTGCCTCCAAGAGGCCTCCGAGAGGCCTCCCACGATATCCAGACGAACCCAGGCACGCTGGCGGGATGAGCCGGAGGCCACTAGACGGTCCAAGACGCCCAAGACGGCCTCCAGACGGCCCAAGGGGCCTCCTAGATACCCAAGATGCCTCCAAGAGGTCTCCCAAGAGAGCTCGAAGTGGCAAAAAAACAGTCCCTTCGGTTGTTGAGCAATTTTGGTGTTTCCGCATGTTACTCTTCCCGACGCTGCAAGACGCCCCAAGAGGCCCCGACGATCGCCCCAAGAGGGCCCAATAGGCTTCCAAGGCGCCCCAAGACGGCCCCAAGGCGGTTCCAAAACGGCCGAAGAGACGTCCAAGACGGCCTGCGAGGGCCCCAACCGCGGCCCAGGATCGGGAGCGTGAACCGAGAACCCGAGATCTCCGCCCCAGGAGGCCTCAAGAGGCCCCCAAGAAGCCGCAAATAGACCCAAAAGAATTCCAAAAGAGGCCCCGAGGGCATTTTGGAAAAGGGATTTCCAACAGTTCCCCTTTGTTCGCTTTCGCCTGGCAGCTTGGCTCACTTGCGAAGAAAATGAATGTCACATTTCCGCTGCCTCCTCCTCCTCTTCCTCCTTCTCCTCCCGCTCTTCCTCCTCTGCAGCCTCCTCCCCCTCCTCCTCATTCTCCTCCTTCCCCCCCAGGGAACCACGGCCAGCCGCGGCGAAGAGAAGGGCCCCCGAAGGGCATCTTAGGCGTGTCTTAGGCCGCCGTGGGTGGACTGTGGGAAGTCTCGGAAGCCACTTGGGCCGTCCTCGTGGTTGTGGAATCCCCGGAGAAGAAGCATCATAGAATAGAGGTCCCGGGAGTTCGACCATCCAGCCTAGCTAGAACCCGAGCGCGCGCAAAGCGCGTGATGGTTCTAGAATGCATGTACGTGTACAGATGTATATATATACACATTATGTAGATGAAGAGCGTGCAGACAAACAACCTCACCGCCAAGGTCTTCCCCCCGGGCTCGCCCGCGTACCCGTACGGCGCCACCGTGAGGACGTCCAACGGGGGCGTGCAGACCGAGATCCTGGACTTCGCCGAGGGCACGGTCTTCCACCGCGACGCCTCCGTCTACTCGGTGTTCTCCGCAGACGCCCGCCTCGCCCAGGAGCTCATCGACAGGAGCGCCGAGTTTCCGAAGCTCTGGAATCGCCCAGCCCAGAAGAACCTCCAGGATTTCACCGGCAACGGCCTGTTCACCAGCAGCGAGACCAGCGAGGACTGGCAGACCGGGCACAGTCTCCTCCCGCGCGGCTTCAACCAGATCAAGGTTCACGTGGCGTCTTCGGGGGACCTCGTCTGTCCCCCAAAGTGGTGTCTTTTCTCGTGCCCGACGCGGGCTTCATGCGGACCCGACGTGGATTTGAGATGGATTCGATACGAATTCGACACGGCTTCGTCACGGACTCGACGAGCCTGATTTGGATTCGACGCGTATTCGATGCGGATAGGGGCGCGACGGGACAGACAAGGTCCTCGGAAGATGCAACAGAACAAGGTGAAGGCATTCGCGCCGCAGATCTTGTCAAAGACCCGCGCCTTCGTGAGGGAGTGGTCGTCCCTCCCGGCCGGGCATCTCGTCACAGACGTGAACGACTGGCTCACCGCGATGACCGCGGACGCGGTGGTCATTGTAAGGAAGATAGAGAGGGGGGTGGGAGGATGGTCTGGCCGAACGAAAGGGGGGGATAGGGAAAGGGAGGGTTACGAAATCTGCTGCATGCAGCTGGTTTCGGCCCCGCCGCCGGGCCCATTCCTCGATACATGGGCGCCCCCCGGCGCCGGGAGGCGCTGGGAAAATCAGCTACTTGAGCTGAGTATCTGCCCTACCCTCTGCTGTCCCCCCCCTCTCGTTCCCCCCGAGATGGGGTTGGGAGAAATGAGGTTCTATCACTACCCGTAGGCGGTCGAAGGCATCGCGCATCGAATGCGAATGCTGCTGCTCAGGCCCTTCCTCCTGCCAACCCCTCCCTCCCAACAGGATAGCTCTTCTCCTCCCACAACCGTGGCGCGCACCAGGGGAGCGGCGCGGGGGGGGGGGCGCCCTTCGGAAAAGGCGGGGGCGCTCCTCACACGGCAGGGGGCCCCTTTTGGAGGCCCTCCCCGCCGCCGCGGCGCCCCCTCGCAGAGGCCCTCGCGAGCCTTCCCGCCTATCCGCAGATCAGCACCCCGCGCCCTCGGCGCCCCTGCCGCCGGCGGCCTCCTGCGCGCCCCGCCCAGGTCAGCTGCAGCATGGGCATGGACATGCGGAACGTTGAGCGGCTGGGCGCCGGGCAGCCTCCCCACCCCTTCGTGGACTCGTTCCGCTTCGGCCTCGGCTACTCCGGCGGCACCGTCACGCCGAAGAGCGAGTTCGGCCTGCGGCGGTTCGTTCCCTTCTTCGGGGCCGCGCGCCGCCTCAAGGACCGCTACGGCCTCCACAAGAAGAGGCTCGAGGACCTGGTGGAGGAGATGGTGGCCTCCACGCGGCGCGGCGAGCTGGGCGGCCAGAACTCCATCATCCGCAGCATGCTCGAGGACAGGGCCTCGTCCGGAAAGCACGTGCGGTACGGCGTGCTCTACGCCCACATCATCAACCTGATGATCGCCGGCCACGAGACAACTGCGGCCACCCTCGGCTTCACCATGCAGCTGCTGGCCGAGCACCCCGAGTGCGAGGCCAGGGCGCTGGAGGAGGTCCGCCGGGTGCTGCAGGGGCGCACCGAGCCGGAGGCCGAGGACGTGCCCAAGCTGCAGTACGTGGAGCAGTGCTTCCGCGAGGCGCTGAGGCTCTACAGCCCGGTGACCGGCCTCACCAGGGACGCCGCGCAGGACACCCTGCTGAACGGCTACGCCGTCTACCAGGGCAGCCGGATCACCATGGTCACCCGCGCGCTACACACGAACCCGGAGTACTGGGGCGGATCGTTCGGCGACCCGCTGAGCTTCAACCCAGACCGCTTCTCTCCGGAGGCCGTCGCGGCCCGGCACCCGAACGCCTACCACCCCTGGGGGTTCGCCACCCGGGCCTGCATCGGGAGCCAGTTCGCGCTCTTCGAGGCCAAGACCTTCCTCGCGTCCATGCTCATCCACTTCAAGTGGGTGGGGGTCCCGGGCTACAAGCTGAGGGCCACCGTGGAGGCTGGGGGAGCCGCCCCCTCGGCGCACCACCTCGCTCTGCACATCTACCCGCGGCCGGGGGGCCCCTGCTGCGGGCCGAGCGGGTCCATGAAGGTTCTCGCGCCCTTGGAGTCCCCGGTCGCGCCACTGCAGCCGCCACCGGCAGGGATGTCGGCCGCGCAGGGCGCCACGACGTCTTCGGCGGCGGGCGGCCCGATGCCGGTGATGAAGGTGTTGTACGGCTCGAACTCTGGGGCCAGCCAGGAATTCGCGTCGCAGGTGGCCGCTGCCTCCCGCAAGCTCGGCTTCGACGCGTCCACGGCGACCTTAGACAGTGTGGTGGAGGAGAAGGGCATGGTTCCCGACGGACGCGTGGTGGTGGTTGTCACCTCGACCTACAACGGTCTGCCGCCAGACAACGCGAAGAAGTTCAAGGCCTGGCTCCAGGGTCAGCAGTCAGGCTCCTTGGCTGGGCTGCGCTTCGCCACGTTCGGCCTGGGTAACTCACAGTGGCACACCTACCAGCAATTTCCCAAGGAGGTCGACGCGGGCCTCACGCGCTGCGGTGCTCAGCGCCTCTTCGACCTGGGCACTTGTGACGTCGACGGCCCGTCATTCGAGTCCGACTTCGAAGAGTGGCTCGAGGCGCTCATGCGCGTGGTGGGTGGGACGTCTCCGAGCTCCAGCCCAGTCGCGGCGGCCGTTGATGACAAGCACGACCAAGAGTTCGTGTTGCTGGGTCCTGGAGTGAAGTTCGATGGGCCTCTGTACACCAGCAGCAAGGATCGAAGAAGAAAAAGAAACATAAACTGAATAAACACAAGCTGTTGGAGGTCCTCGCGGTTTTCCTTGATCGGCGCTGGACCCCCCTCCCTTGCGCGTGGAGCAGGAGGGAAAAAACACACAGACACAATTCATCGTCGATCCCCCCCAAAATATGGGAAGATATGGGAATTGGGGGGGAAGGCAAAACCCCAAAGAATACAGGGAAATATGGGGAATCCTTTAATTTGTGTGTATTTATTTGTGTGTCCCCGGGCCCCTTCAGTGGAGCGCGCCAGGGGCGGCGCCGGAGACGCCGCAACGGGGAGCCATCGCCCCTCCCGGAAGCCCGCGCGGACCACCGGACGTGTACGTTGGTGAGTGCTTCGGGAGCCTCGAGACGGGGGTCAGTGCAGACGGGTGTCGGCCAGGGCACCGGATCCTGCAGGATCCTGCGAAGACCCCCTCTGGCTGACCCGGGCTAGCGAGCCGCTCGTGGCCCCGAGGCGGCCGCGCCTGTTGGCTGACCCGGGTTTGCGAAGACCTGCGCTGCAGTTTTTGTTCCTGCATTGTAGTTTTTTGGTTTCCTGCTGACCCGGGTCTGGATTGACCCAGGTCAGAAGATCCCCGAGTGCTGCTCCTCACCGTCTGGAGGACCTGTTCCTGGAGCTCGACAAGGCAAAGGCCCGCATCAAGAAGGACAGCCCTGCTCCGCACACCCTTCAGGTTAGGATGCTCCAACCTACTTTCGCCTTGATCACCAGGGAGAGTTTCGAGCACCAGAAAAAAGTACCGAAACTCGAGGGTTTTCACGTGTCCGGCCCTGGGAGACATTTGTCCGACGCTGTTTCGACACTGTTTCGATACTCTTTCGACACTTTTCTGGGTGCTCGAAATTATTTCTGGGATGCGGTCCTTAAGTACGACTGAAGCAATATAACCTCCAGGCCGACTTCAAGCTCCACACGATCCAGGCCGCCGAGGCGAGCCGGGAGCTGTGCCAGAACCCGGAGGGACGCAGCGTGCGCCACGTGACGCTGCGCCTCTCGGAGGAGCTCGGCGAGTACCGCGCGGGCGACCACCTCGAGGCTCGAAAAAGAACGGCTGTAGCCGGGCCGTTGCAGAAGGAACCCTTTTCGTTGGGGAGGGGCTCAGTGCTCCATTCAGGAGGGGAACGAACACACAGACACAATTCATCGTTGATTCCCAGAAAATGTGGGAAGTGGGGGGGAAGACACGAATCCAGAAAATATAGGTAAAAGAGGAATTCTGTTATTTGTGTCTATTTATTTTACTCGTTTTACAGCTTGTCTTACCCGGAGATCCTCGCGTTGCAAGTTTTCCACGAAGGGAGTTTTTGCTCCGTTTCGGGCCCCGGGGGCCCTCACAGATCGACCTGGCTAGAAACGTTACGCAGAAAGATGGGGCCCTGGGCTCCGGTCGTGATGTCTGCGATGTGGCATTTGTTGTGCAGGGTCGGGTCTCAGGGCAGGTTGTCCTCAGGCCTTCTGCGGGAAGTCGAAGCTTATGGGTCCCTTCTGACAGCGTGTCGACTGCACCCTCTTGCGGGACGGGAAAATGACCACAGCCACTGCTTCTTGTTTGCGTCGCCTTCAGCCAGCCGAAAAAGAAGCAGTGGTTGTGGTCATTTCCCTGGTGCCAATCTCAGCGAAATTGACCACAACCACTGCTTTGTTTCTGCTGGCTGGAAGGCGGCAACAAAAGAAAAGCAGTGGCTGTGGTCGTTTTCACGTCCCGTACCTCTGGGGCCCGCGCGCATTTCTTGGGCCTGGGCTGGGGCCCCTGGCGGCGCCTCTGGCGCCGCCCCAGGTGCGCCTCGCGCACCAGGTAGGGGGGGGTCCGGCGCTGGCCGGGAAGTAGTCCGCGCGGCCCTCCGACGGCTGCACCCGAAGGGGCAAACCACGGGCAGAAACAGGAGCTTTTGCTTGGCGTCGCTCGGACGTGTGCATTCTTCCTTCGGCGATGACCATCAAGGAGCATCCTTGATCATTTCCTGGCATCGCTCGGACGTGTGCGTTTGTTCTCGGCGAGAACCATCGAGGACCATCCTGGATCATCGAGCAAAAAAAACACCTACGAAACCGAAAAATGCACGAAAAATGGACGTCCGAGCGACGGCAAGATTTGGCGAAAAAACCAAGCACGAAACCGAAAAAAACACAGGGACTGGACGTCCGAGCGATGGCCAGCTTGGCTCTCCGCGCGGGATTCTTGGATCCGCGCTGGGCCCCGCCGGCGGCGTCTCCGGCGGCGCCCCTGGCGCGCGGAGCGCGCCAGGGAGGGGGGTCCAGCGCAGGTATAAGACATTCACGCGGAGCGCCAAACGTTTATGTTTCTGTAGTTATGGTTTCTTCGATTCACGTCTAGTGTTAAGTCGGGCCTGTCCCTCTACAGGAGGAATATTCAAAAATAGTCAAACAATAGTCTGAGGACATTTTTGGAGTGTCTTTAGCCATTTGTGCGTATTTTTTGATTCTGTTTTTTTCGTCAAATCCCCCTGTAGGGGGACAGGCCCGACTTAAGTCTAATGTCGTTTCTTCCTCTCCAGGTGTTCCCCCCCAACCCCCTGGAGCTGGTCGTGATGGCCCTGGATGCGGTCGGCCTGTCACCACAGGCCGCGGTGGTGTGGGACCCCAGCGTGGGCGACCGGATCAAGTTCGACCTGAAGGAGGGGATGCAGGCGCTGCGCAAGCTCTTGCCGAAGTACTTGGTCACGGCGGAGCTGTTCATGCAGTGGATCCCGGACCTCGCCGCCGTACCCAACAGGAAGACGATCGGCTGGCTCGCTGGAAAGCTGACGGACGAGAGTGCGCGCGGGCAGCTGCGAGCGCTGGGAGCGGACGCCAAGGCGTACAGCGAGAAGGTGGCCTCCCCGAAGCTCTCGCTGGCGGAGGTGCTGCAGCAGCACAAGGGCGCGTGGAGCCTCGCCATCGGCGAGCTCGCTGCGCACGCAAAACTGCTGCAGTCCAGGTACTACAGCGTGTCCTCGAGCCCTGCGGGGGCCAAGGACAAGCGCATCGTGACCCTGAGCGTCGGCCAGCTTGAATTTAAGACTGGCACCGGGCGCCTGCACAGGGGCGTCGCTTCCACTGCGCTGGGCAACCTCGCCGCGGGCGACGTCATCCTGGGCTCCGTCCGAAAGCTCTCGAGCGGCTTCCACGTGCCGGACGACCTGCTGGCGCCGATGATCATGGTTGGGCCGGGCACTGGGCTCGCGCCGATGATGGGATTCTTGCAGGAGCGCGAGCACCTGCTGAGGAGCGGCAAGAAGCTCGGCCCCGCCGTCCTCTTCTTCGGGTGCCGCAACAGCTCCCAGGATTTCCTGTACCGCGAGGAGCTGCAGGAGTTCCTGAAGACTGGCGCCCTCACCGAGCTCCACGTCGCCGCCAGCCGGGAGGGCCCGCAGAAGGTATACGTGCAGGACGTGATCGTGGAGAAGTGCCAGGAAGTCTGGCGGCTGCTGCAGCACCCCAAGGCCGCGATCTACGTCTGCGGCGACGCCCGCGCCATGGCACCCGACGTCAAGAAGGCGTTCCAGCGCGTCGCGGAGCTCTGCGGCGGCCGGTCCACCGCCCGCGCTGCGGACCTGGTCGCGTCCATGGTGGAAGGCGAGCGCTACCTCGAGGACGTGTGGGCGGCCTGAGCCTCTGTCGCAGGCCTACAGGTTGACACCAACACCGATATACTGGCGGTGCGCGTCCACCGAGGGAAGAAGATCCCGATCTTGGCGATGGTGGCACTGCTTCTGGCTTCCAGGGTGGCCGAAATCTCCCACCACCCACACCGACATCGAGGATGAATCGTCCCCTGTGGAGGCAACCCCCTGTGTTGGTGCTGGTGGGCCGGACGAAAGGGGGGATTATGAATGGGGTGGGGGTACGAAATCTGCTGCATGCAGCTGGCTTCGGCCCCACGGAGGAGCCCATTCTTCGATACATAGCCGCCTCCGGCGCCGGGAGGCGCCAGGAAAATCAGCTGCGTGAGCTGCTCCTCAACCCTCTCCTTTGCTATCCCCCCCTTTCGCCCGACCCGATCTCTGGCCTCCCAGGTCCAGCGTAAAAGTAGGGGGAGGGGGAGGGAGAGGGGGAGGAGGAGGAGGAGGAGGAGAGGAGGGAGGAGGAGGGAGGAGGAGGAGAGGAGGAGGAGAAAGAGGAGGAGGAGGAGGAGGAGGAGGAGAGGAGGAGGAGAGAGGAGGAGGTAGGAGGAGGAGGAGGAGGAAAGAGGAGGAGGAGGAGGAGGAGGAGGAGGAGGAGGAGGAGTGGGTGGATCCAACTCTGCCCCGTGGCCGCGGCAGCACCGCCCCCCGCGGCGGCCCCGCGGCGCACGTCGCACCCCGCCGGGGAGGCCCAGGCGCTCGCCGCTGGGCCTGGAGGCCGCGATCCCGGCGGCCCTCCTCGCGATCGCGGGCCAGGCCCTCCTCCTCCTCTCCTTCCTCTCTCTCTCCTCCTCCTCCTCCTCCTCGCTCCTTCCTCCTCCTCCTCCTCTCCTCTCCCTCCTTCCTCCTCCTCCCTCTCCCTCCTCTCCTCCTCCTCCTCCTCCTCCTCCTCCATCCTCCTCCTCCTTCCTCTTCCCTCCTCTCCTCCCCCCCCTCCTCCTCCTCCTCCTCCTCCCTGCCCCTCCTTTCTCCTCCTTCTCCATCCCTACTCCTCCTCCTCCTCTCCTCCTCCTCCTCCTCCTTCTCTTCTCCTCCTTCTCTCTCTCCTTACTCCTCCTCTTCTCTCCTCCTCCTCCTCCTCCTCCTCCTCTCCCCCTCACTCCTCCTCCTCCTCCTCCTCCTCTCCTCTCCCTCTCTCTCTGCCTCCTCTCTGCTCTTCCTCCTCCTCCTCTCCTGCTTTCTCCTCTCTCTCTATCCTCCTCCTGCTCCTCCTCCTCCTCCTCCTGCTCCTCCTCCTCCTCCTTCTCGTGCTCCTCCTCCTCCTCCTCTTCTCCTTTCATCTGTGGAGTTGTTGCACAGAGGTCGACTACACGTGAGATTGACCCTTCGCCGGAGTGATCTTTGGTGCGTGCTCATCGGGCTCCCCCCGATCGCCGAGCACGATGCGACATAAGCGGCCCACACCCTTGGGTTTGGCTGCTTCGCGCCCCCAAGAACTGCGCACCAAAGGTCGCTCTTACCCGGGC
>CAUYUJ010020912.1:0-12500 GCA_963575745.1 Prorocentrum cordatum | reverse complement strand
ACTAGTTGGGTTTCGTAGTCGGATGGCTCACCTCGCTCGCGGATGGCGGAGCGTTGAGGTTTGTGCGTGATGTAGATACAGATCGGGCCGATGTGCTTCTTGAGCTGCCACGCGCAGACCCGGCGCGGCAGGTGGGATCTGGCGTGGGCAGCATGCTGGGCCCCCGGCCAATTTCGAACATTGAGTGATGCTTTACCGTCCGCTCCTCCCTCTGCCTACCAGCACTCCACCCTCCCAGTCCTGACCCCTATGCCTCTCTTGCCTCCCCCCTCCTCGACCTCCTTCCGTAACCGACCTCCCTCCACCTCCTCCCTACCTCCCTCCATCCCACCACAGCAAACAGGGCGGTGGGGTGGAAACCACGCGTGGAGCGCCTTGTGGGAAATCACCGATGTCTGGAGACTGCCAGAAGGACCCCCCCCAATCAGAATCAGCACCATCATCGTCACCAACGACATTGCCTCCATCAGCATCACCACCCCCACCATCATCAGCATCACTACCATCGCCAATCACCCATCTTCAGCAGCTTCATCAGCATCATCATCATCATCAGCATCATCATCATCATCATCAGCATCGTCATCATCATCATCATCATTATCATTAGCATCATCAGCATCATTATCATCATCATCATAATCATCGTTTTCGTCTTCATCATCATGATCGCCATCATCATCATCATCATCATCAGCAGCAGCAGCATCATCAGCATTATCATCACCAACATCATCATCCCCAACATCATCATCATGCACCATGCAAAGGGCAACTTTACCAGCAACCACATCAACATCGTCCTTATCATTGTCGCCCATGCCATGATCTTCATCAACATCATCAACATCATCATCATCATCATGATCATCATCATCATCATCATCATCATCAGTATCAACAACATCATCATCGTCATCATCATCACATCATCTCCACCACCACCATCTCCACCACCAACATCATCATAACCATCATCATGGGGCTCCGCAGCCCCAGACGACGTCGCGCTGGCTGCGAGCAAAGTAGCCGCTCCCGCTTGGCCGGATAAGCGTGCCAGGTGCGCGGTGACACATCCTTGGCACGAAGTGCCCAGCTTGCTCAACGAACTTTCACACGCGCGCCCGCGCACTCCACCATTTCCAATTTTCCAGCAAGCCGTGCAGAAGGCCCAGATGGTGCAAGGATATCTCCCTGCGATCTCCGCTTCGCAGCTCGCCGAAGCCGACAGAGCAAGCGCAGCGCCCATCTGCGGCCGCACAGTACGGGGAGAGAAATCAGGCGATGTCCTGGACATTTGTGGACTTGCTGGCCGGCAGCGTGGCGATTCCATCACGAGCGGCGCACATGTCCATAGCCGCGCCCTCGCAGTCTGCAATCCGGGGCGCGATCCCGCGGATACGCGTTCGCACGGCTACGTTCCGCTTCGGGGCATCCGCGAAGAAGCGCTCCGCATCTGCGAGGTCGCGTCCCAGGGGCCCGGCCCGCACGGCCGCGGATACGGATACGGTTTTCGCGAGCGTCTTCTCTTATTGGCCGCAGGCGCCTCCGAAACAATCGCCCTCGGCTGGAGCTCTCAGCTACAGCCAGAAACGGGCCTCCAGTGCTCTACTCTACTGTGAATGGTCGAGCCCGCTCCACATCTGCAATGTCCCCGAATCCGGGACAGTACGGTAGGTTCGTGCGGCGTTGGCGCGCCGGTGTCGACGGCGAAGGCGTTCAATGTTGAATTCTGCGACGCGGAAGCACCGATGTGCACGGTAATGCCAGTGGACCCGATTGGATTCAACCTTGAACAATCGGGGTCACGATCGATTCAAGATTGAAGTATCGACGCGGCGTCCCCGCACGAACCTAGCGTAAGTTTTCCACCCACGCGGTTGTGTTTGTCCGCGTCCGCCTGCGCTTGCTCACCGAGCCAGCGCACCTTGCAGGCCTCGCGTTGCGTTGCCAGCATCATGACGCATGCGCTCAAGGTCCACCATCAGCCACCTCGAATGGATTCAGAATATTAGTCATCATCATTCATCATCATCATCATCATCACCATAATCATCAACATCATTATCAGAATCATCATTCTCACCATCGTCATCATTTTTCTTCATAATCATCAGCATGAACATCATCATTATCATCAGCATCATCATGATCAGCATCACCATCATCATCAGCATGATCATCATCAACATCATCATCGTTGTCATCATGATTACCATCCTCATCAGCATCCTCATCATCGTCATCATCGTCATCGTCATCATCAGCATCGTCATCGTCATGATCATTATCATCATCGTCTCGGGCACTGTCTTCATCATAATTATTTCGTCTGGGAGCCGCCCCGACCCCCTCCCCCCCCCAGCCCCCCACCCCCTGGGTGCGAGCACCCGCACGAGCAAGAAGCAGGCTGCGGAGTAGGGAGTCGCAATGCTTAATATCATCGCTGCGCGTTGCCGCTCGTGGATGTCTTTTCGATGCGCCTTGGGGAGGGCGCCCCAGGGGCCGTCATCACCAAAACCCTTCACCGTTCAGTACTCATCATCATCATCATCATCATCATCATCATCATCATCATCATCATTATCATCATCATCATCATCATCATCATCATCATCATCATCATCATCATCGGCTGCAGCAGCATCATCATCATCATCATTATCAGCATCATCATCACCAGCAGCAGCATCATCCTCATCATCAGCATCATATCCGTGATCATCAGCATAATCATCATCGTCAGCATCGTGATCATCCGCATGATCATGATAATGATAATGTTGGTGGTAATGATGATTATGATGTTGATGATGTTGACCATCACAATCAACATCAGCATCATCATCCTCATCAGCATCACCATTATCAGTATCGTTGTCATTATCAGCCTGGTCATCGTCCGCATCACACTCACCACTTCCATCGTCATCAGTACAATCGTCCTCGTCATCGTCGCCATCACTGTCACCTCCAACAACATAAAGAAGAACGACGTCGCCATTATCATCGTCGTTGGCATCATATGGCATCGTCGTCTATGCCGTCGACAGCATCTCCATCATCACGAGCATCCTCGCTCTCATGTTCAACACCACCATCGTCGTTCCCATCCTCATCGTCATCGTCATCGTCAGCATCAACACCACCGTCGTCGTAATCATCATCATCACCATCATCATCAGCATCATCAATATCAGCATCAGCATCAGCATCATCATCCGCATCATCATGATAGAGTGCAGAGACATCGCATGGAGCATCTTTCGGAACGTCCGAGAAGTGAGCGAAGTGGAAGAGGGGAGCACGGAATTCAACATAGAGAAGTCTCAGGGGCCCCCCAGAAACAGTTTGGGGTCTCGGGCCTTCCGTCTCTCCCCTTTCCCCTCCTTTTGAGGTCGTGTCGTCGTCTCCTCCCCCCCTTGGCTTGGGCGCCCTGCTAAGCCCGCGCGTCCCCCTCCCCAAGGACCAGCAGCTGCTCCCCCCGCACTGAATCGATTGGACTCGCGATGTAAGGTTGCGAGCCTCTCTTACGGGGCCACCTCGGTGCTCGGTCCTTGAGCTTCGGGGTATGCCCCCTGCCAGCCCTAGTGACAAAGCAGGGCTGTAGCACAACCAAACGCAGGAGTTGTTGGCAATAGCGCGTAGATCTCCCGGGTACGTGCTCTGACGTTACCCCCTCATGCGGATATCCATGTCCTTGTCTCCTCCTCCTCCTCCTCCTCCTCCTCCTCCTCCTCCTCCTCCTCCTCCTCCCTCCTCCTCGGGGGGTGGGGGCCCCGCGCTCGGGCCACACCCTCCACACGCTTGTCGCGATATCGCTCCCTCGCCTCCCGCCGCTGCCCCTCGCCGGGGCGCCTCGTGCACAGATCGCCACTCGCTTCACAATGCCTTCGCACACGCCCCCCACCCGCACTGCCAGCTCTTGCCGCCCGCTGCCGCGCCGCCCTGCACCTAGGACCCCCCTCCCTCCTTGACTTCGAGGGCCCCGCTCCTCGGGCGATCGCAGACATGGGCCAGGGGGGGGCGCGGACTAGCGACATTCCGCTCTCCGCGGGGAATGCGGACCTGGAGCTGGTAGCGGGCGGGCCCGCATTCTTAATGTTGGGGAGGAGCTCACCTGGAACATGGTCTGGCGACGCGAGCCCTTTCCATGATCGCTAATCCAATGCCTGCGCGCCCGAAGAGAAGCTCCAGGGGCCAGCATGCACGCAGGTGGGCTGGGATGAGCTCGGGCCCAGCCGCTACGCGCGCTGCGCCCCGCGCCCCCAGGTCTCCCCTTTCTCCCCCCCCTCCTCCCTCCTCCTATCCCTCCTCGCCTCCTCTCATGTCCAGCTGCTCATCTGCTCCTGCTCCTCCTGCTCCTCCCCCTCCTCCTCCTCCTCCTCCTCCTCCCCCTCCCCTTTCCCCCCCCGAAGTTGGCGTCGGGGGTGGACAGAACCCCCACCCTGACACGTCGATTCGTGAATTGTCTAGTCCGTTTTTGGTTCTCGAGAGGGCGCCGCGGTCGTCATTTTCCAGGCTTGCGCCCGCCAGATTTGGGCCCGAGGTCGTTGTTACCAGACCACGCCTTACTACAGGGGTTTCTGTCCATCCCAGATCCATGGTACCAGGTACATGTTCGGCATCCGTCGCTATCGCCGTTCGGTTGTTCCTTCGTCTTCCTTTTGTGTCGAAGTTGTCGGCTTCTGTCCACTCCTGCCATCGCCGGTGGGAGAAAAGGCATGAGGGCTTCAGTCGTTCGACAAGACAGTCCACAACTTGACGGCATCGAGGAGGAGGCGGAGGAGGACGATCAGGAGGAGGAGGATGAAGACGACGAGGGTTAGGAGGAGGGGGCGGAGGAGGAGGAGGAGGAGGAGGACCACTACGAGGAGGCGCAGGAAGATGAAGTGGCAGAGCCGCAGGACGAGCAGCAGCAGGAGGGGGAGGAGCAGCGGGGCCTGGGGAGGAGAGCGAGGACGAGCGAGACGCAGGGGCGCCAGCAGGAACAAGAGGGGCTCGATGCGGGGCAGGAAGGGGGAAGAGGAACGCGACGAGGAGAGAGGAGGGACTCCTCCCTCTCCTCCCCTCCCTCCTCCCTCCCACTTGCCCTCCCTCCTCCTCCCACTCCTGACCCTCCGCCCCCCCCGCCGCCCCCTTCCCCCCGAGGGAGGGGATGGAGGAGGGGGAAGGAAAGGGGAGGAGGAGGAGTAGGAGGAGGAGGAGGAGGAGGAGGAGGAGGAGCAACCAGGAGCGGGGAACGAGGACGAAGGCCACGCTGGACGGCGGCGGCGGCGGTGGGCGGCGGCAGCGGGCGGCGGGCGGCGCCCCCGAGGATACCGACGGCACCGACCTGGTCGCGCCCGCTGTGGCCGGGGACGCCTGGCCCTGGTCGCTGTGCCAGTGGGCGAGCAGCCGGGACGACAGCGAGAGCCAGAGAGCCCAGAAGAGGAGGCTGATCAAAGACGAGATCAAGCAGGAGACTCCCCTCCTGCTACCCTTTTCTCTTCTTTTTCTCCTTCTTTCTCTTCTTTGCCTACCATCCTCACTCTCTCTCATCCTATCCGCAAATCTCTCCTGAAGCACTCCTCCTTCTCCCATACTCCTTCGCCCTTCCTCCCTACTCCCTACCTCGGCTCCTTCTTAATTCTCCTTTCTCCTTACCCTCTCTCTCTCCTCTCTCCTCTCTATCATTCTCCTCCTCACTTCCTCCCACATCCCTCCGCCTCCCTCAAGAATATACCACTTTCCTCCCTCCGATCATAAGATTCCCTCCATCCTCCTCCTCCTCCTCCTCTCTCCTCCCTCCTCCTCCTTTCCTCTTCTCTTCACATTTTCTCCCTTTCCTCCCTCCTCTCCTACAACAACTCATCGTCCTCATCACCTTCATCTCATCCTCTCCTTCCCTCCCTCTTTCTCCATTCTTCTTCCTCCTCCTCCTCCTCCCTCCCTACCTCCTCTCTCTTTACTCATCTCCTCATACTCCTCCTCCTTCCTACTATTCCTACTTACCTCTTATCCTACTTCCTCTTTCTCATCATCTCCTCATGCTCCTCCTCCTCCTCTCTCCTCTCCTATTCTCTCTTATCCTCTTCCTCCCTCCTCTACTCTGCTCCTCTCATTCCTCTACCGCTCCTCCTCCCATCCTCCTATCCGCATTATACTTCCTAATCAATTCATCCCCTCCCTCCCTTTCTCCCTCTCCCTCATCCTCTCTCCTCCCCTCTCTCTCCTCCTGCCTCTCATCACCTCCTTCCTTCTCCTCTCTTTCTTCTCCTCCTTCGCTCTACTTCTCTCCTCCTCTGCCTCCTTCCTCACTTCTCCTTCATCCTCCTCCCTCTCTCCTCTCCTCCCTCCTATCTCCTCCCTCCTCCCTCCTCTCTTCTCCCTCCTCCCCTCCACCCTCCTCCTCCCCCGGCCGCCGTTTTGAAGCCCTCCTGGGGCCCTCGTGGGCCATCCTGCAATCGCGCGCGCGCCTGCGGGCGCGCCCGCCCCTCCGCCGCCCAGCACCGCGGGCCTCGGCCTCGAGGCCGCTGGAAGGGTGGCCTGCGTCTGCAGCAGCGGGTCGAGGGGAGGCCCATGCCAAGGAGCACCCTGCCTGCCTCCAGGTTGCCCTGGGTTTACCAGCCTGGAACATATCCCTATCCCTATGCTGGGCACCTCCTCATCACGATGCCAATCTTAGGGATTCCCTCTTTGTTTGAGGGCGAATCCCTAAGATTGTCGTCGCCTTTTGGCGTGCCAATCTTAGGGATTCCCTCATTGTTTGAGTGAGAATCCCTAAGATTGTCGTCGCCTTTTGGCGTGTCAATCCTAGGGATAGGGATACGTTCGAGGCTGGTAATGGGTTTGTTAGGCTCCGAGGATTTTGCTCTGGGAAGCGTGACGCTCCCACGCCAAGAAGCAATGGACGTCCTGGGGTCTCAGGGTTGGGCTTCCCGTGGAAGGTTTCTTGTGGATTGGCCTCCATTGTATCAGCGAGTAGTCAGGTCCGCTCAGCACCCTGCTTGCCTCCAGGTTGCCCTGGGTATGTTGGGTTCCGAGGATTTTGCTCTGAGAAGCGTGACGCTACCCACACCAAGAAGCAATGGACGTCCTGGGGTCTCGGGGTTGGGCTTCCTGTAGAAGGCTTCTTGTGGACTGGCCTCCATTGTATCAGCGAGTAGTCAGGTCCGCTCAGCACGACCTTGGCCTTGCCCAACGCGTCCCTCGGGCCATAACACTGGAGCCATCTGGAGGCCCTGGAAGGCCATCGGAAGCGAAGGTGCGAGAAGGCATCACAGAATCATTGATTTCCCTCTCTTAGGGGCGTCCCAGGCAGGTTTTCGGGCCACTTGGATCCGTCTTGCAGCGGTCTTGGGCATCTTGTGGCAGGTTGGAAGCCATCTTGAGCGACGCTGCATTATAGTAAGCCATATTGGAGGCCAGTTCACGCTCTCTGGGACCTTCTTGGAGCCATCTCAGGCCGCTCGAACGCTACAGCGCCTCGTGGGGCGCCCCATCCATACCCAGAGGGAGGGTGTTAGGGAAAGGGTAAACACCTCCCCGATAAGGAAGAGGGAATCTGGAAAATGAAAGAAAGACTTCGCTAAACCACTTGCGCCCAGAGAGCTGGTGGGATTAACTTGACTGCTGTGGCCGTGTTGTAGCTCCCCCGGGTCCGTTTCAACGCCTCCGGGGCTTTCCCCTTTATCTAGCGTGTGGAGTGACCTGTTGTACGCCCTTGGGGGCCATCCTGGAACCCTGAGATCTTGGCGTTGCGTTTGTTTTTGCAACGGGCGTCTTCGTGCAATTTCGGGCCCCGGGACCCTCGCAGATCGATCCGGCTCGAACAATGACGCAGAAAGATGGGGTCGGGGGTTTGGGCCGTGATTTTCTACGATGCTGCCATTTGTTGGCAGCGTCGGATCTCCAGGAAGCCATCGGCCGAAAAGGCGAAGCGGGACTGGAAGCAGTGTCCCTGCGGGTCCTCGTGGGGTGCCCGTGGGAGGCGCCTGGGGAAGTGCACTAGGGGCCATTCCGGGGCCCTCCTCCTCCTCCTTCTCCTCCTCCTCCTCCTTCTCCTCCTTTTGGGCCATCTCGGGGCTCGGGGCATTCCTGCTGGCTCCTAGAGCAGATTGGAGGCGAACTACAGCCTGGAAGGCAAGCACACATTTTCCCAAACCGGCAGGCCCTGTCGACCGGCTGTGGCCGGCCTCGGGCCGTCTGACGAGAGCGGTGGTGGCATCCGTGGCCGAGCCTCGACTGGAGTTCCACCTGCATCCGGGCCCTGGACTCCTGCTCGAAGGGTTCCTCATCCAGTGCCTCGTGAGGGTCCTGGGGCCTCTTGGGGGCACACTGGGGGCCATCTCGAAGATCAAGGTGGGGCATCTTGTGCGATCGTGGAGGCTCGTGGTGGAGGCTCGTGGGCCGCCGCCTGGGGCCGTCGTGGAGCCCCCCTACTCGTGGGTTTCTTGGTGAGCGTCGGGCCCCCCCCCCCCCCCCGACAGGGGGTCCACCTCGCCCCGTCGTCGCGCCGCGACGGGGGGTCCGAGCGCCTGCGGCGCGCGGTGGCTGCCCGCGACGGGGGTCGGCGTGGGGCTGTCGGCGGGGGTGACGCCCCCTCGGACGCTTACTGAGAAGCTCGGAGTAGTGCAATTGATAATCCTCGACTCTCCGGCCGCCCTCGCGCCGTCCCCCTGCGCCCACCTGTCGGCGGGGGTGACGCCCCCTCGGAGTAGTGCAATTAAGAATCCTCGACTCCCCGGCCGCCCCCCTCGCCGCCCACCTTCGGCGGGGAGCGGGGGCTTCAGGGCAGCTGCTCCCCACGGAGGGGGCGAGGGCCACGTTCCCTGGCAGATCGCGCTGCCTCCGCCCCTCCCCCAGGGCCAGGATCCCTGGTATCGCAGCTGGAGCGGCAGTTCCAGCGCGTTCGCATGGCACTGGATCGTAGACTGCGCGCGGAGTCCTGCTCAGGCACGCTCACGCAAACGACGCTTGCGTCCGCGTCCCCGAGCATTTACGCTTAGGGCCTGTGGGACTGTCAAATCGAGTAGGAGGGGGAGGGGGAGGGGGAGTAAGGTGGAGGAGGATGGTGGAGGAGGAGGAGGAGGAGGTAGGAGGAGGAGGAGGAGCCGGGATCTCCGCGGTGCTCCTGCGCCGGGGCACGCTTGGAGGTAGCGGCCAAAAACAAAGCCCCGCCAAATCGCGCCCCCCTCCTCCTCCACTTCCTTCTCCGTTCTCCTCCTCCTCCTCTTCCTCCTCCTCCTTTCTCCTCCTTCTCCTCCTCGCCCTACTCCTCCTGCTCCTCCTCCTCCTACTCCTCCTGCTCCCCCTCCTCCTGCTCCTCCCCCTTCCTCCCCCTCCTCCTCCTTCCCGGGAGGAGGCTGGAATACCCGATCGGGGTCCTCTCGAGGTTCTCCTCGGGGTGCGATTGGGGACTGGAGAGGCCGTCTCGGGGTCCTTGTACGGTAGGTTCGCGTCGTGTCGACCGGCGGCGACTCCGCCAGCGGCGTTCAATTTTGAACGCCGCGGGCGACCCAGAACGTTCGATATGGAACGATTTTGACGTTTCGGACGCGAGAGATCGTACGAGACCCGCCGTGTCAGAAACGAACGCCGAAGTCGGCACGACATGAACCTGACGAGGGTCCCTCTTGGGCCCTCTCGGGGAAATATTGAGACATAAGGGAGGCAAAAGTCACCACAGCTGTCCGAGCCGTGAGCGGCGTCACCATTCTCATGATTTAAAGTGGGGGCCCATGCCAAGAAAACCATTGCTTGCCTCCAGGGTGCCCAGGGTTTCTTGGGTTCCGATGGACGTCCTGGGGTCTCGGGGTTGGGTCTCTTGTGGAAGGTTTCTTGTGATCAGGATGCTCATGATCGGGGCCAACTTGTCGCGCTCGACGAGCTGCAGCGCAAGCGAATTTCAGCATCGGAAAACAGGAGCCACAGGAAGCACCTCGATGTCACATCTGCAGGGCGCAGGCGCACTGGCGGGGATTTTGCATGAGCTCGAGCTGCCGTAGCCCAGCCCGACTGCAGGTGCGTGGAAGCTTCGGCACTGATTGGTAAGCCTGACAGGTTCCATTGTTGGTCTGTGTCATCCGCACTGGTGATAATCAGATTACCGTTGTGATTTACTTCCCTTGGAGGAGGAGGAGGAGGAGGAGGAGGAGGAGGAGGAGGAGGAGACGTCCTCGCGCCGCTAGAAGACACACGACTGAAGTCTTGTGGGCCAGTTTCTGCGTCTGGCGGCGCCTCTCAGGGCCCCGTGCATCGTCGAAAGCGGTTCGGCCCGACGAACCGTGGAGGAGGTTTCGGTACCTCCAGCGGGTCACGCTGCGAGTAAACACGACGTCGTGGATGTAGGCTCCTCGTGCTTTCATTTAGGGGGTATCGTCCGCCTCACCCCAGAAAGCTTATGTCGATCCGAGCAGAATGGTTCAGCATCTGGTTTGACTGGTCCGGTCCGATTCGATTCCGATGTTCCGACAATTCGTTGCGTCCCGATGTTTGCTTGGCGTTCCTGTGCACCTTGACGTGGCCGATCGGGCTCGATGCCGACTCCATGCCGATGTGGCCCAATCCGATGCCCATCCCGATCCAATCGAGAGGAGTCAGAGGTCATCATAATGATACGTCTCAAGATTCCCGGGGCTTATAGGAGTTACTTTGTTTCCTAATGCTCCACACCAGCTGCAAAAACGAGAGCCGCTAGATACTCTGGAAACCCTGGAACGTACCCTTAGCCCACCATGACATCCTTTCTCGACCTACCAATATGGTTCCCCAATTCTATGCCGATTCTTCTTGCCCTCCGGGGAAAGTCGTTAGGAGACCCCGCCCTTGCCGCCCCCACCCCACCCCACCCCGCCCGTCTGCCAGAGCGGCGCGCGTTTTCTGTACCCTCGCCCCAGATCATCGAGATGCGAGACGAGCGGCAGCACCAGCTCGACGAGGTCAACAAGCTGATGGAGGACAAGCGGAACAGGATCTACGCGCAGGACCGCTTTCCCCGCCCCCACCCCCCGCGCCCCCGTCGCCCCGCCGCTCCCCTGTTGGGGGGGCTGTCCGCTGTCCCTAGCCGCCGCCTGGGGGAATCGAGCTGCCTGGACCTGCGTCGGGCATGTGCCTCTGCAGGGGGAGTCTTCAAACAGATTGTCAAAGATATAGACTGGGGACGATTGGTGTCGACTATATTCCTGCATTGCTCCGCCACTTTTTCCTTCTTGTCTCCAAAATCCGCCGGTGGGAGGACAATGTCCGACCTGAGCCTGGGCCCCTGGAGGCGGTGGGCCTGGGCACGCCTGGGCCCCCCCGCGGCCCGAGACCAGGTCCACACGCACCGCCCCACGAGGGGCCGGGAGGAGTAGGAGGAGGAGGAGGAGGAGGAGGAGGAGGAGGAGGAGGAGGAGGAGGAGGAGGAGGAGGAGGAGGAGGAGTAAGGAGGAGACACGAATGTACAAGGATCGCGCCGAGTACTTCAGGGGCGGCTCGGACAGCTCCTGCCCGAGCGCTCCGCCCAGGCACTCATCCCCGCCGCCCGCTTTTCTCTCATGAGGTAGGGAGGCATGACGTTGAGGAACTGTGTTCGCCTGGGGTACGTGCGAGGAGGAGGAGGAGGAGGAGGTGGACCACTCATTTGGTACTCGCCGAGGGTAGCAGCCCAAGAATTGCATACCGTCTATTCCACCTTTTTTTGTACAACGGTCGTGGACAAGTGGGCAGCCTGCCCACGTGCCAGCTGCTGCTACAACACACCTTGGAGGGGGGGATGAGTCTGAGGGGTGGTGGCGGAGGAGGACCATGTACCGGCAGCATTCGCTGACCAGCCTTGCCTGCATACAGCAAAAATTCTCGATTCAGGGTACCTGATACGATACCCTGCATGCACGCCTGTACCCAGACAGGCCAGCCTACGCAGGTGGTCAGCCCGCCGGCAGCCTTAGCTGCGCCCCTAGCACATTCAGGGTAGCAGCCCAAGAAGTGCACTCACCCCTTACTTCCTCCTCTGTTGCAGTCCCTTCGTTCCCCCTACCAAGGTGAGCAGCCCCAGAACTGCAATCAGGCTAGCAGCCCAAGAATTGCACATGTGGTTGGCAGCAATACATGTCGATGCTCTCCTGGTTTCTGTTTTATTGGCCTGCTACAAAACAGTTGCGCATTTTTATTTTAATAGCAGAGAAGCAGCCCAAACATTGCACCCTACCTCTGCAGCTCATATGCCGATGCAAACAAATGAAGTTGGGGAGGCTGGGTTGCGCTTCGAGAAGGGGTGGGATGGACATATTGTACAAGGGTCGCAGCCCAAGAATTGCATTGCCTGATTCACTTTCACTGCTGAGCCACGACGGCATTCACCATGAAGATCAACGCTCTTACTTATAATCGCGGGGGTGGTGATGGTAGAGGCGGGTTCCTACTAAGGCGAGTGTCGTCACACTTGGCTGGTGCCTACTCTCATTCCTATGTTTGTCCTGTGCTCTTGCTTTCACATGTTCCGCGGCGCACGCCCGGTTTTTTCTGACCCGAGTCGT
>CAUYUJ010020911.1:130519-148000 GCA_963575745.1 Prorocentrum cordatum | reverse complement strand
TGTGTTGTGTGTGTTGTGTGTGTTGTGTGTTGTGTGTGTTGTGTGTGTTGTGTGTGTTGTGTGTGTTGTGTGTTGTGTGTGTTGTGTGTGTTGTGTGTACTTCGTGCCGAGGCACAGTGGCGGCTCTTTGGAGCAACAGAAGTCGTGGTGCGGCCAGTGGCCTCCTTGCCGAACAAGTTGTGGCGGCATCCCTAGCGCATTCTGGGAGTGTTCGCGGTATTGCACATGATCGTTCCGTAGCTTTCTCGGTTGAATACCGTGTTCGATTTGCCACTATTGTTCCGTAGAGTAGTTGGGTACAGTATGGATTTGGAGCATTTGCGGCGAATAGGTTTGATGGGGGCAACCAGCGGGCACAAGGAAAGGTTCTTACCAGAAGCATCGATTCAGCCAGCAATGCTACGGCGGGCAGGCAATTTGCTTAAGCTTGTCGCTGGTGGCCAAACTGGTGTCGACCAGGCGGCCCTAGCAGCTGCAACTGAAGTTGGACTGGCCACTGGTGGTTGGTGTCCATTTGACTGCAGCGATGAGACTGGGCCTATTGTAGAAAAGGCAGCCGAATGGAATTTGGCACCAGTCACCGAAAATATGTGGGAGTTGTATGGTACGTGTTTTCGTCATCTTCCATTGCAGGTTGACGGCCAATGCAAGTGGGCTAGGCGTACTTTGCTGAATGCGTTGCATAGTAGTGGTACGGTGACCATCTTGCCTGAAGGAGTGGTGGACGGAACACATCTTGGCTTGGCAGTCTCAAAGGCTCTTGGCCGGCCCTATCTCACGCTCGACCTGGAAAATATTGATGCGGACACGAATGTGTGTGTTCAGTGGATTCGGGAAAATTCCATTGAGGTGCTAAATGTGAACGGACCACGCGAGTCTTCAAGTCCTGGAATTGCGGCAAGGTGTATTCCCTTTTTCAAAAAGTGTTTCTCAGTGGCGATGGTTGAAGACGGTCAGGTTGCAGCCAGCGACATCGTTATTACGGAATGCTGGGAGCGACCTCGCTTCCGCTGCGAGGAAAAGCCATCCAGCGGTTTCTCGCCATTGTTTCTCAGCGAACCGACACTTCGGACTGCAGCGGTCAATGCTGGGGACTACCGGCTATATCTGGGTGGCGGGAGCATCAACCGATCTTTCGGAGATTTGCTGAAGGAGCAGCAGGGCTTGGTGTTCGGCAAGGTCTGCGAGCACTACGCAAAGCTCCACTCGGTCCTGCTCGCAGCAAGCCGTGCTGCGCGCGGCGGAGTGGTGGCGGCGCGAGATGTCCCCGAGGCGGAGAAGCTGCTCGAGCCCCTTCACCTGTCAGCATCTGTTGGCCAGTCCGGTGATGCCCTCGTCGATGACACCATCGAGTCTGCCAGTGGCGCCGTCTTCCTGGACGTCTTCCTCGAGGCGAGGCGGCCGCTCGCGCCTGGCAATGCGGCCATGCTGTACGTCGTGGGGCCGAAGGGCGACAAGTGCAGGGGTCCGAGGGGCCCGGGTGCGGGGCCGCTGCTCCCCAGGGGCGATTTCCTGGCATCCGTCGAGAGGCTTGGGAAGAGGGCTCTCGAGCTGGTGGGTGCGTACAATCGCGCTGGTGACGGCGCTCGAATCGAGGAGGTCCGATGGTGTCTCGTCAGCGGTGGCGTCTACTGCCACGGAGATGTTTCGAAGCTCGAGGTGGCCTCGGCGACGCTCCGGGGCATGCTGTCTGCTAAGGGCGCCAGGAGTCTCACCGTCACCTTCGCATATGATGATGACGTCTTTCGCCAGGCCTGCGAGCTGTGCTAATTCTAGACGATTCGCGCGTCCCCACCTGACCATCCTGCGACAAACGTCCCGGTCCCCACCTGACCATCGTGGTTTCAACGTGTACGTGCCTTGCTCGGTGTGGTCTTGTCTCGTCTGCTCGCGCATGGTCTGATCAGGTCTTGGCGTTGATTTGCATCGCTTCATATCGCGTTGCCTTGCTTTGCAGCGCCTTCTATTGTTTTGCATTGATGTGCATTGGTTTGCATTGCTTTGCATCGCTCTGCACCGCGTGGATTCTCCTTTCTCTACCCCCCCCCGGAGTTATCCGCCCCCCTTTCGGGTATTATGTAAATCGTATATGATTATGACCACATGTCCATCCGAAATATGAATTTACACTATCCCAAGACTTCTCACGAATCCCTTGCAACAAATAGGACGAAGTGCACACGCGCGCGTCGTCGCGCGCGCATGCCGAAATCCTTCAAAAACCTTCGGCGTCGGAAGGATTTCGCAATCGAGTCTCCAAAAAATATACAAACACACAAGGTTTCGCAACACTGATGTGCTAAAAAAGCTTACGCGCGAGCTCTTGCGAAATCTTAAGAAAACCATCGGTTGTTCAAGATGTTCACAAAATGCTACCAACCGGCGTTGCGCGCGCGCATGTCGAAATCTGTCGAACGCCCTTGCGCTTGTGCCGTCGCGAGAATCCTCTGCAAAAAATGGGACGAGCGCAGACGCGCGCGTCGTCGCGCGCGTATGCCGAAATCCTTCAAAACCCATCGGTGTCGGGAGGATTTCAAGATCGTGTGTCCAAAAACCCTGCAAACACACACAAGGTTTCGCAACACGGGTTTTCAATAAAAGCGTGCGCGCGCGCTTTTGCGTCGTCGTCGTCGTCGCCGTCCTCCCTCCTCCCGCGTCGTTGTCGTCGTCGTCGTCGCCTACGTCGTCCTCTGTCTTTCCTCGTGTTCGTCGTCGTCGTCCTCTTTGGCGTCGTTGTCGTTTCCGTCGTCGTTGTCGCCGTGGTCGTCCTTCCTCCTCCTCCCTCGTCGTCGTCGTCGTCCGTCGTCGGCGTCTCGTCGTCGTCCTTCCTATTTCGTCGCCGTCGTCGTCGTCGCCGTCGCCGTCGTCGTCTTCCCTCCTCCCTCATCGTTGTCGTCGTCGGCGCCGCCGTCCTTCCTCCTTCGTCGTTCGCATCGTCGCCGTCCTCCCTCCTCCGGCGTTGTCGTCGTTGTCGTCGTTGTCGC
The DNA here is from genome assembly GCA_963575745.1 of Prorocentrum cordatum. Classification (NCBI taxonomy): domain Eukaryota; class Dinophyceae; order Prorocentrales; family Prorocentraceae; genus Prorocentrum; species Prorocentrum cordatum. The sequence continues at coordinate 145,016 of CAUYUJ010020911.1, read as the reverse complement.
CGTCGTCGTCCTCCCTCCTCCCTCGTCGTCGTCTTCGTTGGCGACGTCGTCGTCGTCTTCGTCGTCGTCGTCGGCGTCGTCGTCGTCTTCGTCGTCGTCGACGTCTCCCCGTCGTCGCCGCCGCCGTCGTCGTCGTCGACGTCGGCGTCGTTGACGTCGTCGTCGTCGGTGTCGTCGTTGTCGTCGTTGTCGGCGTCGTCATCGTCGTCGTTGACGTCGTCGTCGGCGTCGGCGTCGGCGTCGTCGTCTGTGTCGTCGTCGTCGTCGAAGTCGTTGGAGACGTCGTCGGTGTCGTCGTAGTCGTTGTCGGCGGCGTCGTCGTCGTCGTTGTCGCTGTCGTCGTCGGCGTCGCTGTCGTTGCCAAATGCCATTTGGTACCCACCGTCACGGGCTTAAGAGATCTTGCAAACCAAGTTGCGGGTGGGTGGGTGGGATGATTGCGCGAGCAGTGGAGGTGGTCAAGCGCGGTGCAGGGTAGTCAATTTCACCACATAAGTTGCACCACCTAGATTGCACCGCATAGAGCACTTCAGCTCGCACACAGGGTATACAGGCATGCATACAAACTAAGGGTTCGCCCATCGCACGTTTGCAAAGATGTGCACAGTCATGATCTGCACTTGGCTGCTGCGTGAAAGGCTCAGGGCGGCATACTAGATGTAGCATGCTACAGCATGTCAGCTGTCTCTGGTCTACGCTTGGGCAGGTTAAATCGGCAATCATGGAACTTGACAGCGAAGATGTCAACGATGCGTTCGTCAAGGCCGTTCGCGCTGCCCGAAATTGCGGATATGTGGCAGGTGGGTGGGTTACTCTTCCTGCGGATCCACCAGAGCGTCGCATTGATGGTGGGCATGAACCTTTGGACGAGGAGGCCTTCATGGCACGCTACGGATACGCAAACTATTATGCTCATTGGAGTGCGGCGCCATTAGTTGAGGAAACAGTTACTGGATTCAGGCTTGCCCTTCAAAGTTTGGGTATTACGGGGCCTGCGTACCCACAGGTGAAGTGCGATTCTTTGTCTAAAGCGCGGAGCATTCTTGTGGCAGCAGTGGCTAACGGTATGGCTTATGGGGAGAAGTTCCTGTCCGACGAGGAAGCTGGCCAGTGGGTGGATCAGTTTCTTGCGCCTGCATGTCAAGCTGGTGCAGATGTCGAGCTCTGGACGGGTAATGCCGACGGGGTGGCAACGATTAACACCGGCATCGTGTTTGTCTTGGGTACAGATGAAGGTGAGCGTAGTGTTGGCATGTTGTGGTTAGGCGATGAAGATTGAAAATCAGCGTTCCGACGGCAGGTGACTACAGAGGCGCTCTTCCTGTCTGGTATTTGTTGGCCCTTGCCGGCGCTTACAAGCTTGAGTTAGGATGGTTGCCTCGGACTACAAAGGAACCTCGACAGGAATGAGGCTCCCGCTCGAGATGTTCTGAAGATTCAGACTCCCAGATGTCATCGAACTTGTGGTTTTAAGGGCAATCCCGATGGCCCCCTCGGATAAATAGCGTGAAGCGGGGGGCCCGTGAGGAGGGGCTCCCACTCCAGAATTTCCTCGTGATTCACGGGCGAGCACCCGGGCCATCCTCTTGCAATGTAGGAACGAGGCTTCCATTCGAGGCTTCTTCGGGGTGCAGGATCCCGTTCTCCCGATGGCGGCCTCGGATTACCATCACGAGGCGGGGACCCCACAGGGAGGGGGTCCCTGCTCGAGACTTCCTCGCGGTTCTTCCGCTCTTCAGGCTCACGCCTGAGATATCAGGTTTGCTCAGAACGGAGGCTCCCGCTCGAGACGTTCTCTGGATGCAGGCTCCCAGGTGTCATCAAACATGTGTTTTTACATGGTATTCCGATGGCCGCCCCGGATTACCAACAGAAGGTGGGGACCACACAGGGGGGGGGGGGCGCACGAGACGTCCTCCCACAGACGAGGGAGCGCCCGAGACATCCTTCCAGTTTACTCAGGAACGAGGCTCCCGCTCAAGACTTTCTGGGGATTCATGCTCCCAGATGTCACCAAACATGTGTGCTCGGATTACCAAAGTGAAGTGGGGACCCCATGCGGAGGGGCTCCCGTTCGAGAATCTCTTGGAACTCACTCACAGACGAGGCTCCCGCCCGAGACATCTTTTGTGCCTGCTCAGGAGCGAGGCTCCCGGCTGTTTGCCCGAAACCTGTGTTTTTACATGGTATTTCGATGATTGCCTCGGATTGCCAGCATGATTTGCGCGCCCCATCGGGAGAGCGTTCCGGCTCGAGATCTCCTCGCAATTCATTCACCGACGAGACTCCCGCTCGAGACTTCCTCAGGATTCTGGCTCCCAGATCTCACCAAACCTGTGTGTGTGTTGCACGGTATTCCGACGACCGCCTCAGATTACAAACAAGGTATGCGCGCCCTACATATCCTCGCAATTCACCCGCCAACGAGGTCATGATGGCGGGCAGTTGTGTTGGAATGGTGATAGTGATGATGGTGGTGGATGGCGCATGGTCATGATTGGATGGTGATAGTGATGATGATGGTGAGTGTGTGATAGTGTCGATGATGGTGAATGGGTACTGTCGGATGTGGATAGTGGTTATGGCCGTGAATGGTCACAGAGGATGATGATGATGATGATGATGATGATGATGATGATGATGCTAATGATGATGATGATGCTGATGATGATGATGATGATGATGATGAGACTGATACTGATACTGATACTGATACTGATACTGATACTGATGGTATTGGTGATACTGATGATGATGATACTGATGATGCGAATGATGATGCTAATGATGATGGTGGATCGTCATGGTGGGATATTGATGATAGTTCTGGTTCTTGTTGAAAACGACGTGTATTGTTTGACCTTTTGTGCACTTACACAAACAAAAAAAAACACAAACATAACAATAATAAACGACGGTCCTTAGCCCCCTCGTTGTGGATCACGTCGGGCGTTTGTTTGGTGTCTGGTCGAAGGTTGCTCCTTGTCTTCCCTGCTGTGCTGACTCCCACGTGTCGTTTCTGCCGCCGTTCTCCCCGTCCTGGGCGCTGTGTGGTTCGCTGCAGGGGCTTTTTTCAGGTGCTGCGCGTCCGGCGCCTCTTGCTCCTTCTTGTCCTCCTCGTTCTCCTCTGTTGCTGTGTTTTTTTGCTCCTCCTTCCCTCCCCACCCCCTCTCTTCCTTCCTCCCCCGTCCCCTCCCCCCTCGTCTTCCTGCTCTTTCTTTACGTTCCACTCCCTCGCGGAGCTACGAACGCATGCGAACAAAACACTGCCCACCAGTCCAGCACTGGCCCGGAGCAGGCCCCGGAGGCGCCATGGCCCCAGGAGAGGCTTCTCGGCCCTCGGGCCCGGAGGCCCGACACGCCCCAGGAGTGGCTCTGAGGAGGGCGAGCAAAAAACGACGCGAAGATCTCTGAGGATCGGCGGGTTTGGAGGATCGGATCGGGACAAAAAACGACGACAAAATCCGATCGGGATCTCTGAGCATAAAACGACGACAAAATCGGATCGGGATAACTCGAGATCTCTGAGAATCGGCGGGTTTGGAGGATGTATTGGGCGCCGCGGCCGCTCCAGAGCGTTCCGGAACGCTCTGAGAGCGCTCCGGAACGCTCTGGAGCGATTTATCCTGATCCTAGCCCTGGTTTAGAGCAGTCGGACCGAGAGAGCCAGATGTCGCAGGCCCAGAGGTGGACACCAACACCAATATCGGCGGTGTGCCTCCACCGAGGGAAGAAGATCCCGATCTCGGTGATGGTGGTAATATTCAGACTTTCCAGGTGACGGGAATATTACCACCAACACCGAGATCTAGGATCATCTCACCCCTGTGGAGGCAACCCTCAATGTTGGTGTTGGTGCCCACTTCAAGGCCTCCAAAGATGGCTGTGGACTGCATGCCAGGAGAAGGAAGTGAGGACGTCGTAGACGGCAATATTAAACAAGGCAGCCAACTGTCACGAGAACGCCTGAAAATCGTGGGCAAAAAACAGAAGTTCGATGAATCGTTACTCTGTTTTAGTGTACAGTGAAAAACCAACATAGTTCTTAGTTTCTTTGCTGGGACCTCAAACGCTTCCGAAAAGTGCTGTCCAACACGCCGCTTGAAAAAAATATGAACAGAGCCCTGGGCGTATCTAAAATTAACCAAGGTGATACTGATGATGACGGTCGTGCGGGAACTGGTGGAGGAGGTTGTTCCTTTCTCTCTCTCTCTCTCTCTCTCTCTCTCTCTCCTGCGCGGGGGGGTGCAGAGAAAACAAGACCCTCCCTTGGGATGTGGGGAATACGAGGGGGGGAACGGGACCAGAGGCCCTCTGGCTGGTGCCCCGACACGCACCTGGGGGATCCGGGGGGGGCGCCCAGACCAGGACCCCGACTGCAAGGTCGCGCCCCCGGCACCCCCAGCTCGTTCCTAGACGGCCTGCGAGCCCGGATGGCGGCCAGAGTGAACCCAAACACCGTTGAGGCTCCAAGAAGGCCGAAGAGGTTCGAGTCCATGAGAGCTCCCACGAGGCTCGTGGAAGGCCAAATCTTCTGGCTCCCAAGATCGGCCTCGTACGGCCTCGCGAGTCCCCAGCTGGCCCAAAATGTGCCCAAGAGGGGCCCAAAACGGATCAAGAGGGCCCCATTACGGCCCAAGAGAGTGCCCCCAAGAGATTCTGGAGACGGCCTCGGGGGCCCCAGAGACCCCCAAGAAGGAACAAGAGGGATCCCCGAGGAGCCCCAGCAGGGCCAAGAGATTCCATCGTAGTTGAGTGAAGTTTCCACTGGTCATCGCCCACGCGTGCGTTGCGCTTCCCGTCGGCTGCCAAGGGACTATAGGGGCAGAGTGCGTTTCGGCGGCTGGTGTAGACGGAGAGCGGAGGGTGCGGCTTTTCTGGCAAGCACGTGGTCGAGGAGGCCGCCGCGCGGCGGCGGAGGTGGAGGTTGGGAGGGGGAAGGGTGGAAGGGGGAGGAAGAGGGAGGAGGAGGAGGAGGAGAAAAAGGAGGGGGAGGGGAGGAGGAGAGGAGAGGAGGAGAGGAGGAGGAGAGGAGGAGGAGGAGGAGGAGGAGAGAGGGCCTCCTAAGTGGGCCTCCTAGACGAGGAGGGGAGAGAGGAGGGAGAGGAGAGGAGGAGAGAAGAGGAGGAGAGGCGAGAGGAGGAGAGGAGAGGAGAGAGAGGAGAGAGGAATTTGAGGGGGGGAGGATAAGGAGGAGGAGGAGAAAGGAAAGGAGGAGGAAGATGGGGGAGAGTAGGAAGAGGAGGAGGAGGAGGAGGAGGAAGGGAGGAGGAGGAGGAGGAGGAGGAAAAGGAGGAGAGGAGGATGAGGAAGAGGAGGAGGAGGGAGATAGGGGGCATCGGAAAAGCAAAGAGGGGATCTGCTCAGTGGGAGGGGGGGGGGGAAGGGTGGCGGGGGAGGAGGGGAGGAGGAGGAGAGGGAGAAGGGGGGGAGGAGGAGGAGGAGGAGGAGGAGGAAAAGGAGGAGGAGGAGGAGGAGGAGGAGGAGGGGGAGGGGCAAGCTAGGTGCGCTCGCGTCATATCTGACATCCTACCCCTCCCTCCCATCCTTTACCATGGCGCAGATCCCCTCTCTTCTCGCGCAGTCGGATGTCAAGCAGGGCGATGATCCCGAAAGGGCACGCGATGCATTGTAGAGCACGGTATGGCATGGCGTAGAAGAGCACCGCGAAGCGTAGTATCAACCTGACATTGCATTGCATGCCGTGGCATGGCACGGGAAATGACGCCAGCGCTGCAGCGGGAGCACGAGTCGAAACAAGCGGAAGCGCGGAAATGAGGCCAGCGCTGCAGCGGGAGCACGATTCGGAACGAGCGGAAGCACTGAAATGAGGCCAGCGCTGCAGCGAGAGCCCCATTCGGAACGAGCGGGCCCGAAATTGAGGCCGGCGCTTCAGCGAGAGCAGCATTTTGGGAAAAAAATGCAAGCGAAAACCTAACTCCGGGGAAGGCGCCGCCTCGGAACTCGATTTTCCGGCGCCGGCCGGAACCGGCTCCGGACCCGGCCGGGGCGCCGGCCCGGGCGCCGGCTCGGGCGTCCGGCCCGGGCCGGAAGAAGAAATTCAGCATTTTCAAAAAAAAATGTGAATTAGGATAGCCTTTTTTCGGCGCCGCTTCGTTCCGGCGCCGGCCGGAACCGGCTCCGGACCCGGCCCGGGCGCCGACCCGGGCGCCGGCTCGGGCGTGCAGCCCGGGCGCCGGCGGAAATGATGCCAGCGCTGCAGCGGGAGCACGATTCGGAACGAGCGGGCCCCGAAAATGAGGCCCGCGCCTCAGCGAGAGCAGCATATTGGAAAAAAATATATTTAAATGTAAAAAGAAAAAATGCAGGCGAAAACCAAACTCGGGGGAAACTGGTGTGTAAAAAACAGTACGCGGGGGGGGGGCGAATATTCCCAAGACGTCATCAGGGGAAGAGGGAGAGTAGTATTCATATTAAGAGTGAATTGTGGAGGAGGAGGGAGGAGGAGGAGGAGGAGGAGGAGGAGGGGAGGAGGAGGAGGAGGAGGAGGAGGAGGCGGAAGAAGAAGAGGGCATCAGGAAAGGCAAATGAGGGGATCTGCTCAGTAGGAGGGGGGGGCCTCGACCCCCAGTCGCCCACTCGTCGCCGCCGGTCGGGGCCTGGCTGTCCCACCCTGCCCTGGGAGCGCGCGGTATCGCCGTCGATGGCCGTCGTCAAGCCGTCAGCGAGTCGAGGGTCGTTGCTGTGCCTTTGCTGTAGGCCGCCCCGTCGTCGCTGTTGCCGTCAGCCGTGCGTCGCGCCGTGGGGAGGGGGTCGACACACGGGGGGGCGGCGAGTGCTGCAGAGAAAAGGGGGCTCAAAAGGGGGGCACCTGCGGCCCGAAGAACGCACCCTTCTTCCCCCCCCATTGATGCCCCCCCCCCCTCCCCCCGGGTGTTGCTGGAAGCGCCCCTGGCCCAAGGTGCCCCCAGGATTTCCAAGGAGGGCCCCCACGGCCTCCAGAGCACCCCATCACGAGGCCAACGGGGCCCCAGGGGCTCCAAAATCAATCGAGAAGCTGGGGGCGCCCAGGGGCATCTTCAGCAGCCCCGAGCGCCGCGGTGTCGCAGTGCCGTGGTCGCGGCAGTGGCGCCGCCGCGCTCCTCGGACCGCGGCGCGGCCCGCCGGAGGAGGCGGGCGGCTGTGGTTCGGGCGCTTCTTCGGGAGGGGCCTCCCATTGATCGACCCCCTGTAAGCGACGCCCACTCGTCGCCGTTGCCGTCACCGTCGTCGTCGTCGTCGTCTTCGCCGTCGTCGGTCCGTCGTCGGCCGGTACATTGTCGGCGGCCTTTCCCCTTGGGGGAGGGTCAGTGGACGGGCGGAGGCGGCGCCGCGTAGTGGGGGGGCGACGAAATGGAGGGGCAGCGAGTGCTTCAGAACAGGAGCCCTCTAGGGCAGGAGGCCTCCGTGGCCCGAAAAGTGCACCCTTCCTCCCCCCCTCCATTTACAGTCAACCCGCATAGTACGGTTGAGCGGAGGAGGAGGAGGAGGAGGAGGAGGAGGAGGAAGAGGAGGAGGAGGAGGAAAAGAGGAGGAGGAGGAGGAGGAGGAGGAGGAAGAGGAGGAAGAGGAGGCGGAGAGAGAGGAGGAGAAGGACGAGCAGGATGAGGAGGGGAGTAGGGGCACGGATGAGGGGAGAAGGGTAGGAGGAGTAGGAGTAGGAGCAGCCCTCCACGGTTAAGACGCTGCATAGCGAGAAACGCAGAAACGCAGCCCTCCACGGCTACTCTCTTGCACCCTTCCCCTGCGGCCCATCCTTGCCCGGTTTCGCTGGCCGCGCCCCGGTCGGCATGGCCTCCCACGGGCCTTGCATCCTCATCGTGCGCCCCTGTTTTACAGGTTGGTTGCATCGCCCCCCCCATTATCAAGAGGAGAAACAACACACAGACAAAATTAATCGTCGATTCCCTACAAAATGTTGCAGAATACGGGAAGTGGGGGGGGGGAAGACCAAAACCCAGAACATATGGGAAAATGTGTGGAATCATGTTAGTTTTGTGTATTTACTTGTGTGTCCCGGGGCCCCATTCACAGGAAGTCTCCTCCCAGGGAGGAAGGGAGGCGAGCGCGCGCTTGGCTCGGCAGGCGGCGCGGCGGCCTCGCTGTCGGGGGCTGGCACCGTGGGCAAGCCGCGGCGGCCTCGCGACCCCCCGCCGCTCCAGATTGTCCCCTCTCCGTTGCCTCGGCATCGCTCGGACGCGTGCACTGGTTCTCCGCGGGGGTTATGAAGGAGCGTCCTGGATCATCCTGCGAAAAAGAGAGAGAGAGAGAGAGAGAGAGAGAGAAAAAAAAAAAAGAGAGAGAGAGAGAGAGAGATAGAAAAAAAAAAAAAAAGGGAATGGACGTCCGAGCGATGGCCTGGCCGGCTGCCTCTCGGCCTCCCCCCGCAGCCGAGGCGACGGGCCTGGGGCCTCGCGGGGGCTCCTCGTCGCCACGGCCGGACCCCCCCCCGAGAGGACGGGTCGGGGCGGGCGGGAGAGCCTCCGTTGTCTCGGTTGGCCACGATGCGGCTTGCCCTCCTCCGACTCTCAGGAGGAAAAGAATCACACAGACACAATGAATCGTCGATCCCCCCGAAAATATGGGAAAATATGGGAAGTGGGGGGGAAGACAGAAACCCAGAAAATATGCGAAACGATGTGGAATACGTTTAGCTGTGTGTCTTTACTTCTGTGTCCCAGGGCCCCTTCAGACTCGCTGCCCTTCTCTGTTCGTCGAGCGGCCGCCTTTTCCTTCCTTCCTCATCCTCCCGGTTCCTCCTCGGCCGCCTGCCCCCATCGCCGTTGTCACCCTCCTGTGTCCCCTTCCTTTTCCTCACGCCTGCGAAACATGCGCACACACGTTGTACATGTATGCATACACACGTGTATACATAATCATTCAAAGCCCTCCTCCTCGTGCTCCTCTTCCTCGTCCCTTCTCCTCCGTTGCCATTTTGGTTCAAGCCTCTGGGGCGCGTTTGAGTGGGCAGCCTCTCTCGAAGGGGCCATCCCACGTGTCGTGCTCGGGCGGGCAGTTATTATACTTTCGATGCCGCCATGCCGCCCTTTCCGAATAATATAGCTGCCATGGGGTAGGTGGTCGGCACCCAGCAGCAGCCGTCGAGGACAAACCTGGCAGGAGTCATGGCCCAGATCTAATCCATGGGCGAGCAGCTCGAAAAACAGATTGCCGAACGCGAGCTAAGCCAAGCGAGTATGAAGGCCGAGTTGCACCAGGCAAAGAGCTGTTATACTGGACTGGCGTTGGCCGGATTCCGACACCTGGAATTGCGATTCCGCCGTTGGACGATGGCCGGCCTGAGCCAGCCAGCCCGGAACTTGCGGCAGTCGCCGAGCTGGCGCCGACCTGGACGTCAAGATGATTCATGGGGAATGTGATCCAGACCTGCGTCGCCTCTTCGCGCACACCCTCTTCGCTCACGACATCTTCGGATCCGCGGGGTTCCTTCGGCCTTGTTGTTAGGCCGACGAGCCCGCGCGGCGGGAACGACGACGTGAGCGACCAGTGCAATATATGGGTCAGGGTTTCCCACGCAAGCTGCTGTCGAGAGTGTTCCACTCCGAGTTCGCACTACTACGTGCTGCTGGTCCTGAGCTCTAGTTGGGGCTCGCGCGCAGCGTCAGAGCTGCAAGCTATGCTAAACAAGTTTGAGCACGAGGATGCCGCTCGTGCCGTTTCCGCCTTGGGCAGGGACACCAGCTCCAGCCTGAACCTGCTGTGGCGCGACCCGAGGACGGGGGATGACGTTCAGCTGCGTCTCGGGCGCGACCAGCCAATGCACATCCGCCAAAGACCATACGCGCTAGGCCAACGTCGGGAGTATACTCGTGCCACGTTGCTCCAGCACCATGCCTGGAAGGATTCCTCGTCGCTGGGTTCTAACCCTCACGCCGGGTCGTTGCATCTAGATTTCAGTGACAACGAGGAAAGCCACGACGTCGCGAGGCTCGCCCCTGGCGATGATGGGCGGCGGGCGCTAGGTCTTCCCAAGTACCATGCTTGATGACGCGGAGAGCATTCATTGGTCTCCCGATCGAGATCGTCAACTCCTTCCCCCAGCTGGTCCAGGGCTAGCTGCGCTCCAAGCGCGGTTGAAATCTACGACATTCTGCACTGGAGTGTCAACGGGCAGCTCGCGGCATTTTGCCTGCGATTACTTCGTGACCTCCGGCGTCCACCTCGCCGGCTTCGGGTTCGACTCCTTCGGTAAATCCAATTCCCTTCCTTCTCTCCCGCGTGTCTCTTTTCCGCGTGCGTCTTCTGCCGTTGGAAGCAGGGGTGCTGGGCCCTCTGAGAATGCGGACGTCGGGCCTGCGCCTGCCATTTACTTGGAAGTAAAGCAGCTCTCTGCCCCCCCATCCGTTTTGTTATTCCCGTTTCGTTTGGCCCCCGAATGTTGCTCCAGCTCTGGCGCGTCTCGGGTAACATATGTTATGCAAGTTGGAATTCAGCTGCCCTCTTTGGAAGTGAGCGCGGCGATCGCGCCCGCCAGCGCAAGGAGCCCGCGGGCGTTCGCCGTCTCTTCGCGCAATATACAACTGCTCACGCGCTGGAAATTCACGGGCCCATGGCCAACCCCAACACTTTTAGATTGAGAGCGCACCAGCTTCGTTCATGCACAGTGGAGACCCATGCCAAAACACCCGGCTTGCCTCCACGGCGCCCCGGGCGTCTTTCTTCGGCCCGACGGTTTTGCGATAGAGAGGGCGCGACGCGCCCACGCCAAAAATCGACGGGCGCCTTGGGGTCTGAGGGTTGGGTTTTTGTTTGTGGAAGGTGTTCTTGTGGACTGGGCCCCACTGCAGGTTCCTTCTGTTCTGATCGCTGCGCATGGGGGGTCGCGGTTGGCGCTGCCAGGTGCCCAATCCGATCCTTTAATTCTATCCGCGCGGATGTCACTCGCAAGGGGCGGCGCGCTGCCCTGCCCCCGAGCGGCGCGGGCCGGGCCTTCTCCAGTGGCACGCCCATTGGGAACCCGACTTGGGACGTCATGAAGCCAGGTTGTCCGACGCATGTTAGCCCGGGCCCTTGCTCGGCAACATCGCGCCATACGCATCGCTGGCGGCGATTGAAACATCCGCGAGCAGGGGGCGGCTTGCCATGTCGATGGGGGGCCGACAACGGGAGACGACCGCTCCTCGCTCGATCGTTCTACCGCCCTCTTCCAGCAGAGCGGTGAGATTGAGCAGACTGAGATGGCGCGCCGCGCAGCGCGGTCCGTCGACGACGCACCTCAGCTCGACCGGCGCGCCGACAGGTAAAGTTCTCGACTGGCACGCGCGCGCTGAGCGAACGGGCGCGCCGACGACCTCCCCCGGGCCCCCGCCCCCCCCCCCCCCCCTCCCCCCGGAATCGCATTCCGAGCCGCTGCCCACGCGCCGCGACGGCGCGCCCACACCCCCAACGTCCCCCGCTTCCTTCGAATCGGGCGTTGACAGACCCAGACGCCATCACCCACCCCTAAACCAAGGCGACCCCAGTTCCAGACACGACGCGCGCCGCGCCCCCCCACCCCCCCCCCCCCCCACCCATCAAGAAAAACAAAAGATTATATATATTTATATATACATATATATATATATGTATATAAAAAATAATGAATATTTTTGCCGACAAAAAAAAGGAGGGGCAACGGCAAAAATAAGGTGGAGATGAGGACAAAATCAGGGATAACGCGCAACAGAACAAATAAACATACAATCAAGCAAAACAGAAAATCCAAGCTTGAGCCCCAGGATGCCCACAAGCAGATTTCAGCACGTCTGAAGTTCACGCGCGCGGCTCGCACGGGCCGAAGAAACATCCTGAGGCGGCGCATGGGCGCGATGCCTATGCGGGGAGACTGCTATGACTTGATGCAAATGGCGCTCGTCAGCGTCGACATGCGCCATGGGCCCCCAGGGCCTTGGCGCCGCTCCGGGGCCGCAACCGCGCTGGCCCCGTCGCGCGCGAACAATTCTTCTGAGCGCGGGGAGGGGAACGGCATTGGGGGGCCCAGATATACGCCCGTCGACACGCTCGCCGACACTCTCGCTGCCTTGCCCGATGGCATCCCCAACGACTTTGCTTGATTATGCGCCCAGCGATTCGCTCGCCAGCTTATCTCGGGAAGAACGCGGCTGCCCTCGCGGCGCGAAAAGGAGCCACAGAAGAAGGACCACCTGGTCGACGGGCTCGCCGCCTGCCCTGGGATGGCGAGCTCGACTGATCCGAAAGCGCCCAAGCACATCTCATCGATTCACGTTTGGCCCCCCGGCTTCTGGAAGTCGTTCAAGTGCGCCGTCGGCGACTCCTGTTGCAGCGACCCGGCGCTCGCTGAATAATCCGCCGCGAACCTCGCCAGAAATTGGGGGCCCGCGCGCGACCTGGCCCCCGCGCGCGGCGCTCTGCACCCCCAAATTCTGGAGGAACTCCAGCAGAATATGCCCCCTCTTGCCCCCTGCGTCAATTTCGCCCTTGACTTCGGGGCCCCCGAGGGCGCCGCGGCTGCCGAGCATGACCCCCGCCCCCGGCCCCGACGGATTTCCCTATGGCGCCCGGAAGCCCGCCAGCAATCGTGCCCATCAGATGCAACATCGCGGCGATGAAGCTCTCCTCGGCTACCAGAATACCCCCGCCAGCGTCAACCACGGCAATGGCGTCACCCCACATAAGAAGGATGGACACGTACAGGAGCAACACCGACAACCAGATGTTCGCACCGTGCCTGGGCGTTCTGTTTACGCAGCAAGCGCAGCACGGGACATCGCGGCATGGTCGGGGCCCCACCCGCGGGCGGAATATCACGGACAAGTTCGTCGGTCTTGCGCATTGGACCTCGGATCGCGCGACCGGCGCGGACACCCAAATGCCGGCGCCCTCCTTCTGGACACTGCCGCGGCCATCCATCCTTCGATCACGGGTGGATCTTCGAGGTGCTCGAGGGGCGGGGCTCCCTGGTCACATCGCGCAGGCAGCTGCGTCTCTGCATTCCGATATCGAAGAAGATCTCGCGCCCTGTGGAACGAAGTTGCCGGGCTGGGCCATGCGGAGAGGTGCGAAGCAGGGGTGTCCTCCAGGGCTGATTTTCATCCTAGCGACGCACCCTGTCACGCGCGCCCTTGAGCAGCGGATTGCCTTTCATCCTGCTCGATTCTCCTCTTTCGCCGATTGCGTCGAAAGTGCATTTCGCGATGCGGATTTTTCTTCGCCTGTCATTACTGCGCGGGCGGTAAAGGACGCCGTCGCTCGGTGGCCCTCTCTGAACAACGGCAAGCGTTACGTTGTGATGCCTGGACTTCGGGCCCTTCGGAAGCCGCGCGCCCACCTCGGGCCATGGGATTGAACGCTCGAACATGAAAGCTCCTTGCCGCGGGAAAGTGCGTTGCTTTCTTGGGCCATGGAGGACGCGGCGGGGGCTGGGAAGCCCCGCCCATGCGCCAAGCTGCTTGATCGTGCACATCACATTCGCTCGCCTTGTCTCACGCTCATTTACAACCCTCGTGGCTACGATGTCTGCGCGGCCCACCCGTTCTCTCTCGCGACTGGCAAGTCCCCCCGATCACCGAGCGCGCGATGACCACTGAGCACACTGCGCTACATCGTCTCACCTGCGCGCCTGCCCCATTCTGCGAGGGAGTCGGAACAATGGAGTGGCGGATGAGCCCAGGGATTTGGTCTGCGCCGCTCGCGCCCCCGCGTTCGCGCCGCCCCGGGACCCATGGAACACGGCGTTGCAATGGCACGTTCCTGCACCGCGTTCAGCGGAGTCGGCGCCGACGCCTCCACGCGCCCCCCGATTCCCTACTCGGTGGAAGTAGTCGATCACGCACACCCTGATGCAATGCTGAATGGTGATTACAGCGGTCGCCCCCGGCCTGCCCCCCCCGTCGGCGGCGGCGGCCACATATTGGTGCATCTAAAATTGCGAGCGCGCCCCCTTCGCATCGGGCGCGCCAATCTCCGCGCCGGCTGCAATGCCTGGCCCACCACCCGCAGGTTCCGACAAGAAATTGACATTTGCAGGCGTGGGCGCTGCGCGGACAGGGGAGATGGGGCGGTTCACTTCTCCCCCCGGCCCGCCCCTGCCCCCGCCGCATTGCCATCTCGCCCCGCCCCGCCGCAGCGAACGGTCGCGCGCTGAATTCCCGAACCCGCGCCCGAATGTCGGCCGGCCATGCTGGCAACACACGGTTTAATGCATTCGACCTACTACTCCATGCGAGCCGGCGGGACGCACGGACCCCACGGGGCGGCGCCTTCCCTCCGGGCCCGTCGTCGCGCGCCGGCGCGAAGGCGCGTCCTGGCACGCGCTTTTCGCACCCAGGGCGCCCAGCAAAGGGCGGGCCCACGGGAACGCGAGCGTTTCTCTTCTTCCTCTTCGTCCTTCTTGTTCCCCGCCCGCGCCCCCGACATTCTCTCTCTCTCTCTCTCTCTCTCTCTCTCTCTCTCTCTCCCTTTCTCTCCCCATATCTCTCCCCCTCTCCTTTTTTTCTCTCTCACTCTCCCTCTCTAT
>CAUYUJ010020911.1:74657-130419 GCA_963575745.1 Prorocentrum cordatum | reverse complement strand
GGGCCGTGTTGGTGGCAGCGTGGCCTTGGGAGCACGAGTGCGCCGCATGGTGCGAGGGACTGTGGTTTCGGGAGCGCGGCCCCTTCGTTTTTCTTCCCGCACGAAGAAAAGTGGAAGGCGATTCGCGCAGGCCCAGCGGTACGACGCGTGGATTAGCGGCGGGCTCCGTTTACATACCAGATCGGTGCGCGTTGTCGCCAAATGTGGCGGCGGCTGCCTACTGTGTCGGGAAAGTTTTCCCCGATCCATGGATCTGGCGCCCGCGCGCCGGATCCGCGGATCCCCAATGCATGCCAGCGTGCGCCCGAGAGGCAGGCGAAGCGTGCCAGGGGGCAGCGCCAGAGAAGGGGGCGGCGCCCAGGAGTTCAGCGCCATGGAGCGTTCCATTCCCATTATGAGTCTGGAGTGTTGCTCTATTTGGCAGGGTGCAACCGCATGAGTGTTGTCAAATGGTGCACGCATGTTTTGTTCGATGCGCCGGGGGGCAACTAGTGCTTCACAAGAAGCGACACAGCAGTCGCATCGACAACAACAGCAGCAACAACAAAAACACGCATTGAACAACACGCACACACACAAAGAAACAAACACGCCAACCGGTGCAAGCGCGGTTGCAGATTTGTGAGCTCGGTCCACGGACTCTTGAGAAGGCGGGGAGGATCCACCGAAGTGTGTCCAGGGTCCCTGGTTCCCCCTCCATTCCCTGCCTCCCCCTCCCTCCCCCCTCTCCCTCCCTCCGCCCCTCCCCCCTCCCTCCCCCCTCCCTCCCTCCCCCGTCATCCCTCCCTCCCCTCATCCCCCTCCCCACTTCCCCGGGGCCTCTCGTTTCGACCCCCCCGCCCCTTCCCTGGAGACCTCGGGGCCCCCGCTCGGACGCTCCTCTCGCGCCTCACGGGCGAGCCTTCAGCGAAGTGAAGCTACAGTGGGGGCCCGTGCCAAGAAACACCCTGCTTGCCTCCATGGTGCCCTGGGTTTCTTGGGTTCCGATGGTTTTGCTGTGGAAAGCGCGGCGTTCCCACACCAAAAATCGATGGGCGTCCTGGGGTCTCAAGGTTGGGTCTCTTGTGGATGGCTTCTTGTGGACGGGCCCCCACTGCACAGAGCGCCGTGCACTCGGGCCGTTAGAATTCGCCGCGGCGGGCGAGGCGCGCGGCGGCAAAAAGGGAGGGCTTTGGCACAGCTGCTGCTCGGAGGGCGGTCGGCGGAGGAGGGAGAACGGCGCGGATGGGTGGCGGAGGGGCGAAGCGGGTGGCGGGGGGAGGGATGATGAGGAGCCGTTGCAATGAGAAGATTGAGATGGTGGAGGAGGCCGCCTCTTTGCCCGACTGGTGATTACGGATGTCCCTCGTGTCCTGTTGAGTTGGCGCTTCAGTAGGGAAACGCATCCGCCACTTTCCGTCCCTCCTTCATCATGGATTCCCGCCTCTTCCGCTTCCCAACCGCTAATCTGGGCCAGGATCCCCCAAAATCTGTGTTAAGAGAACGGCAGATACTCGACAACATTATCGAAATCGACGCCAACCGACTAGACGTCCACCCCATGTGTGATCCTCGACGCTAGGTGAGGTGAAACGCAGCCGCGGCAGCACTGCACTAAGCAGCATTGGAAGACGAGGTACAGTCGGGGTCCTGAAGAAGGAACCCTTCTCGTTGGGGAGGGGCTCGGTGTTCCTTGATTGTTCTGCAGTTTGCCTTTTGTTTTCCTGAGGTTGTCCATTGCAAATCGAAGTTCAACTTATGGGAGAAAGGGGCCCCGTTCCTTATTCAGGGTTCCTTAGGTCAACGCCCCGACTGTCGAGGAGGAGGAGGGGGAAATTACACGACTTCTAGATCTGCAATCGGTAGTGTGGGCTCGAGCTGCACCTCGGGAAGGTCCGCCTCCGGTCGTGCCCGGGCCAGTTCTGGGTCAAGACGGGTGTGTTGTGTCCATTGCCCGAAGACCTCGGCATTTAAGAATTGTAGCGAACCGTAAGTTACCATCCAGAACCTCGTGGTACGTCGTATTGATTGCGGGCTCCGCTCGTTGTAGCAAGGTTCCGTGTTTGTTTTTCGTGCCCGACCGCCATGTTCCAATGTTTGAAATGGTTTGGGAGTATTACCGAGAAGAGCGGCAAGTCCCAATAGTATATTGATACATATACATATTCACGTAGATTGTGTGTATATATATGTGTATTTACATATAGACATATGTTGATATTTGGGTTGCGAGATCCAATCAATGGAAATTCGTTTGGTGGTATTGGCACGGTTGTTCTAGTCATCATCCGTTCAAAATTCTTGTCTGGTACGCTTCTTCCCGTTTCTTGGAATAGTTGTTTCCATAGAGTTTTAGCTAAATCATGTGTGGTCTTCCCCTAAGCCTGTCCGCCAAACGTGCATGACCATCAGGTACCATCGATCACGCACGCAATGCCTAGCCGACGCCGCGTTGCAGATGGCACTAAACTATTTGCTGTCATAAGGCCCTCGGTGGTAGATAGGGTTGAATAGGAGCGAGCCATGTTGAACCGTATGATGGCAGCGAATGGTCCCATGCAAGCACATGAACATGGGTTTTGCCCATTGCGACGGCGTTGTTTGTCCCGTGGCCGCAGAATTGCCGCCAGATCGGTTTATATTATGCAGCTCGTGTTTGCAATTCGGAGGCTTTGTGGTAGTGCGTTTGCTGAAGTAACTCAATAAGTGGTGGCCGTCCTACGGTATGCGCTCCTCAAGCTTATTCCAGAGAATCGTCACGGAAGCATGGTTTGCGTAATTCTAGACGCTTCGCGTATCCCTACCAGCGTGGCCCGGACGTTGCCTTCGCAGCCTGACCCTTGTCTCGTGGCCGCGATCAAAAAAAAGTATCCCCACAAGCTCGGCCCCCCCCACGCCTCCCCCTCTTCGCCAGGTGGTCTTGGTGAGCCCCTCCGCCTGGAGGGCCAGTGATGTCTGTCCCCACCGGCTAGCTCTCCCCGCGGGTCCCTCCCTGGCAGGGCGGGCTGCCAGGTTCACGTACCCCTGGATTGCGGGGGTGGTCGTTCTCTGTGCAGCTCCTCTTTGGATTCCCACTTCGCCAGGTGGTCTTGGTGAGCCCCTCCGCCTGGAGGGCCTGTGATGTCTGTCCCCACCGGCCCTCCCCGCGGGTCCCTCCCTGGCAGGGCGGGCTGCCAGGTTCACGTACCCCTGGATTGCGGGGGTGGTCGTTCTCTGTGCAGCTCCTCTTTGGATTCCCTACTTCGCCAGGTGGTTTTGGTGAGCCCCTCCGCCTGGAGGGCCTGTGATGTCTGTCCCCACCGGCCCTCCCCGCGGTTTCCTCCCTGGCAGGGCGGGCTGCCGGCTCACGAACCCTTCGCTGGCCCTTCCCGCGGGTCCCCCCCTGGCAGGGCGGGCTGCCTGGTTCACGTACCCCTGGATTGCGGAGCTGGTCGCTCTCAGTGCAGCTCTTCCCTGGATTCTCTTGCCACGCTGGCGATGTACATCCCCACCAGCCTGGCCTGTCACACAGGGCTCACGTGCACGGGATGGTGAGCCGTGGAGCCACGTGGACACTTTGGAGTGGTTCAGCCTTCCATCAGTCGCGGCGCTTCCCTTGGACCCATTCCAGCCATCAGGCAGGTTCACGACGTTATCTCGGCAGCTTTGCCTCATCAGCTTGCATCCGCCGTTGGTGCGGCCCTGGACCTGGCGCCCCATTGGCGACTCGTTCATCGTTCTCCTCGCTTGTGCGCCCTCCAGGCCTGTGGGACGCATAGGTATCTGCGCACACGTCCTCGCATTATCTGAATGGGTCATGCCGCACGGACGGCATACACCGAATTTCTTGGCATTTTGCTAGGCTGCACGTTGCCCGAGCTTCCTTGGGTGCCCTCAACCTGTCAGTTTTCCCGCGCAGAACAGCAGCTTCTTGGTGAGTGGGCCCGGCCGGCCTGCGGCGCTCCCAGTAACTAATTAGGACTTTACAGTGTCCCGGAGGCTGTTGGACGCTCTAACTACCCGCCGCCCCCCCCCCCTTCCCGTCCAAGTCCATGGGGAAGAGGAAACGCTCTAAACCACCGACGCCCAGAGGGCGGGTAGGATTACCAAATGTATGTGGTAAGTTGTGGCATGGTGAAAATGCACCCACCCTGCCAATATTAATCGTTAAATAAATTCCCAAAGAGTATAATTGCCGTCCAAAGGTCTTCATGGGCAGCCGTCGAAATGAATATCCCCTTAATGTTGTTAGCATGAATGTAATGATTCGTTGCAGCCAAAAACGCAGGGAAAGCATATATATATATATATATATATATATATATATGTGCACCGCAATTCGGATGATGGTGGGCATTTGGATGTACAGTTGCCAGAATTCCGAAAGTTACATCATATGTATTCAAAGGTTAATGAGCGCAGATGATCTAACGATGCTGTTCTTTCTTCGAGGAGGGGTTTACCCATCTCCCCAAAGGACCGCGATTCGTTGAAGCATACAAATCTGCTTGTGAGAGAGCTCATTTCTAACACGGCTCAAGAGGATCGTGGCCCTCAAAGGAAACCCTCTTTCCTTGGACCGATAAGTTCGAAGATGACCCCAAGAGGTGCTCCAGAACTCCCAAAACAACCCCGGGAGGGTTCCTAGAGTGTTCGAAGAGGCACCCAAGAGGCGCCCAAAAGGCACCCAAAGCACAATACTTTAGACAACCCAGGTTGGCTCAAGATGGTTCTGAGATGTTCGAAACGGCCGA
Source organism: Prorocentrum cordatum (assembly GCA_963575745.1). Lineage (NCBI taxonomy): Eukaryota > Dinophyceae > Prorocentrales > Prorocentraceae > Prorocentrum > Prorocentrum cordatum. Next base: position 125,707 of record CAUYUJ010020911.1, on the reverse strand, counting down.
TCGTTCCAAAAGCGTTCTAAAATAAATAACCACAAGAAGCTGTTTATCTTTTCGAAGATGACCCGAAGAAATTAACAAAGGTTGCCAATAAGTGTCCTACGTTACCAAAATTCCCAGAAAACGTTAGCATCAAAGGATAGTAGTTGCATAAGTTCTCGTTGTAATCATCATATGCATCCTCGTTTTTTTCGTGATCATTTTCATTAATTTCTTCCTTACGCCCCCGCACGGCACTCGAAAGTATTTGGTCTTATCCAAGGCCTTTATGTTTTCTCCGATTGTTTTCCAAAATGTGTTTTTTGTCGTATATGTTCCTGGCACCGCTTGTCACGATTTAGTTACCTCAGAAAATATTCAAGAGCCAATCTGTGTTTTATACCAGCGTTTTGCATTGTAAAGGTTGCAACAGCGATGGTACAGAATGATCCGTGTAGTCTAATAATGAAATCGTGGTAGTGGTAATGTGAGTAAGTCGTTGGGCTACTCGTGCGCCATTGTGATTTTCGGGTGGTGTTATACATGTACATTAGACGCGTAATTTTTTTATTCTGCATCAAAGCGGCAGCTTATTCCCAAACCCCATAGAAAATATGCACAGCAAAAAACGAAACAGGGAATGTGCGTTTGCATTTAGTACGTTCCCACAATTACGTGCAAAACCTTCAAAAAAGTTTAATTAAAATGCTTCTGGAGGCCACCGGAAGTTGACACAAAATTAACGCTCCAACGCAGAACCGTCATCAAAATATTGGATTATATTATAAATTTTGAGTTTTGAACGCACTGTCCGGGCCTCACGCACATGAATTGCAACTTGCTCGCCGAAGCGGTTGTTGTGGTGCGGGAGCGCGATTTCCGTGCTAGCCGGTATCGCCCAAAAGCGCAACCCAGTATGGTGAGCCGATGCCGAAGCAACAATGTCAATCATTCTTTGCATCCCCTCCTTCTCTCATCTTGATTTCAGGTCTCCTTCTCTTCCCCCTCCTTTTCCTCCTCCTTTTTTTCTGTCTGCTTAACCACCCCGGGGCTACGCAGAAACTTTTGTTTCACCCCAGTCGCGTTTAGCGATTGGCACCTGGAGGTGTGTGAGCGGCGCTGCGCGGTGTAGGGGGGTAAGAGTGAAACCATAAAATAAAATAACGGTGGGGACGCCTTCTTCGCATTCGAAGTATTTTTCGGCATTTCAGAATCTCAATATGTGAACCAATAAAATTAAAAATATTTTTGATGATATCCAGGCGAATGCAAATACCATTTGCCAATACTGGATTCCCATTTGTTTCTTGTGCCGCGTTGGGCAAATAATGCAATGACATGGGCCGAACGCATGACGTTAATCATTTGATAATGATTATGTGTATATATGTAGCAAATGCATTTACATATGTTTGGGGAAAAACATGGCCATGGCCATCATGAACGGTTTGTTTGATGTTTGAAATGTTTGCATGCGTGTTTGTATTCAATGTTGTAAATTGCTGTTTGCCATTTGAACATATATTTTGCAGATGGTCGGCCTTTTTTAGTTTTCATAAATTAGGTTTACAGAATATTGGAAACCCCATGTTTTCTCATTCCGGTGAAATTGTTTACGGATGACGATATGAATGATTATGGAATCCCCGAATTGAAAATATCACCGAAATAATTTAGGCCATAAAGACGGTCAAAAAGTTGCGTTTGCCCGACATGGATACAAGATGCATAGTTGGATCCACTTATGTAATTACTGATCCACGGCAAAAGGCAACCCTGGATTATTCTGTTTGCAGATGTTTTTTTTTTTTTTTTTTTTTGCAATTTTACGCCATTCTGGGATTCATCCTTGAAACGAAAAACCAATAACCCACGCTACTTTGCAAGGTCGTGCCAATCTGCGCACCACGCAAATCGAACCCATATGCGTACTGAACAAGCCTTGGGCCGTAAATTCGCGCGAAAAATAAGCAAATCCAAGATATCTTGACGAAAAGCATGTGATTTCTTGATGCGCGATTTCTTGCTTATGTTTGCCCCCTTCCCACATCGGACCAAATATTTCTCAAAATTCCCTAAAATCCCGTATCCTTGGCGTGGGAAGAAGATGGATATAGAGGAGGCGCGTACTGCACATTGTGCGCCCACAGCCGTTGAAAGAGATAGTGCGTTCAAAATGCTGTGGGTTCCCCCCAGGGCCTCAGCGCACGGGTTCTCAATTGTATTTGTTTGGCAAAACATTTTTTGGTTGCGGCGGTGCCCGTTTGTATTTCTCTCTCTTTCTCTCTCTATATATATATACATATACATATACATATATATACATACATACTTAGATAATGAATAAATACATATGAATATATACATATATATATACACATATATATATATATATATATATATATATATATATGCGTAAATAGAAATATGTGTATATATATATACATACATACACGCATATACATATATATGTATATGTATACACACATATATATATACACATATTTTTATTTATTTACATATATATATATATACACATTTACACACCTACACGTATACACATACACACATACATACATATACACTCGTGAACATACACGCAATACATACATGTACATAAATGCCGTTGATTAGTTGCGTACTCGCGTAAATTGTTCCGTGAGGGCCTTCAATATAATTTTCGATTTGTTTTGGAGAATTGTTTGGGTGTTTGTGGACTGTTTTCTGGGGCCGCCCGGGAGGAAAAGCTTTTTTTTTTTGTTAATATTTCCCTTCTTTTCGGGCCCTACTCGGCGATTTTAGGCGACTTCAAGAGCGGAGACCAGTGTCGGAACCGTCGTAGTCGTGAAACACATGTGGTGGCGTCATCGGAGAATAGCTGGGTGATGCTGAATCTTTGTTGCCGTTGGTGCCGTCGTAAGAAGAGGCGTTGATTGGCGTTGGCGCGGATACGACGGATTGGTATCGGTTTTGGTGAAGGTGCAGTTTTCCCGCGAAGAAAAAACAAAAACGTCGGTCTTCTGGGCGCAAGCGAAAGTGGTGTCGTCGGACAAAAATCAACAATATGATAAGAGCTGGCTTTTCTTCTGACGCACCGTCACCCGGGCCATCGTATGTGTGAGCGTTAATGTGAGTGCACTTGCGTCATTGCAAACTTATTGGCGTTCACGTTGGCGAACAATCAATTTCAAAGCCGCCATGGGCAGAAAGAGCGTCAAATTAATATTCGGCGCAGGCGATGGTATTGGCGTAGGTGCCAGCGTTCGTGCTCGCTTTCGTCGAAATTTTGTTAAACGCAAACGCAGGCATTTGCATGAGCATCGGTACGTCGAACCTAGCGCTACACAGTGCGTAACTGCCATCATTATCGAAACCATTTTTTAAAGCCACAGGCCTTGGTGCCGGCATTGGCATGAATGCCAGCGTCGTTGGAAAGGGGGTCAGTACTCGCATAGGTGCCAATATTCGTTCTGCGAAAGGCGTAGCCGTCCAAACCATCGTCTGCTCAGGCATTGATCCCCAGTGTCAATGGTCCAACATAATGTGCAACACATCCCACCAACTCTTCGGGCGTCGGTGGTTTAGGGAAAGGTCTCTTCCACCCCTTCGGACAAAGGTTTACCCCTCCATCTCCCCGACCCATGGACCTGGACAGAGGGTTCCGCGAGGTGTCGGAGCGTCCAAAAAAAACATCGGCGAGGAAACTCAAATCATTTGTTTAATTATGGTTTTGGCGCAAGCCCCCCCCCTTCGTTGACCGATATTATCCTAGATGGCGTCAAGAAAGCCTCTAAAACTTCGAAGAACGCCCCGACAAGGCCTCCAAATCAGCCCAGACGGGCGCAAACGGGCGCCCAGGAGGAACCAAGAGGTCCCAAGATAGCCCCAAGATAGCCCCAAGATAGCCCCAAAGTGGCTCAAAGCTCACAAAACGCCCCAAGAGAACCCCAAGCAGCCTCCCCGAGGCACCCAAGACGCCCAAAAATCCTTAGGACCGCCAAGAGACCCCCAAGACGTCGCCAGAGGCTTCACACCAACCACCTACGAGATACCACAATGAGCTCCGAGAGGCATTCAAGAGATATCCAAGAGACCCGAAGCGGCTTCACGAGGATCCCCAAAGCCCCCAACATCCTCCCCAAACGCTCCAAGAGATTTCAAAAAGAAACCCCAAAAGACATCCCTAAGAGGATCATGTCCGCCCTGTTTCCTCCTCTTTCTCCTTGTCCTTCTTTTTCTCCTCCTCTCCTCCTCCACCGTATCCGTTTACTCATACTCCGAGAACCAGCACCATCAGTAAGAACAGCACCAGCACCAGCAGCAGCAATACCAGCAAGAGCAAAAACACCAACAATAACACTTCAATTTTCGCTTCAAAAAATCTCCTAATTCACTGGTGCCCACTCCGGTTCACTATGTGAGTCTCTTCTTCCTTTCTTCCGTCAATTTTACTGGGCATCGTAGCTGGATACTCTGGTGGGGATACGCGAAACGTCTAGCATTTGATACACAATCGTCTCTGCAATCCTGCAGACACGCGCAACCAAACCCAACTCGCGTTTGCCTTATTGCGCATATTGCTTTGGATAATGTGCTTCTCCAATCCGCTTAGACGACAAACGGTAAGAACCGCGCCAGAAAAAAATAATACAAAACAACAGCCAGCGTGCTGCAGTGAGAACCGCCGAAATTTATGAAGGCTTTGGGAAAACGCGCGCCCGGTGTCCCACAAAAACTTGCAAGGTGGGAAAACACGCGCGCAATTTAAGAAAACAACTTCCAACCCTGATTGGTTGTCAAAACCCCATATTCTCTCCGACGTGCTCTCGTCGTCGCGGGCGGCCTTACCCGGGAGTTCTGGCCAAAGGTGTACCTCTGGACAAACATTTGTTTCATAATAGTTGTTGCATCTTTCAAAATCCCGCATAATAAATGCCCACTACGAACGGCACAATCTACGTTATAGATATTTCTACTCTACTCGAATTCCTGGTGGCTCGAAAAAGAACCTCCGCCGAAAATGCTGGACAACCAGGCTGTAAAAATTCTGCGAGCCGCACGCGTCAAACGCGGAAGGAAGCATCATAAAAAACTGTATCAAACGAACAAATGGAGCAACCATACAAAACCACAAACTTTAGGCGGGTGGCGCCGCACAGCTAAGCAACAAAAAAACCGTGAGATGCTTGCAAAGTGGGAACCAGGGACGCGAAGACTTGGGAAGAAAATTGCAGGGTAGAAGAGGAACAACACACACCTGAATGTAGATACGCGATCTGTTGCCATGGATTGCGGCATACGGTCAATGGTGAAGAATTCTATCCATGCAGCACGAGAGTATTGGCCCATCTTTTGGTTGCAATGTCGGCTGCTTCCGACTTCGATTATGTATCCAATCCGGTCGGGTTTTAACGCCAATTCCAAGACAAAACCGGGAGGAAACGGAACATATGAACATGTCCATGTGTTTTCTCAAACGGCGGGTATCTAACACGGGAATCCGATAAAATGTTTTGAAACGATCAACGCATTTTCTGAAACGGCCGCTGCTTTGTCTGAGAGGACAATTTGTGTTTCTGACGCGGTAGCTGTTGTTTCTGCAATGGAACGTGTTCCTTCTGAGGCGATACTGTTTTTTTCAGAAACGGCATTTTTTCTGAAACGCTTGTTGGCTTTTTCTGAAACGGTGGTCGCCCTGACGGGTCGGATTGTGTTTATTTTGAGAACGCTTACGGCAACTCACCGCGGTCGTTGAAAACGACAATGCGACGGAACGTTGTACCAAAGTTTGCGCAGCCGATCGAAACCAACCGCAGTTTCAAAGGAGCAGCGCAGCACAGCAAAACACGCCCCACAAGCAATTCTGGCCGTCTGAAACCCTTGGAGGCCGTCTTGGGGCGGTCTTCGGGGCTTCCGGGGGTTCGTCCTCTGGCCTCTTGGGGGCCCCTCGGGGGCCTGATGGCGGCCCTGGGGACCCTCTGGGGTCGGAGGGCTTCAAATGTCAGCTGGAACTTCCCATTTTAAGTTTTTCTTGGGGTCCTTTTGGAGCTGGTTTGGACAATCTTTGGCGCCTCTTGGGCGCCTCTTGGGCCGTCTTTGGGCTCTCTTGGGCAATCTTGGGGCCCTCGTGGGGGTTTCTTGGGGCCGTCCGCTGGGACTCTTGGGCAACTTTCGTTGCCGGGACAGCTCCAGAAACGAAAGTGACACAAGTTTACTTTTCCTAAGGAATGTGACGATTACTTGCCTATTGGGGTCTCTTGGAGGTCGTCTTGGAGCGCTATAGGTGCACCTTCGGGGATTCTGGCGCCGTTCGATGCCGTTTTGGGGGCGACACAGGGCTCTCGTGAACCTCCGTGACGACGCTCGGAGCGCTGTTGAAACGGACCTGGGGCTCCCCAGAATCTGACAAGACCCTGGGGTCCCAAGTTTGCGGTCCTGGTTGCGCCCCCAGCCCCCCCCTGGCCCAGTTCCCCCGCTATATGTATACAGTATCACTCTGTGTATGTATGTATGCGTTTGTGTATTTATGTGCGTATGCATCTATGTATGTATGTATGTATGTATGTATGTATGTATGTATGCATGTGCGCATGTAGATATGCATGTATATATACATATATATACATATATGTATATATATACATATATATATGTGTGTGTGCGTATCTACATATAACTAGGAGGCCATCACGCAATTCGCGCGCGCTCAAGTTCTAGCTAAACTCGACAGGCTAATGCATGGAATCTCGATTGTCGAAGTCAACGGCCTTTTTGGAGTCCGCAAGCCTCGGAAGCGTATAAAAGGGGACATGTGGAAACCACACCATCATGAATTTCCCCAGAAAATACTTCCTTCGCGAGTCCAGGATGTCCCGGCGGTTTTGCCGCGATCAGGTTCTAAAGTGTTGTCCTGGGACACGTGCCTCTTTTATGAGGCCTCTTGGCCTGCTCGATTTAGCAGAAAAACCTCAGCCTGCATGGAGAAGCTCGCGTACACTCTGCTGATGTTGGCTGAAGCAGCTTCCGCCCACATATGATACTGCTGCGGTGCCTCGACAGCTCCTACCTGCTGGCTAAACCACGGTTCTTGCCCATCTGGTCCACGCCCACAGGGATACGCGACCCGCGATTGGGTGGTGGTCCCAGCCAAGACCCAGACTCCCCCATGTCCCAAAACCCTTTCCTTGGCCGTCTGGACCGCGGGACAAGGGGTGGAGCGTCATCCTGCTCTCTTGAGTTTTTCTGTTCCGCGATAGCGGCGCCTCCCCTGAGACGAGTTCCGGCGCCCATGTGTGGCGGAACATTATGCATATGCTATGCAGCCTAGTAGACGCTGCCACGCTCATTCCACTTCGTGTAATTCGCGAAATAAAACCTAAAAACATGCCCAGCACCTCTGCGCCGCCGAGCGTGAGATTGACTGCCTGCGCTAGCTGCTAAAGATCCTGATCTTCTTCCTGGGACCGAGCAAGCTTGGCGTCGGCCGCCCCCATGGTGGCCATGACCTGCTCCTCCGAAGCGGTGGTGTTCTCTGGCTCCACCACCTGCAACTGTGAAGATGGTGCACATGCCGAACCTGTATCTCCACCTTCAACTGCCTCAAAAACTGGTATGTCTTCTCCGCCTGCCCACCCGTGCGACGACGTTTGGTGGCCATCCTGGCATTGTACTCCTCGAACTGATTCTTTCTCTCCACAAGAGTCTGGGCCGAAGTCCAATTGTTGCCACAAGAAAGTTTGAAATTTTGTTTTGTCAAAAAGCTCTTCGTCTTTTTTCCATACTGACAGTTCTTCGTTGGATAACTCAAGCTCCGACGTGTCAAAGCTGGCGCCGTCCTCCAAGTTGAGAACCTTCAACAGCTCCTTTTCCTTCGTGGCGCCGAGCACTTCGGAGAGATTGATGGGGGCACCTGGAGGCTGGAGCACTGCGGGGTCGTCGTTCGCTCGTACTCAAGCGTTGCCTTCTCCAAAGCGTCGGCTTCAACTCTGGCCAAATACTCACGACATTCTGCTTCATCCTTGGCTGTCCGATCAAGTGCTTCCGCTGCCTTCCGCGCTTTGACTCCAGCTTGGTTGAGTTCGTGTTCGCACTGAAGTTCTGGCCGAGTTCCGTATCGGCTTCAGGGTGGTCTTGGGCGCCTCGAGGAGCTGCTGGGTAGTCGGGGCGAATGGTGACGAAGCTGGGACCTTCAGGCAACCTGTCGCAGTCCACGTTCCTGGAGCTGCTCCCATGCCTGCACCCACCATGGTGAAACAAAGACTGCGGCCTGACGGTGAGGGCGGAACTGGCGGACCGTAGGCCCATCCGCCTGTACCTTGTTTGGGCCAAACGGTTGCTGCGGGACGAAGCGTCTTCCCACATTGCCAGCAGGACGCGTGTTTACGCCACTTCCAACGATAGCCACAAGCCGCATGAGTACGGACACCAGACCCTTTCTGCTGAGGTTCCCCCATCGCGGTCGAGGGGAGAGGAAACGTGAAATGAAGGTGGGGTGACAGCTGGCGCTGCTACACCGAAAAGGTTGCGTCAGGCACCCCCCATTGATAGTTGTCGCACAGCTGCGGGAACCTCGGTTCGAAACCCCGCGACGTGGATTTCAAGCCTAAAACCAAATGGCTACGGCCCCCTCCTCCTCCTCCTCCTCCTCCTCCTCCTCCTCCTCCTCCTTTCTTCCTCCTGTTTTTCCTCCTCCTCCTCTTGCTCCTCCTCCTCCTCTTCCTCCTCCCTCCTGATCCTCTCCTCCTCTCGTCATCCTCCTCCTCCTCCTCCTCCTCCTCCTCCTCCTTCTCCTCCTCCTCCCTCCCTCCTCCCTCCTCCCTCCTCCTCCTCCTCCTCCTCCTCCTCCTCTTCCTCCTCCCACCCGTCCCCTTCCTCTCCCTCCTCCTCCTCCTCCTGATCCTCCTCCTGATTCTCCTCCTCCTCCTCCTCCTCCTCCTGTTCCTCTTTTTCTTCTTCTTTTTCTGATCATTATTCTCCTTCTTCTTCTTCTTCTGCTACTTATGAATATTATTATTATTCTTTTTCTTTTTCCTCCTCCTCTTCCTCCTCCTCCTCCTCCTGCTCCTCCCTCCTGCCTCCTCCTCCTCCTCCTCCTCCCTCCTCCTCCTCCTCTCTCCTCCCTCCTCCTCCTCTCTCCTCCTCCTCCTCCCTCCCTCTATTCCTCCTCCTCCCTCCTCCTCCTCCTCCTGGACTCCTCCTCCTCCTCCTCCTCCTCCTCCTCCTCCTCCTCCTCCTCCCCCGCGCCTCGAGCAACTCGAAGCGGAGGTGCTCCGCGGCGCGCGGCCTCTGTGCCCCTCCTCGCCGGGCCCCCTGGGCCGTCCACAAGATGACTATCGGGGGGGGCGGGCCCCGGGAGAAAGGTCCAGACCTTTTTTTACCATAGAGCCCTGCACTGAGGACGTCGCGGGGGAGGAGGGCATCTGGAAATCGCGGCACCCATAAAACAAAATACGACGCCGTTTCGCTCCTGGAAGGCCGCATCGCGTCGGCAAACGGCGCGCGCGCTGTTTATCCGAGGGTCGCCTCGGCAGCAGCGGCTGCGGCGGATGCGCCGGCGACCGTCGCTTCGGCCGCGGCGATGCTGAGCGGGCGGCCTCCCGGCAAAATGGCCTCGACGCGCCAGGCTCTGGGGCCAAGCCTGGAGAGCGATTCTTTATGTTTGGCGATGACGGGCGTCATGGGGGGGGGCGGGGGAGGGGCACGACGTGACGCCCCCCCCCCCCGCCGCGTGGCTCTGCACCGCAGCCGCGCCCGCGCGCACGACGCGACGAGCGACAAGCGACGACGACGACAACGACGACGACGACGACGACGACGCGAGCAGCATGTATGTGGCGATCTGCCCCCCTGCGCGCGCGTACACCACAGCGTTCGCGTGCACCACAGCGCGCGTGTACACCACAGCGCCTGCGTACATCGCAATAACCCTGTGCAACGCAGCGCCTGTGTACACTCCAGCGCTTGCGTGCACTACAGAGCCGGTGCGCATGTGCACACCGGAAGCAACCATGTGCAACGCAGCGCCTGTGTACTCCACAATGCTTGCGTGCACCGCGGCTCCTGCGCACGCCACAGCGCCTGTCTACACCGCAGCATCCGCGTGCAACGCAGCGCTATTGTACACCACAGTGCCTGCGTGCATAGGACAGGTAAAAGGAGCCTGTGCGCGAAGGTCTGCTGCGGAAGCGCCACGCCCGGAAAGTGCTGATCATCGAATGCGACGTTTGTCCCTTTTCCCTTCTCCTCCACTTCCACCCTCCTTCTCCTCCTTTTTCTCTTCCTCCTCCTCCTCCTCCTCCTTGCCCCCTGTCGTGCGAGTTGGCGCTGCAGCGCGCGCGCGCAACTCAGCGCGCGCCGCAGAATGGTCGATTGAATCGGCCCACTTGGTTCTCGGACGGCCAATTTAGCTGGGGCCTCCTGGGCGCAGATGGGAGGAGTTACGGTGACAGAGACAGACAGAGCGCAGACAGTCGCCCCACAGGAGGGGCGGCCCACGAGGGGCGCGGCGGGGGCGCCTCAGCGCCTTAATCTTTGAAGTTGACTGTGGCGTCGTACCAGCGTTTCCGCGGCCGCTCTTGGCGTCGCGCGCAGCCAACCAGCTCCCATTGAAATATTGTTTTCGCCCAAGAACGCTCCCCCGAATACATTCGGCGCAACCATTTGCGGGCAGATTTGCGGCGCCCCTCGATCCAATCACGAAGTCCCAATTTTGACGCACGGCGCTCCGCATCCCTTGTCCGTTGCATGAAATCTGCCCATGGCTCCAGAAATATATTCTCACTTGCAGAAGAGGAGGAAGACGAGAAATAATAAGATGACGTGGGTGATGATGACGCGGGTCGCTCTCCAGCGCGATGTCCCCGCCTGCTCGCACGGACGATCGTCCGTGGCATCTTTCTCTGCGTTCTTCTTACCTTGTCCTCGATTTCGCTTGTCAGTGCCCACGTGTCAGAACCATACAACATCGTTGTCGTGATTGTGCTGTCGGATAACCTGAATCTTGAATTCAAAGAATACTACCGGTCAGTCAATTCTGCTCGGTGCTGCATGAAGCACTTCCAAGCACAACGAATACGGTTATCGATCTCGACGTCGTGGGGCCGGTCGAAGCCCACCAGCCGGCCGAGTTACTTGACGCTGCCACTGAAGGGGAGAATTTGCATACCATCAGTGGTTGCGTTCGTCTCCTTCGGCCTGCCAGTGCCCTGGGTCGTGTTGCTCGGGGCCTTCGTCTTGTCAGGGTGGCGCTCGAGGCCAATTTTGGTGGCTGCGTTTGTAATATCCTTCAGCAAAGCCTTGAGTTGCCGCAGAGTGGCTGCGACGAGCAGGATGTCGTCCGCGAAACACAAGTTGGTGAGCTGCGTGAGGTCAGTGTAGCCCATCTTTAAGCCCTAGCCTTTAGCAAGCCACTTCTGCTTGACTTTGTGGACAACGCTCTCAAGCAGAGAATTGAAAGAAAAAAGAGTGCTGAGGGGGTCCCCTTGCTTAGTGCCGCGATGTATATCATAAGGCTAACTCATGCAATCCGTTCGCATTCTGGCAGTCTGCCCTGCGTAGAGCTTCTGGAGGAGCAATATGTATCCGGAAGGAACGCGTCGTTCTGCAAGAGTTTGCCACAAACATGTGTGCTCGACGTAATCGAACGCCTTCTTAAAGTCCAGCGCTGCGATCCACAATTGCTGTCTCCATTCGTGGCACTTTTCTTGAAGAGGCGACACAGAAAACATATGATGAACTGTGCTGAAGTCTTTTCTGAAGGCGGCCTGGTCCATGTTTTGATGTTTATCCAAAAGCGGGTAAAGCCTGCCGCACAGCAGCTTGGCAAACATCTTGTACAGCAGAGGGGTAATTGTGATTGGCCGGTAGTTTTTGGCGTTTGCAAAATCCCCAGATTTGTGCAGCACTGTCACAATTGAATGCTTCCAGGATTCGGGCGAAAGGGCCGTCGGTGAAATCATGTTATTGCACAAATCCAAAAGGAGAGCCTCCATGGTGCCGCCACCATGTTTCAACATCTCGGCACATATGCCGTCCTGATCGCAACACCTCCCATCCTCGAAACTTTTTAGCTGCTCCCGCAACTCTGCCAGTGTGAAGTGTTCAACGTTGCCGGGTACTAAACTGGGTCCATCGTCGTCCTTGTCTTGCGGGTGACCTCGGAAGGACTCGTAGATTCCCCTGGCGTTCCCTTGTCCATAAGGATTATTTTCTTGTGTTTTCGGTGGGTCCCACAAACGCTCCATTTTGTCATAATGGTTCCTTTTAACGTTCTACATACAATAGTGCTGCTGTGTTGCACACGGTTGCTGTGGTGCACACAAACGCCGTGGTGCACACAGGCACTGCAATGCACACACGCATTGTGGTGTACACTGCTGTGTTGCACACGGCTGATGTGGTGTACGCAGGCGCTGTGGTTTACACAAAAACTGTTGTGCCCGCGCGCGCGGAAGCACAAACTGACGCTGTGTTGCATGCGGCTGCCGTGGTGTACATAGGAGGTGTGGTGTACACAGGCGCTGTGGTGCACGCAAACACTGAGGTGTACACAGGCGTTGTGGTGCAAATCGCCAACTACATGCTGGTGCCACCCGTCCTCCGTCATTCCTAAGCATTCCCCGGCGCCGCCGGCGCGAAGCGTGACGTCATCAACCCCCTCCACCCCCCCGGAATGATTGCAGTCATCGGCCCGGAATAATATATATATATATTATATATATATATATGAATATTTATAGTATATATATATAATATATATATATATATATTATATATATATATATATATATATATATATATATATGAAAAAAAATGCTCCAGCCGCGTCCGCGCGCACGACGACGATGAGCGACGAGCGACGAGCGACGAGCCACGAGCCACGAGCGACGACGACGACGACGTCGACGACGACGACGACGACTGCGGACCAGACTCCTATAAAGATTCCTGCGCGGACACATACGCGGATCCCAATACGCACGGCGGCAGTGCCCAGAGCGCACTGCGGGGGAGCGTTACGTCATAGGGGTGGGGGGCGGGGGGCCATGACGCCCGTCATGCCCCAAGCAATACAGAAATGGTCTCCTGCCCGCGCGGTGCTCGGCCGCGAGCTGGAGGTAGATGTCCCTGAGGCGGGCGGTGGGCGCCGCCCTGATTCTGCAGCGCTCCACCCCACCGAAGGTCACGAACACCATCGAGTCAGTATCGAGCGACGCCTGCAGGAGAAGCGCTGGAAGCAAGTGCTCTGTGTAGGTCAGACCCGCGGGCAGCGCCGGCAGGTCGCACTGACCATCACCATTCAAGCCGCAGGCCGCGGCGGTGCCGTCGCTCCTGAGCAGCACCGTATGGCCCCCTCCAGCGGCGACCTGCGTGTAGGTCAGGCCCGCGGGCAGCGCTGGCACGTCGCACTGACCAGCAAAATTCAAGCCGCAGGCCGCGGCGGTGCCGTCGCTCCTGAGCAGCGCCGTGTGGCCCAATCCAGCGGCGACCTGCGTGTAGGTCAGGCCCGCGGGCAGCGCCGGCAGGTCGCACTGACAATCACGATTGCGCCCGCAGGCCGCGGCGGTGCCGTCGCTCCTGAGCAGCACCGTGTGGCGCCCTCCAGCGGCGACCTGCGTGTAGGTCAGGCCCGCGGGCAGCGCCGGCAGGTCGCACTGACCATCACCATTCAAGCCGCAGGCCGCGGCGGTGCCGTCGCTCCTGAGCAGCACCGTGTGGCCCCCTCCAGCGGCGACCTGCGTGTAGGTCAGGCCCGCGGGCAGCGCCGGCAGGTCGCACTGACCATCACCATTGAAGTCGCAGGCCGCGGCGGTGCCGTCGCTCCTGAGCAGCACCGTGTGGCGCACTCCAGCGGCGACCTGCGTGTAGGTCAGGCCCGCGGGCAGCGCCGGCAGGTCGCACTGACCATCACCATTCAAGCCGCAGGCCGCGGCGGTGCCGTCGCTCCTGAGCAGCACCGTATGGCCCCCTCCAGCGGCGACCTGCGTGTAGGTCAGGCCCGCGGGCAGCGCCGGCAGGTCGCACCGACCATCACCATTCAAGCCGCAGGCCGCGGCGGTGCCGTCGCTCCTGAGCAGCACCGTGTGGCGCACTCCAGCGGCCAGCATCTGCAGAAGAGCCTGGCGGGGGCCGCCCCGATCCCCAGGGCGAGGCGCGGCGTGGCCGGGACTGGCTCGAGCCGAGAGCGGGCCGCGCGAGGGGCGGCGGGCGGAAGTGGGGGGGGGGGGGCGGGAGGCCGAGGGGAGGCGGCCCGAGGGGCGGGCCTGCCTCGAGGGCCTCGGGGGTTCTCCCTCCGCCCTCCTCCGTGCCTGGCGGGCCCGGGGCAGCGATGCGGGGGAAACTCGGTCAGGGGGGGACATCCACCTGCAATCGGCGATGCATTGCCGATAGATCGGCGATAAGCCTGCGATGGCGAGTCCGCACGCTCCTGCGCGGGGTGGGGCTATCAGACCCCTGTCGCCCCATCCCCCCCCTGTCGTTGTTCCCAACCCCCCCGATCCACCTCCACCTCCAGAGCAGACCCAGGGAGACGGACAGACATACACACGCATCACGGGCACCCCCCAGGATTCGGGCCAGACGGACAGACCTCACGCATCACACTTCCCCCCCAGGGAGACGGACAGACATCACACGCATCACATCACAGGATACGGTCTGCCTCCCCTCCTGAATATGGGCGACTGGGCCCTCGGCGGTCCGGTCGGGTCGCGGGGGGGAGGCCGGGGGGGTGCGGGCCGGGGGGGGGGGCGGGCCGGGCCGGGCCCGCCCCCCCTGCGGGGGAGGGGGGGGGGGAGGCCGGGCGGGGGGAGGGCCCCGCGCCCCTGCGGGGCCCTGCCTCGAGCGGGGGCCCCGCAGGGCCGCGGGAGGCCCGCCTCGGGGCCCCCCGGGGGACACGCGATTTCACGACCCGAGCCACAGCGCGGACCCCGTGCATGGAGCCCAGAAGAAGGAGGACGGGCTGCATCCACCTCGCAGACGCTCGCAGGGGCCGCCAGGGCTCGCGTGCGTGCTGGGCCGGGATCTCTCTGGGTCGAGGCTCGGGAGCCACGCGGGGGTCCGTGCCCCGAGGAAGCCCAGGCCAGCTCGACGCCGCGGCCCTCGCGCCGGCCCCTGGGACAAGGGCTGCCGCTCCGGCCCAGACCGCGATGCGCGACACGCGATCCTCTTCGCGCCCCTGCGGGCGACCTGAGACCCCGGGGCTCTCGTCTCACGACTCGGGTCTCCGGCGGCCGTTCTGGAGGATCTGGGCCCCCCCGGATCGCTCGGCGAGGCACAGCTTCTGGAAAGCACTCCGAGGTGGAACACACTCTCGACGAGGCCTTCCGACATCCTGGGGAAGCCCGGGGCCGGAACACGAACCGAGCGAGAGCTGGGGACAAGAAGCCGCGGCGCCGCCGTCGCCCCCCAGAGCGCCGCAGAGGGCGCGCGCGGCCGCAGGGCGACCCTCGGGCCCGAGCCCCGCGGCCCACGCGATGCCGCCCTGGAGAGGGAGAGCCCTCCAGCCCAGGCCGCTCCACTCGAGGCGCGATCGTCGTCGCACCGCTGGGGAGTGCCTTGCAGGACGAGGTGCTTGCTGGGAGCTAAAGGCGCAACATCCGATGGTCTCCAACGCGCCGATTAAAAACTGTTGATACATACCTACACATCTATGATCTCCGAGGGAATGTTTGGGAAAAACCACGCCTGTAGAACGAGAGCGGTGTCGTGATGCGATGGGCTCAGGGTGCGCCCCAGTAGTTCCGGGAAGTATCTGGCGGCCCTCGTCCGTGCATCCTTTGTTGAGTGTCTGGCGATACGGGAAGCCCTGGCATTATCATGGCCCCTTGCTCCGGTGACTACAAATCACACCCTTTATATAATTCTTCGCGGGCACACCACCCTCCCTCGCACACCACCCTCCCTCCCAAAATCCCCTGGTCACGTTACGATTCGCGCCAGCGCCGTCGGGGAACGAGCGATTCCAGACCGTTGCCAGGCGGCTGCGGCGCGACCGCCCCCACCCCCTTGACATCCGACGTTTCGATTTTTCGACCACACGGGCACCCGACCTCTCGACCACCTGTGGTGTTGGGTCCTCTTTTTGAAGAGACAACGCCCCGCGTCTCCTCCCCTCCTCTCATCTCCTCTCCTGTCCTCTCCTCCCCCTCCTCCCTCCTCCCCTCCGCCTCGTCACCTCCCTGCGTTTCACCCACCCAGCACAACGTTTCGTGGCGCCATGGGGAGCTCCACCGAAGGCTCCAGTGGCACAGGCCGCATGCGTCATCGCCACCCAGGACAGCGCTTCGTGGCCCCATATGGAGCTCCACCGAAGGCACCAGTGGCACAGGCCGCATGCGTCAATGCCGTGGCCCCACAGGGAGCTCCACTGGAGGCACCAGTGGCACAGGCCGCATGCGTCAGCGCCACCCAGGACAGCGTTTCGTGGCCCCGCAGGGAGCTCCACCGAAGGCTCCAGTGGCACGGGCCGCATGCGCCAACGCCACCCAGGACAGCGCTTTGTGGCCCCATATGGAGCTCCACCGAAGGCTCCAGTGGCACAGGCCGCATGCGTCAACGCCAACCAGGACAGCGTTTCGTGGCCCAACAGGGAGCTCCGCCGAAGGCTCCAGTGGCACAGGCCGCATGCGTCAACGCCACCCAGGACGCGTTCCGTTGCCCCACAGGGGGCTCCACCGAAGGCTCCAGAGGCACAGGCCGCATGCGTCAACGCCACCCAGGACAGCGTTCCGTTGCCCCATAGGGAGCTCCACCGAATGGTCCAGTGGCACAGGCCGCATGCGTCAACGCCACCCAGGACAGCGTTTCGTGGCCCGATCGGGAGCTCCACCGAAGGCTCCAGTGGCACAGGCCGCATGCGTCAACGCCGCCCAGGACAACGTTTCGTGGCCCCACAGGGAGCTCCACCGAAGGCTCCAGTGGCACAGGCCGCATGCGTCAACGCCACCCAGGACAGCGCTTCGTGGCCCCATAGGGAGCTCCACCGAAGGCTCCACTGGCAAAGGCCGCATGCGTCAACGCCAACCAGGACAGCGTTTCGTGGCCCCATGTGGAGCTCCACCGAAGGCTCCAGTGGCACAGGCAGCATGCGTCAACGCCACCCAGGACAGAGTTTCGTGACCCCATAGGGAGCTCCACCGAAGGGTCCAGTGGCACAGGCCGCATGCGTCAACGCCTCCCAGGACAGCGCTTCGTGGCCCCATAGGGAGCTCCACCGAAGGCTCTAGTGGCACAGGCCGCATGCGTCGACGCCGCCCAAGACAGCGTTTTTGTGTCCCCACAGGGAGCTCCACCGAAGGCTCCAGTGGCACAGGCCGCATGCGCCAACGCCACCTAAGACAGCGTTTCGTGGCCCCGCAGGGAGCTCCACCGAAGGCTCCAGTGGCACGGGCCGCATGCGCCAACGCCACCCAGGACAGCGCTTTGTGGCCCCATATGGAGCTCCACCGAAGGCTCCAGTGGCACAGGCCGCATGCGTCAACGCCAACCAGGACAGCGTTTCGTGGCCCAACAGGGAGCTCCGCCGAAGGCTCCAGTGGCACAGGCCGCATGCGTCAACGCCACCCAGGACGCGTTCCGTTGCCCCACAGGGGGCTCCACCGAAGGCTCC
This sequence comes from Prorocentrum cordatum, assembly GCA_963575745.1. Lineage (NCBI taxonomy): Eukaryota > Dinophyceae > Prorocentrales > Prorocentraceae > Prorocentrum > Prorocentrum cordatum. Next base: position 108,123 of record CAUYUJ010020911.1, on the reverse strand, counting down.
AGTGGCACAGGCCGCATGCGTCAACGCCACCCAGGACAGCGCTTCGTGCACAGGCCGCATGCGTCGACGCCACCCAGGACAACGATTCGTGACACCATAGGGAGCTCCACCGAAGAGTCCAGTGGCAGAGGCCGCATGCGTCAGCGCCACGCAGGACAACGCTTCGTGGCCCCATAGGGAGCTCCACCGAAACCGGTACACACAATGCGGTACTCGCAACTGCATATGGTTGGGTCCTTCGTCAGGCTAATCATCCCGAGTCGTATTTGGACGGCCCGCTCGGTCCCCGAGAGGCCGAAGACGATGAAAAGCCCCCCGTCTCGATTTGTTTTCAAGACGCTGGATGTCTGGGTCCCTTGCCCCCCCTTATCCCGTCACGCCTGGCATCGCAGGGGGATGAAAAACAAGAATTGCCTCTTGGCGAACGTTTTCTCATTCGGCGGTTCGACCTTGGGGGAAGGGGGCGGGGAACGGGGAGGGGGCGTCTGGCTCCGGACCTCTGCTTAGTGCGCCTGTTTGCAGCAGTGCGTCCCATGGGGGAGACTCCACCTGCTCGAACGAGAGAGAAGCGCCGTGCACGTCAGAGGTGCGTTGGCAAATACGTGAAACGGCAAGCTCCGCTGCCGGAGGCGCGGCTGCGAAACAAGAAGACGCCGTGCAGACACCGACAGCGACGACGGCGGCGGCGAAGGGGGGGGAGGACGACGAGGGGGAGGAGGCCGAAAGCGAGGAGGAGGGCGAGGAGGAAGCAGCCAAAAACAGGCGCCCCAAACAGCCAAGAATCACTCCATGGGGGAAAGGGGGGAGGCGGGGTGCGGGGGCGCGCGCGCCGATCGGCAAACCGATGCATACGATTACACCAGAGAGAAGCCCCCATCAGTGGATGGTTTGAAACATAGTATTCTGGATCTTGAGATCGGTATTGAGATCGATCGTGATCTCGATAGTGGAATCGATAGTGAGGACGATCGTAAGGTCGATCGTGAGACCAAGAGGGAAGTCGATTCCACGAGATCGGTAATGAGATCGATCGCGAGATCGCTCGTGCGATCTGTAGTGAGATTGCTGGTGAGATCGATAGTGAGATCGATTGTGAGTTCGATAGAGAGGTGGGTAATGAGATCGATGGTTAGACCGATCGATAAGAAGATCGACCAAGAACCCAAGAATCCGGAAACCCCGCCGCCCACCGAAATCAGCCAAAAATCCGGAACCAGGAACACGGGAACCCGGTCAACCGGGAACCCCGCCGCCCACCGAAGTCGGATCGGAACTGTCGCCAAATCCTTCAATATCCGCTAGGACCCCTTCAGTCCAAGCACTGTTTGCAGCAGTGCGTCCCATGGGGAAGACTCCACCTGCTCCAAACAGGCGCCCAAAACAGCCAAGACCACTCCAGGGGGGGGAGGCGGGGTGCGAGGGCCCGCGCCGATCGCGAACGGGGGCCTTGATTATGGTCTGTTGTGCAAGAATAAGCAGGGGGTTCAGTTTGAAGAGCGGGAATTATTGTAACTCCTGTCTTTTTTAAATTGCCATGCCTGGGCCGTCGCGGCGTCGCAGCGTCTCGGCGTCTTGGGAGTCTTTCGGGGTTGGAAAGCTCTTGGTGCCTCCTGGGAGCCTCCCGGGAGTCTCTGAAGGCATCTGGGGGTCGCCTCGAGTCTCTGGAGCCATCTTGAGGCAAAGCCTTCGAAAGGCTTGGGCATGTCCTCTCTTTTGGCCCTCTCTTGGCGCGCGCGCTGAAGGTCTAGCTGGGCTGGACAGGTGGACTCAGGGGCTCTCCTTTTCTGACGGCCTTTCTGGGTCCTTGGCTTCCATGGGTCTTTCTTGGCCTGTGACGGGGGCCATAATCGTTGCCTTTGGTGCAAGAGTAGCGTGAAGGGGGGGGGGGGGGGGCGAATTTGAAAAAAAGGGATTCTGAGAATGCCCTTTTTTCAAATTGCCATGCTCGAGAGCGGCCAAGACTCGCCGAGCGCGTTCCACTACTCGCAAAGTGCCTACTCGCAAACGTCCGAAACATACACGTCTGCTTCGATGACATTTCTCGTAGATTCCCCCTGACGGATGCAGGCCATTTGCGAGTAGTTACTTTGCGAGTAGTGGAACGCGCTCGTCGAGAGACGGGGCGTCCAAGATGGGGGGTGCAAATCATGGCCGGCGGCATGTGCGCGGCCCAGGGGGGGGGGTCCCAGGGAAGTAATGAAATAAGAAGAGGCGCCATGAAATCTGAGGAAATGTCATGTCCCACGCCATGATATCCACCCCCCCCCTAGTCATCGCCCCCTCTTGGCCGCCCCTGAAAATTGCCATGCTTGGGCTACGGGAAAGAAGTCTCCTGGATACGGGCCAGGGTCGGTTGGGATGGCCCTCGGGCCCTTTTTGGCCTCGCCCTGGAGGTCTTTCGGGGCCTCTTTGAGGGGGGGCCCTGGTGCCTCCCTCCCTGGGAGCCTCCCCGCGAGTCTCCGCGGGCACCCAAATGGCGCCTCGAGAGCCTCTGGGAGAACCCTTGGAGCCACCTCGGGGCAAAGCGCTCGTAAGGCTTTGGGAGGTCCCATCTGTTGTCTCTTTCTTGGCGTGCGCGCTGACGTTCTAGCTAGCTAGGCTGTAAAGGTGAACTCAATGGGAGCTCGATGTTTACGGTGGTTTCAGGGGCAACCATGACGACACGAAGACGACTCAGGAGAGCGCCAGGACAGCGTCAGAGAGTTCAACAGCATTCCCGAAAAATCTTTGCAATGTGACCCCGAAATCTTGATGGGGCTCGGGATGAACTTGAACAAAAGATAATCACTGGAATTCCCCTTTTGTTTTCAAGTGGGACCTCCTGACATGTAGTGCGCAAGGATCTTCGGGGCTCGTGGGGGCCTCTTCAGGCTCCTTGGGGGACTCTTGGGGCCTCCTGGGGCCCTCTTGGAGCGGAAAGCCCGGATTGTTGATTTGCGTTCCCCAAGTTGGGCGGCGTTTTGGGCCATCTTGGTGCTCTCTTGGGAGGCCTCGGGGCGCTCTTGGGCAGTCTTGGGGCCCTCTTGGCCCGTCGTGGAGCTGTCTTGGGGGCTCTCGGGCGGTCTTGGGGCGGTCTTGGGGGCCTTTTTTTCAGCCGTTTTGAAGCGTTGGAAGCTCGAAAACGCGAGAAGGCAAAAACAAATCTGACAAAATAACAATGCGAATCAACGATGCGGCCTATTCGGGCAATCCCGGGAAGCCTCTCGGAGCTCTGTTGGGGCCTCTTGAAGGCCTCCCGGGAGCCTGGAGAGCCGTCCGAAGTCTGTCTTTGGCTACTTGGGAGCGTCTTGGGTTGTCCTTTCGCGTGCTGGGGGGCCCTTGGGAGCGTCTTGGGCCGTCCTGGAGCGTTTTGGGGGTTCCTCGGAATGCCCTGGGGCGCGGTACGTGAGCGTTTTTTTTTATTCGGCGTTTCGATATTGGGTGGAAGGGGGGGGGGTCTGGTTCCAAACCTCTGCTTAGAGGGGTGGGGATCTACTCCAGGAGGGAGAGGGGGGGGTTGGGGGCCCGCGCCGATCGGCAAAACAAAGCATAACAAAAACAATCACTACCGGGAATTGCCCCTAGATGTTCCGGAGGTGTGGGACGCTCCCAAGGGGGGCGTGTATGTATGTATGTATGTATACGTATACGTATACGTATACACATCATAGACTTCCGCCGGCACCCTTGTGAGGATTGCAGCTCCTTGTTCCAGTTGCAGTTTCCAATTTCCACTCTTACAATCCTGCTTTCTGCTTCCTACTCTGTCCGCGCGAAGGGTGGGAGCCCCAAACGGAATTTGTTACCACGCCGTGGGAAGGTTCACAGAATTCCTGGGGGGGCGTGGGACACGTACAAAAACTTGATGTTCGCGTCCCCGAGACCACAATCCCCGTCAAATTACGCATACTCGCGTCTGCGAGGCCATAAACCTTGTAAAGTACGCGGTATTCGCCTCCCCGAAGCCATATAATCCCATGCAAATTACGCGACGTTTGCGTCCACGAAGCCATAAACCCTTGCAAATTACACAATGGTTGCGTCCCCGACGCCATACATTGCCTTAAACTACACAAGATTCGCGCCCCCGAGGCCATAAACCCGTTTAAATTAAACAATATTCGCGCTCTCGAAGCCATATACCCTGGTAAATTATACAAATTCGCGTCCCCGAAGCCATACAACCTTGTACATTACACAAGAGTTACGTCCTCGAGGCCATAAACCCTAGTAAATTGCAAGATTCGAGTCCCCGCCATAATCCATCGCACATTGCACAATATTCGCGCCCTCGAAGCCATAAACCGTTCAACAATTTTGCAATATTCGTAGTTGTGAGATATTCCAGTTTGTGAAGTCCCGACATTGCTTCACGTCAGCGTCCGGACATCGCAACGGAGCTCTGGCAAGTCCCATTCTAAGAGAGGGGGGCCAGCGGCATGGGGGCGAAGCCCTTACGGATATACAAACATTATTTAGCCAGATTCCAAGAAAAATAAAAGCCCTGCTTGGGGTCACGCTGGCTTCCTCCATGGAAAATTCGCCATCGCCACAGTATCGCTTTGTCGGCTCGTCTCGTCTCGTCACCGCCGTCGTCTCGTCTTGACTCGCCGTTCCCCCAGCGCCTCCCCCCACTTCCCCATCTCATCGCCTTCCCATGTTGTGAAACAACATCCAGAGCGTTGCAACGCACCCGGCTGCGGCAACGGTCGCGGCTGCGCCATCTTCCTTTCCATGCACCTCTGACACGCAAGGCGTGTTTCTCTTTGCTTTTGTTTTGCTCTCTCTCTCTATATCCCTCTGTATCTCCATCTACCACCTCTACATCAAGAAGAACGAATAGCCATCGGACGACCCCCCCACCGAATCTCCGTGAAGGGCTGGTCGTGGAGACGACGGTGGTCAATCCTTACGGCGCTTTCTTTCTCATCGCTCCGCGCGCTGCCTGGCGACCCCTCCGAGCGCCCACGCCCCTCGCGCCTACTTGCCAGCCCCGATGCGCCGCTGCTCCGTCGACAGAGCGGACGCCCAGCCGGCGACGCGGTTCGCCTCCTCATCGTCCTTTGAGCAGGGACCGTCCGTCCCCGCAATCCTATAGGCCTACCACCAAAAGTTATTAGAACCCCGAAATGTTCTAAGAACAGAAATAATGTTCCTAGAACATAAACCCGATGTGTTAAAACAGTCTCGGCCAGAAATGTTCTAAGAACATTTCGCGCAGACCACAAAAGGTTCTTAGAACATTCTTTGGTGGGCCTATAGGCAAGCCAGGACGCTTCGCCACTGCTCGAGTCCTGGACCTTGAACGCCAGCGGGCAAGTCTCACCGCGGAACTTCCATCGGGAAGCCTGCCGCTCGCCAGCCTTCAGCGCCTGCATGTAGAGCCTCGCGGTGCTCTGCTCCAGCATCAGCTCCAGGTCCAGCTTCTTGGCCGTCGGCCGAAAGAACGGCTTCAGGAACAACTTCGTCAGCGTGGCTACGGCCGGCGAGTGATGACGACGGAGCAACTGCAGCTCCCACAACGAGGACCCCGCCACCGACTCCACCGCCGCCGGCAGCTCCGCGCCCGCGTCGAACGGGTCCTCCTGCAGGGTGGAGGGAGCCTCTTCACCGCCGGCCTTCTCGGGCCGCCGGTGGATCAGGAACTCGCAGTGGCTGTGGTGCCTCTGGATGAGGGTGTAGGCGACCGACAGCAGCCACATCACCGACCCCGAGTCCTGGCACAGCACGGCGGTCCGCATGCACCTCTTCGCGAACGCGGCCGCGAAGCGTGCGGGCAGTAAGCCGCTGCTCAGGGAGGCGGCCAGCAGGCGCTGGAAGCGCGCGCGCCTGCGGAGCCGGAGCGTCTCTGGCCGGACGAGGTCGTAGAGCTTCGCGTAGAACTCGCTCGCGGAGGCCGAGAGGGTATCGGGGTCGCCCAGACCGTACTTCGTGAGTAGCAGGAGCAGGCCGCTCAGTGACAGCACGCTCACCTCTGCGGACGCGCCAGAGAAGGCGCGCAGGTAGAAATCGGCGAGCATGAGCGGCTTACTGAGGAAGGGCATGACGTGGCTGGGCAGGAACTGGAACAGCGGCTTGCACTGCTCCAGCGGCGCTGGCAGCGCCAACAAGCGCAGCCAAGCGTCCTTTGGCGAGACACGGGTCCCGAAGGAAACGGGCCCTGGACCCGGGCTTTTGTTCTGGCGTTGTTTTCTGACGCTCCCGGGGGCCCAAGGAACGCCCCAAGACCCGCAGTCGTCGAAAGCCTCAGGACCCGCATTACCCAGGACCCGCTTGCTTGATGGCCGAGTCCTGGAACAGCCGCGGGTACTCGCGCAGGAAGAAGCCCACCGGGCGCCCAGTGGGGATCAGCACGCGGCACTCGGTCTCCTTCGCTAGAAAAAACCAAGAGGCGGCATACAGTCATCGGCCTGACCTAAGGAACGATAAATCAGGAACGAGGCCCCTCTCTTCCAAGGAATAACGCACAGGGAACGCGGAACAAATCATACATGACGCACAGGGAACGATGCATAACGCATGCAAGCCTGAGGAACGACCGAGCCCCTTTTGAAAAGCAAGCGTTCCTTATTCAAGCCGCTCACTGTACACCTCAACTTTCAGCGCCTAAGGAACGACCGAGCCCCTTTTGAAAAGCGTTCCTTATTCACGCCGCTCGCTGCACACCTCAACTTTCAGCGGTCCGCGCCGGAGGCACCGGGTCGGCGACGGGCCCCTCGCCCGAAGGTGCCGCCGGGGCGCCAGAAAAATACGCGTGGAGGCAGATGGGGAGGACGAGGAGCAGCTCGGCCGTTGAAGCTTTTTTGGCGCCCCCCAGAGGCTCCCATAGGCCTCCGGCAACTTCGGTGGCCTCGGTGGACATGTGGACGAAGGATTGCACTCCTGGGTTTTTGTTACAATCCTTCGGGTTTTTTTGCAATCCTTCGGGTTTCTTTTTGCAATCCGGGTTTTTGTTTTGCAATCCTGGGTTTTTTGCAATCCTTCGGGTTTTTTTGCGATCTAGCTGACGAGAAGGATAGAAGGCCACAACTCCGACGCCGTTATCTCTTCCCGAAACGTGGGCCCCAAGATCTCGACCCGGTCCCCTTCCCCGGGGCCCCTTTTTTTCATCCCGAGACGTCTTCTGACGGTCACGGGTGCGAGGGGCCCCAAGGGCCCAAAATTAGCCAGAACCGCCCCTGGCGTTGTGTTCTTTCACAACGAGGGGAGATGGTTTTCGAATCGTAGCTGAAGTCCGAGGTGGCCGGTCGGGACGCTCCGGATACCTCACGACGCCTCTCGGCGAGGCGCAGCTGCTGGAGCGCATCCCGAGGCTGGAAAACTGCCGCGAGCCGGCGAAGACATCTGCAAACCTCGAACCTCGTTCCCTGCCATGGAGCGGGAGACCCGCCGCGAGCGCCGGTAGCAAGCGCGAGGGGGAGGAAGGATAGGAGGAGGGGGAGGAGAAAGAAAAGAAAAAGGAGGAACACGAGGGGGAGGAGAAGGAGGAGAGGAGGAGGAGGAAGAGGGGGAGGACGACGAGGAGGAAGATGGGGACCAGCGTAAACCCAAGAGTCATCAACGATGTTGGACTAAACTCCAAGCTCCCCCTTCATTGGGTCCTACAACGGTTCATTTCCACTGAGGGAGCTGCCTCCTTGGAAGACAACTGTTTGAAGACCCTGAACCATGCCAAAACATTGTTCTCGGGATTCCAAAGCCACGGATCAACCTGACTAGAGCGTCCTGACGATCCTAGATCGTACCAAAACGCCACTCCTGGGTCAACACAGCGAATCAACGTAACTGTCGCGCCCATCATAATCCTGAATCCTTCTAACAAACCATGTCTGATACGCTGATCATGAGAGACCGTGAGGCTTCTGCAACATTGAAAACCAATGTACGCGGCGCGGGGGCTAAAACCACATGTTGAAACGGAGTCGCCTTCCATCCATGAAACGCCTGCACATGGTTAAAACAATTCACGCGGCGCTAAAGCGAGAGCCACGCTTTGAAAACAACTCCCTTCATCCGCAAACTTCTTGCACATTTTAAGAACGAGTGCGCGCAACGCTCGGGCGAAAACAACATTCAAAGAACGGCCCGCCCTCAATCCGTGAAGCTCTTGCAAATTTTGACAACGAGTGTGCGCACCGCCAAAGCGAGAGCGACATTTTGAAAACGGCCCTCCCTCCATCTGCGAAACTGCTGCCATGTTTTGAGCTTCGGGGTCATAAATGGTGGAAGTCTCAGGCGAAACGCCCGGCCCGCCATAAAAACTAATCTCGGGGTGCGACCGGGACAGATTATTTGCAAGGAAAAGGAATGGAGGAAGAGGAGGAAAAAGGAGGGAGAAGACGGGCGGAAAGAGGTGGGATCAGCGGCCTTGGGGAAAGAGGGATTGGGGGAGGGGAAGGAAGAATAGGAGAAGGCGGGGAACAGGAAGAGGAGGGGAGGAGGAGGGATATACAAAACATGTGCAAAGCGGATGGTGGAAAAACCAAAGTCGTTCCTCGGACAGTGAATCACGATTTTTGAAAGCGGTGTATTAAAGCGGGCGCGGGAGGCACGCTTTGAGCCAAATGCCCTTGGCGCCACCCGCGTGCCCGCATTCCCTGCTATACTGCAACCTGCCCTAACATGATCAAAAGGTGACATACTGCTCGAGCTTCGTTGGCAGTCCGGACGCAAGCCGCCCAGACCACCACCGAGACTCGTCAGGCTATCCACACTGAAACAATTACAATGCTGGGCGGGGCAGAAAAGGGGGTTCGGCTGACCTCTCACTGAGCCTGGCGAATGACCCAACCATTCGCAGATGTGTACCCCAATTATGGATATCGTCTTCGGTGGCGTCACGCATGGGGCCACAAACCGTGTGGGGGGCGTGCCGAGAATGGGAGGCGGGGACGCATGGGAACATCGCCACTGGGGCCTTCGGTATAGCTGCATATGGGGCCACGAACCGTGCGAGGGGTGCACTGGCATAGTTGGCGGGGGCGCGTGCGCCTCCGCAGCGGAAGGGGCGCGGCGCGTGCGGCGCCACCCGGGGCAGCGCGGCCCGCGCCGCCCCCCTGGCCGCGACGCGCTCAAGCCGATGGGGGGGCCACCGAAGCCACTCCCTGGGAGCGGAAGTGTGCCGCGTCACTTGGGACAGCACAGCGCGCGCAATCAGCCTGGCCGCGCCCCCCGCAAAAGTGGGGGGACCGCCTCGGCCGCCCCCCCGCCAGGGCGGGGAAAATTCAGCTGATGGCGACGCAGTCATCGCCAGCCACGGCGCGGCTGCTGGCACCAGCTGCAGCCGAGCGACGCCGGCGACGCTCAACGCCATGCTGACGCGAGAAGAACTCAGGCCGCACAGCGCGCTGAACAAAAACTGCCATCAACGATGTGACGTAAGAAGGGACACGCCCCACGCGCGCCCACTGCGATCGGTCGGCCGAAACGCTGGCAAGACCCTCAAGATGCGCCAACGGCAATTCGGGGACGCCGCAAAGCGACCCTCGAGGATCGCCCGCTTCAGCCGAGCCCCGGTCTGCCATCAAAAGGGACTACACTACTGCACTACCGCGCAGAGCCATCGGGGCGACCGAGCAGAGTTGCCGAGCCTGCTCGTAGCACGGCTGGGCGCGCGAGAAGCGGCCGGCCAAGGGCCGCCGAGAGCTCCGCGGACCAACCAGTGGCGAGAGGGGCCGCAACGCTCGCCGCCACGCGCTGCTGGAGCACGCGCGACCGCCTGTGACTGCCGCTGCCCAGGACCAGTTGAAAAGAGTCGGGGGCAAAATTGAATAAGGCGGGCGGCGCGAGCTTCCGCGCGTGGGCCAACGAGCCGAAGTTGGAGAGGAGGGGCGACTCGTCGGGCTCGGCGACGGGTTCTGCGCCCAGCGCCGAGTGTTCCGAGCCCAAATGCTGAGAGACCTCCCGCTCGCGCTGATCGACGGGCGGACCGTCGCCATGGGCGGTCGGGGAGAGAGGCCCCTCACCGCCAACTCCATGTCAGACGTCCACCAGATGGGGCCGCGCCTCGGACGCGCTCAGCCAAGGCGAACCTGGCTCCGGCGGGCACCGCTGCTCTGCGTCGCCGCCCTGCCACCGCCCAGTCGCCAGGAGTCGCCTTGGCCGCTGCGCGGACCGAGGCCTGGCGGAGGCGCGGTCGAGGCGGGGCGAGGGCGGCCCGCCGCGCGCTGCGGCGGCGGCCGGGCGCACGGGCTGCCCGCTGCAACCGGTCGAAGGAGGCCCGCCGCATCGCGACGATGCTCGCGGCCCTCCTCGCGGAGCAATGAGGCTCCGCGTTGCGCCGGAAGCGCGGCAGGGGCGGCAGGGCCGCAATGGCAACTCTCCCGCGCCCTCCTCCGCCTGACTGCTCGTCGCTCCGGTCGCGCGCGGGCGCGGCGGCAGCTGCGCCCGCGCCGGCGCCTGCCTCTGCGCCTGGCGCGTCGAAGGAGGGCGTGCTCAGGGGGGCGTCCGGGGTGAAGCTGTCGGCCGCCGCCAGCGCCGCGTCGTCGCGCTGCGCCCCTCGGCGCCTCCGACGCGGGCCGCGGGAGGAGGGGGGTCGAGGGAGGGGGGCCGCGCGCGCTGCGGGCCCTCGATCACCTCTAAGGGCGCGCGGATTGCCGTCGCCGACCGCGCCGCAATCTCGCCGGAGAGCTGCGCGTCGAGGAGGCCGTGGGCTGCAGAGCCCGCGCCGCCGCCACCGCGCGCCTGGCCTCCTGCGCGGCGAGCTCGCTCTCGAGGAAAGCGTCTCGCGCCAGCGCGGCCTCCAGCCCCCGCTGCCACCTCCCGAGCCGTCGAAACTCAGCGACCTCCCGCGGGGCCCAAAACGGGCGCGGCAGAGGGGGGGCGGCTTGAACCATAACGGCCACGCGCGCCACTGGGGCCTTAGGTGGAGCTCTCATTGGAGCCGCGAGCCGCGCGAGGGGCGCGCCGAAATGGTGCCCGGGGGCAGCTGCGCTGCACGCGGGGTCGTCTGCAAGCTCGGCCTCGTAAAAGTCGCAGTCGCGACCGAACCGAAAGGCCGACGGCAGACTATTAGAAAGGGCACGCGCGACCATGATTCGCGGCAACAGCCCCGGCGCTCGCGCGGCTCACGACGCCGCATTCAGGAACGTAGTTCGCGACGTGCGACAACCCTCATACCCCCCCTGATGCACTGTGCCGCATTCCCGAACGCAGTTCGGACGTGCGACGCTGAGCGGGTTGCCCAGTAGCGTCGTCGTTGTCCCTGTTGACGTCGCCGCGGCGTCTTCTTCCGCCGCCCCCCCGCCCCTCCTCGCTGTGGGGTGGTCGTCGGCAAGCGTCCATTCCACGATGTCGAGGATGAGCCCCCGGCCGGCACTTCCCTTCGCCATGGGGTCGGCCCTCGCGTCGCGGGTGTCTCACCACAGCATGTCGGATAACTGTGTGGTGCGCGGCTGGTCTGCCAGCCGCCGCAGGTGGCCTGCCATTTCTTCTCCGATGGCGGCCGCGCGTGGCCCGCGGCAAGGGCGGAGAAGACGGACGTGCCGTCCGCGACCAGCTCGGCTGGCACGCAATCTCCCTACTCCCTCAGCGCCCTGATCTCATCTGCTGAGGCGGGCCTTAAGAGCGTCGGGGGGGGGGGGGGGGGGGCGCGCCGGCGGGCCGCTGCTCCGCGCGCTGCGAGCAGCTCAGAGCCGAACGAAGATCTGCACGCAAGTTTGTGCGATCGGCTCGCACGGTCGACCAAGTGGCAGATCTGTTTGCGCGTGGTGCGGCCTTTGCCCAGATGCGTGCGTGCGTCGCCGCGCATGCCGCATCCCGTCTCCTCCTCGCGCTTGAAAGAACCGTCGAGGCGCGCAGCGCTGGGCCGTGCGCTCCATCGCCGGGAAGGCGACGCGCGCTTTTATCCTCTGCGTGGCCATAACAACGGAATAGAGCAGCATCGCACGTCTGATTGGCAGCTTATTCCTGGCCCGTTGCAGTGCGACGACGATGGCGGCAACGCGGCGTTGCGCGATCAGCGCATAAGCGGCTGCTCTAGGGGGGGGGGCACAGAGATATGGAGGTGGACCTCCTGCCGGTTCGTCGGACTTCACCTTGGCCACGTCGACGTGCCTGATGTGGTCAGCGCGTCGATGCGCTCGTCCTGGTCGAGCGTCGTCGCTGCGCCGTCGGCGCTGCGGCATTGGCGGCGACGCAATTGGCAAAGCCGTCGCAGTCGCCAGTCATTTTGCCGAAAACGCTCTCAGCGTGGCCGGCCCACGCGCCCCCTGCGCCCAGCGGCTTCCAGATCGACGACGTGCTTGGACGGCGCGAGCGCAAGCTCTGGGCCGCAGTCGCCACGGGCGCAGGGAGCCTAGTGCTTGACCTCGAGCTCCGGGCCCCGCCGCGGCGGCTCGGCGTTGCGCTCGGGAGAGCGAATGGCCCCGGCGAGCTTCGTGGAGAAAGCCTGGGGTGCATCCTTGCAGCCCGCGCCCGGCTCGATGCCGCGCGGGCGCGCGGTCCGCTCGTCGCAGGGCGCGCGGCCTGGGAGCTGCCTGAGGATGGCAGCGTCGTCGAGCGGCAGGGTGAAGTTAACCTCTCTTGGCGCTTCGCCCGCTTCCTGCATCTAGGCACGACGCGCCCTGCAGGGGCGCTTCCCCAACGCCCGCGGCGACGCGCGTCCAGTCCGGGCGACGGGCCGCCCGCGAAGACAGAATGCGCTGAGACGCCCGCTTCGCCGCGCCGGCGAACGACTCCAACGCTCTGGCGCCCGTGTCGCGGCAGCCCCTCAGCGCCGCGCGGCACCGCGTCGCCCCGGCGGCCTTGCCGCCCCATCCCAATTTGAAAATGCCACTGGGGGCCACGACGTTCCAGGCGCCTTCGAGGGGGCGTCGCTCAAAACGCTTGCGCTTGACCCAGATGCTCGAAGATGGTCAGCCTCGACGCTTTCTTGGACGCGGGATCGGCGTCGCGCTTGATTGCCGCGCGGCTGTGGTGGGCTCGCCGGCAACTTTGTTGCCCTCGCGGCAGGTAGGAATTATTCTCGCACTCGTGGGGTCAAAATAACTCCACGCGCTTGCCTCCGCCATCCTCCTCAAGCTTGGCGTAGACTTCAAAAGTGGCGCCGCGCAGGCAGTAGTGACGCTGCGCGTGGATGTGCTGGCGCTGTTGCCGAGTCCCCATCCACTTGCCGGGGCCACTCGCGCGGCCCATGGCCTATGCTGGCGGCCGCGCGCTCGACGGCAGCGGAGACCGTGCGCAGGCTGTCGGGGCTCTCCAGGCCCCGCGGCTCCTCGGCCAGATCCCCCGCGCCCTCGACCTCCTGAGAAACTGCCGACGTCGCCTCTTGAAAATGGCCTGAGACGTCGCTGTCGGCCTCTTCGGGCATCGCCGGCAGGGCCGATGGTGAACCGCCCTCGGTGGCGCAGGCGGCGCCCACGGAAATCGATAACGCAATCGTCGAACGCCCCGGCCTAGCCCTGCGCGGCGTCGGCTGCCAGCCGATTCGTCACCGAGGGCAGACTGGATGACGCGGGCGTCCCTCCGCGACTCGCCGATGAGGCTGTTGGCCTCGAAACGGACGCCGCCCGCATGCAGTTTGCGAGCGTCGCCCAGGTTCCGGGGAAACCACCAGATGACCAGACTGCGGCGGCAGCCCGGCCAGTCGCCCGCAAATGTCTAATCGCGCGCGAGACGCGAGGCACGAGCGCCAGGCGGCTGACGGCATCTGCGGGACAAGTGGCGCAGAGCATCGAGGACATCAGGGCGTTGCCGAGCCTGCTCGGTCAGCTGCTTGCCCCGCTTGCCCACCCAATGGCCGAAAGCTCCAGGAATTCCCCCACGCGACCCCGGGCCAAGCCGACTCGCGCCATGCCGGTGCCCATGCCGTTAGAAACAACACCGATGCAGGTTCGCGCGTCCTGTGGCAAACCATTTCGGCGACTTGGCTGCCAAACCAAGACGCGCCCCGCGTGCCGGGGGGCCGGCGGATCTCTACCTGATCGCCCACTTTGAAACGTCTGACTTCTATGTCTGCGGCGCGTGCGCGAGAAGCGTGGCTGACGCGGGCAATCGACGTGGCCTCGACGCATGGACTGCCAGGCGATATCACGGACATGCCGCTGCAGTCGGCCGGGCCGCGCCTCGCCGCCAGCAGCTGAGCCCGCCCCGGCGACTAAAGACGCCCTTGCCCTCCTCGCCTGCTTCGAGCGGCGGCCGCGCGAAAGGCTGCTGGCCGAAGGCGACGTTGCGCAGCGCGACGCCGCCCTCGCGGGCGAGGCCGTTGCCCGCGAAGGTAGCGTGATCCGGGGCGGGTCGAAGTTCGCGGTGACGCCTTCGCGCCTTAACTGCTCCTAAGCGGCGTGTAGCGAGCGTCGCAGCATTGCGCCGCGCCGCTCTTTTAACGAGCGTGCTCCCGTGGAGAACGGATGCCCACCTGGGCCCCCCTCCTCATTTCCTCGACGAAGTACTTGAAGGTCATCCCACCTTCGCCGTCCACGATCATGGTCTCCGTTGATCCAAATGGCTGGATCCACGACTGTCAACAGTTGCCTGCCAGCAACGCTGAGTCGCATCTGTCAGCGATGTCCTAGCCGGTGTGCCGCCATGAGGCGCAGCAGATCAGGCGCAGCACCACGCGATCCCTGTAGCAAAGCAAGTCGCATTCAGCGTGCTGGTTAAATCGTGTCGAAAGGCAAAGCATGGGGATGGTCTGGCGCGCTGGTGGTAGCCATTTACGACATGCCCGACAGTTGCTGACTACATTGGGGATGAGGTCGAGGATGGACTGCGGCATATTGTCTGCACGCAGTGCTCAAGCCATCTCCTCTGTGGTGGCGTGCAAATGCGTGTCTCGTGTGAGTCGTCACGCACTGCTCGTGGTGACGCGGCGGTGACAAAGCAAATCCAATACGGAAGCGTCGGGTTGTCTACAGCAACGTCGGCAGCTCGCGGTGCCGCGCGTCTCGGTGCTGCGCCGCTTGCTGCAGTGGCTCGCATTAGGTGGACCAGCAACACCAGTGCCCGATCCACTGCCCTGAGCCCCAGCGCTGGACGATGAGCTGGCTCCTGGTGCATCTGCAGGTGAGGTTGGTAGTTCGGCTTCGTCCGCTGCTCCGAGGTCAGCTCCTCTGGGTACTTGTGCTTGCGGATCGTTGGAGTAGCGCGGCCCTCCTGGTCGTCCTAGTGCTCCTCGACGTTCGCCAGCGCGGGGGCGCGGCCGCGCGCGGGGGCCCGCAGACCTTCGCATGCTGAGCTCGCGGGCGCGCGCAGGGCGATCGCGCAACTTCTCCTCGCGGCAGCGGGGGCATTCCCAATGGATTGGGGCGCTGCGAGGGTGCCTGCAGGCGGCCAAATCTCGGCTTGACATGGGATAATCTGATCGCGCGTTGCGTCGACGCGCCTTGCGCGAATGGCGCGCGGGCGCGCGCGGCGGCCATGGCTCTCTCGACGTCGGCCTCTGCCCTGTTGGCGCTGGTCTAGATGACCTCATGTACGCATTGTGCTGATTGTACTTCTAGCAAAAGCGGGTCGGCGCACAGGCGCGATGGGTCGGGCTGTTCGTTGACGACGTAGCCGCCGAGCTGTAGCTGCAGCTGCGCTATGTAGTCGCAGGATCGCCCATGGGTTGCTGCGCCCTCGTAGGATCGTAGAGAGAAGGTCGCCAAACGACCGGAGACCGGCAGGCAGGGGCCATGATGGACACTAGGGGCCGCTATTGTCGGATGTACCGCGCGACGGCTTTCTGCTGCCTCTCGTCGTTGGGGTCGCAGCCCGTGCCCAGGTTAAAATTGGCGCCGCCTTGAAGCGGCGGCGCACAGCAAGTTGGCCGGGCCGAGCCCCCCCCCCGCAAATCCCCATGATGTCAGTGCCGTGCAGGATAGAAGCGAGGAAGATGAATATTGGTGGTCGTCGTCGAGTTTGGTCGTAGCCCTGGGCTCGGGAGCGCTCGCTAATTGGCGACCCGTTGCCAGGGCGGACGAGCCGTGGAACCGCCAGGTAGGCAAACCCGAGGTCAGGCTGTCCTGGCGGTCGTCGTCGTCACACTCGTCGGTGCGACCCGGCTCGCCAATTTCTCGCAATCCCCCGCGATGCGAGGCCAAATGCGAAAAGTCGGCGCCGCGGTCTTGGCGCTGGTCCTTTACGACTTGCCTGCGCGCCCTCGGCGCGGGGCCCCCCTTGGTCATCATTTTCTGGCGCGCGCGCGCGCTCTGCCGCGGGGTGGGCGCCCACGACGCAGATGTCGGGCGCCTGTCGTTGAGCGGCCGGAAGGGCGCTGGCAACATGAAGGCTCGAGGCCTCCCTGGGTTGACCGTTCTGGTCGCCCTCGGCGCGTGCTGCGAGGAATGCAGTGGTCCTGCGCGCGGCGCATGGCGTTGCGGCGCTGGGCGCGCTGCTCAGAGTCGCAGCGGCGCGTCGCCATGGGGCTGGGAGCGGCGTTCGGGTCTGGTGCGCAAGCTGCCGTCGCGCCTCGTTGAGATCGCGCCCTCCGAGTCGCGCACGCGCTGGTTGAAGTGCAACTGCAATGTGGCGCGCGGCGCGGTGACCTCGCGGCACATCGTGGCCGGGTGCGCCCTTAGGTCGACGTTCGTTCATTCGTCCTTGTGCTCCTCGAGCTAAATGTCGCGCCTCCGCAACTGGCTGCACATGGGCGCCCCGGTAAGACCCACGGTAAAAGCGCTGCATTGTTTTGCCTTTGGGGCCAAGAGGTCGCGGCGCGCCCTGCGTTGAGCAGCACGGAGCACGCGCGCGTCGATTCTCCGTCGCGCTCGCGGTCGTTTCCATGGCTGGCCGCCGCGGCCGTGGATCGCGACTCTGGCGCCAGAGAGCCCTGGACTCGCGGGCGCCAGTCGGGGAAATAATCGAAATCGAGGTGCGCATCGTCCCTGTCCGTTTCGCACGTGATCCATGCAGCTGAGGGTGGAACTGGGAAATGTGGGATCGGCTAGCGTCGCGACGGAACATTTGGGTGGGTGGCGCGGATGACGTGGCAGCCGCGTTCTTGTAATTCGTGCTCGAGAGGTGTCCCGTCCTTTCGCCAGGACCCAGGCGAGACGTCCTGGTCCTGCTGCCTGCTTCTGCATGGGGCAGGCCGGCTGGGTCAGCCTGGCGAGCCGACCCGTCCTCCTCCTAGTGGGGGTGCTGCGCGGGGCCGTCGGCAACGCAATTGCCGCTTGACGATGCTGACGTTGCATGTAGCGCCCATTTCCAGCGGGTCGTTGCTTCAGCGCCTCATGCCGGCGCGACGGTGAAAATGTCGGTGGCGACCGCGGATCCGAGTTCGCAGTGGGCGGTCCAAGGCGCACCGGGCGATTATGCGGCCCTGCTCGGCCCGCGACGAAAATGCCTTGGAGGGCTAGTCCCGAGCGCGGTGCGATCCGCGTGTAAATGCCCAGCAACGCAAGAGCGGCCGCGCCCGCAGACGCCGCCCCCACGCCACTGGTCACGACGCTGGCGTCCGCGCAGGCGATTGTAGCCTGCAGCCAGAGGCGCGCCCCGCACTGGTGCTTGCGCGTCGGGACTGGGAGGCCGCATCTTAAGCTTCTTGAACTCCCAGCTGTCGCAGAATATGCAGCCCTGGTCGTTAGTGCCAACTTCCGGAAGCGTGAGCTGGTTGGGATGAAATCCGCCAGTCGGTGTTTGGAATTGGTCAAAAGTTGTCGACTGACATGCGGCTGACTCAAAGTCGAAATATATAGTGCCTGGGCCCCAAGTGATCTCGAAGTCTCCAGGGCCGGCGAGTGAGAGGCGTCTGCGTGCTGCGCCTGTCTTCACAATCCTGTTGTTCGACTGCGCGGATTGCGGACCGATCGGGACAAGGTGGCCGAAGTTGTCGCACCCCGCTGCAGCGGCGCGCGCGCTGCGTCGGATGGGCGCGCGGTCGCGGGCGATGCCCGCGCCAGGGCAGCGCACCTCCCAATGTGCAACATTTGAGCCGTTGCCCACTCCAGCAACGTAAGAAAGGACGTTCGCCTCTGCTTTGTGGAAGGCCATGCCAACTAAATTTGGTTCAGTCGACGGTGTCCAGCGGCGCCGTGCCGGCCGCCTGGAAGGTCTGCGTTCGCCAGGCAGCGCGGCGGGTCGGACGGCGGACTCGGGCCTGCACCTGGCGAGGCAGGTCGCCGCGGGAACGTCGGTCGGCACGGCGGACTATTCAAGTCCAGGCGGGCGTCGCACGGGACTGCCGCATCGGCCGCGGGAGCGAGTCTGGAAGCGCTGCCAGAGGGCTGCATGAGATCCTGCCGCGGTGTTCCAAGTGTCGGCGAGAAATCCAGGCGGCTCGGTGCTTTGGCGGCATCTTCCCTGGCGCGCTGTCGTCTGGCATCAGCAAGGCCCGCGCCGCAGATGCCGGGCCCGGAATGCCGGGGTGCCCCGCGCGGGCCAGCAACGCACGTGCCAGACCCGTCGTAGCGCGCTCTGCACCGATGAAACACATTTCGGAAATGACGCCAGCAGGCCTCGCTGCGACGGGCAGCGCGCCAGGTGGGCGCCGGCGCACTGCAAAAGCTGCGGGTGGAATGCCTGGCGCAGGATGCGACGGCATTGCAGGGGCGCCGCTCAATCTCCGCGCGCGAAGACCTCGATGCAATTAAGACATCCTCTGTCGTCAAGTCAGCGACGGGGGGCGCGGCCGGCGCGGCAGCCATCGCATGGCGCGGGTTAGTGAGGGCGCCTGTCCAATGTTGTGCGGCTCGTCGTCGTGGCCCGCCCCGTTGCCGGAAGAGCTCAAGTGCAAATTGAATGCCGCGGGGCTCGTCGAGGCGCCGCGTCGCGCGGTCGAGCGCGGAGCCCACTCCGCGCTCGGGTCGCAGGCTGCATGCGCAAGAGTCGCGGGCGGCGAACCGAGCGGCCGCTCTCCCAGATGGCTGGCCCGCGCCAGCGGGGACGCGCTGGTTGCAGAGAGTCGCGTCGCTGGGAGACCCGGCGTCGACGGTGACAGGGCAGCTGGCGCGGCTGCGGTGGCCAGGTGGAGCTCGACGCATATGGCGCGCTGATGCCGAGCGCTGAGACTGATGGCATGCAAGCCCAGCCCTGCAGCTGCACAGTGGCAGGCGGGGCGTGTGCCATACCGACTCGGCCATCGACGTCGCTTGCCCAGTCGGGCCCTCGCCGTGGCCCCAGCGGGACAGCGCTGGCCACTCCGGCCCAGCGCTGTGGAGTCAGTAATGGTGGTGCTGCGGGTGCTGCTGGAGCCGCGAGCGCCGCGGCTGCTGCGTTCCCGACTCCTGCCGCGCGGGCTTGCCTCGCAGTCGCCCTGTCCGTCAGTGGAATATAGTCCTGTCGCAAGCGGCCCAAGGTCGTCCATCCCCCAGCGCAGTCGCCGAAGCTTGGCCTCATTAAGGTTGGGCGACACTGATGCAGGCGACGAAATGCCCGCCTAACTTGCCCGCTGGCTCTGGCCAACTGCCTGATGGGGCCGTCGAGCGATGCGCTGGGAGCTGCTGCTGCTGGCCGCGCAGTTGCCAAAGTTGGCGTCGGCTGACCGCCGTTCCGAAGATCGGCGCTCTGCGCGGGGCCACCGTCGTCGCGGCAGGTCCACGAACCACAGGCTCGGACATCCCGTGCGTTCCCACGGTCTAACCCAGGCCGCGCGCGCACCCGGGCTGGCTGTTGAGCCAGGCGCTCCACGACGTCCAAGGTGCGCGAGTGGCGAGGATACCGACGTCGATGGCGGCGATGCTGCGGAGGCAGGGGCGCTCAGGAAGAGGGCGCGCCCTTGCCGGCGCTGGTGGCACTCACTGGGCCCGGGCAGCCGAAACCCAGCCAGACGGCCAGACGCCCGCCCCCTCCCTCGCCCGTGCCCATCCCGAGCCCAGTCGGCGAAAGATTCGCGGAACTCGCTGTCGGGCATGTCGTCCAGGCAGGCGCGGTGGCCTTTCTCCATGGTCTTTGCCGTCGCGTTTCATGGCCCTCCGCAAACGGCGCGTGGCCTCGGTGTCATTGAAGCGGCGCCATCTGGATTTGGCGCGCCCACGCGCCCCGAAGAGGCGCGCGCCGCGCGTTTCCGCGGGATGCCCGCGTAACTCGGCGCCGCCAGCATCGATTTCTTCGCCGAACAAGCCGATGGTTTCGGAGTCGGTGCCATAGTCGAAACCTGCCGCTGGAAATGTCGCCCGCGGCGACGGCCGGGGCCGCAGGAGGGCTCGGCCCCGCTCCAACGGCTGAAGCGCCCGTGCTACCCCGGCTCGATCCCGCCCCAGCGCCACAGGCACTCTGACCCTGGTCGCGCGCGGGCGCGCCCGCGAAGAGCGGTTGGCGCACGGGCGAATGTGCGGCCGAGGCCAGATTGCCCGGCGAGCTTTCGGTCAGATATCGAAATTTGCGTAGCTGGCCGATCGCGCCCGCGAGCTGCGGGCGATGGCGAGCTGGATGTTCGACGCGCCCGCCGCGCGCAGCAGGAAGTGGCGGAGGCCCTCGTGGCTGATCATGAGCTGACCTGGCCGCCCTGCTGTGCTCTGCCGCAGAGGGCGCCGAGCCCGGCGAGGCGGTTGTCGGCGCGCCCCTGCGGCGCTCGGTCGAAGTTCATCAGAGCCGATGCCGCCTGCGCGCGCCCCCCCGTTCTAAGCGGACCCCGCCGTTCGGCCGAGCTGCGCGCGAGGCAGGTCGTGGGCGGCAGCGGGTTGCCGTCGATGCGGTCGCACGGGGCGAGGACAGCCGGCGGCCGCTCGCCCGCGCGCTGGCGAGCCATGCCGGTCGAGCGAGACGAGACGTAGCCCGCTCGGTGAAACTCGTCGAGGTGCGAAGTCGCCACTGACCAGATCATCACATCCCGCGCCCAGCGCTGGAAGGGCCCGCGAGCGTGCTGCTCGGGCCGCCGGAGCAGAATCGTCGCGCGCCGCCGCTGCCGCCGCCGCCCGCGCCCAAGCAAGCGACGCAGCTGGCGGCAGCGACATCGCCCGCCCCGATGGCTTTCCATCCCAAGTGGAGCCCCCTCAAGGCGTCGAGGAGGCGCGACCGCCCTGGCACCCGCTAGCAGCGATGTTTTGGCAGGGTTCCTCGAAACCGTCGCGGATTGCCCCTGGCACGCCCCCCCTCATCAACGCATTGGGTCATCTTTTCTGTCGCGCGATTTGCGCGCGCGGACAGCACTCGGAGCGCCCCGCCACAGAATGGCCAGAGAACTCGTCGTGCGTCGCATCGTCGCTACAGCGGGCACTGCTAACTGAGCGAGTGCCCGAAAAATACGCAGTCGGATCCACGTCTGCCGGGAAACGCGGGGCGCGCAGGTGCCGTTGCAATGGTTGCGTCCAGAAGAACCGATAGCGAGGAGCCCCATTTGTGTAACGACCCCCTGGAAGGATGCAACGTCGTTGCCCGACCCTCCGCTGCGGCCCCGCTCTTGCCTGCTGCGCGCCGCCCCCCAGAATCCACAACGCAGTTGCGGACGCCGACGATGCGCGCGTCAGATCGAACGGCTGCTCGACATTGCCCGGCTGCGCCCACTCGCGGATGCAATGAGGGCGGCGCGTCATGCGATCCTTCCCCCACGGGCTCCCGCGACACCGTTGCGAACCGCTCGGGGCCCCTTGTCATAGCCGTGAACGTCGACGTCGGATCGCTCGACGGCTTGATGCTGACAGCGGCGCTCACGAACGAATGCTGCGACGACGACGGGCCCCCGAACATCTCAAACATAAGTCGAAGGTGCCCGAGCGGGGGGGGTCGGTGGGCGGGGGCGCTGTCCTTGAGGTCGTTGCATTTGCAGTGGTAGTCGTCCTCCTGCACCGTCGTGTTTCCTGGCGTGTGGTCGGCTGGTGCCCCGACAATCCCGAACGAGCTGTCCCCTGCCTCGACGATCCAGTGGACGCGCACGGCGGCCAGGGCGCTGCAAGACGCGCGGCGCCGTGTAAAGCATGACGATGTAGAGCGGGATGTATACTGGCCGCCGCGTCGGCGCAAAAATGCAACGCGGGCCATGGCGGCGGGTGTGGTGGTGAATGGTGGAACAATATGTTCCGCAACCAACTAGAATGTTAAAACGGATGGTGGAAAACAAAATCGCTTCTCGGAAATATGATAGCGGTTTCTGAAAACGGCGTATTAGAGCGGGCGTGGGAGGCATGCCTTGAGCGAAATACCCTTTGGCGACCCCCGCGTATGCCAGAGGAGTCTGAGCTGCGCGAAGCACGCGGGGACCGCGCTCGACCGCGCCCGGTCCGCTCGCTTCGGGGCCGTCCTCGGGCCGGACGGCCCCGGGGCACACGGAGGAGGAAAAGGAGGACGGGGAGGAGGAGGTGGGAGGAAGGCCAGGGGGAGGGAGCGAGGGATAGGAGGAGGGGGAAAAAGATGAGGAGGAAAAGGGGATGGAGGAGGGATAGAAAGCGGAGGGAGGAGGGGGAGGAGGGGGAGGGGAGGAGGGATAGGAGGAGGGGGGGAGGCATAGAAGACGGGGGGAAGAGGAATGGGGGGGAGGAGGGAGGGGGAGGAGGGGGAAAAGGGGGGAAGGAGGAGGAGGAGGAGGAGGAGGAGGAGAGATAGGAAGAGGAGGAGGAGGAGGAGCAGCAGGAGGAGGCGGAAAAGCAGGAAGAAAAGGAGGAACAGGAGAGAGGAAAGGGAGGAGGAGGAGGAGGAGGAGGAGCAGGAGGAGGAGGAAAAGGAGGAGGAGGAGGAGGAGAAGCAGGAAAAGGAGGAGGAGCAGGAGGAGGGGGTGGAGGGGATGGGGGGGAGGAGGAGGAGGAGGAGGGGGCGGAGGGGACGAGGGGGGGGGAGGCTCTATGCAGCCCTTCCTTCTTCACTCCTCCTCCTCCGCCGCGAGGCCCAGCGCCCCGTTGCCGCCATCGGCAGGCGGCGCCGGCTCGGGCGCCTCCCCGAGCAGGGCGAAGAGGCGCGCGAACAGCTCCGCCGGCGTGCGCCCCCGGTCCCGCATGGAGTCCTGCCGGTTCCCGGCGGCCGGGTCGGACCGCAATGCGGAAAAGAGAGCGTCTGCCTTAGACGCCGCAAGGAACGGCTGGTGTAAACGTTCCTTTTCCCACGTCGGTGCCCTCCACCCTGCAGCTTCCACTCGGTACGTGAGTGCCGCTTGCATTCGCAGCCTCGGCCTCGTGGGAGCAGCGATCAGCCAGGAGGGTTACGAGGAGGAGCAGCAGGCGGGTGAGTCAGAGACGTGGCAAGGTCGGGGGGGATTCTTATGCTGCACCCCGCAGTTGCGGATACGGGTGGGGGGGCGGACGCGGGGTGGGTCGCGGGTGGGTCGCAAGCGAGTCGCGAACGAGTCGCGGGCGGGTCGCTGGTGGGTCGCGGGTGGATCGCTCGGTGGGTCACAGGTCGATCGCGGGCGGGTCGCGGGCGAGGACAACGACAAAATGAACAACAACAACAACAACAACAACAACAACAACACCAACAACAACAACAACAGCAACAACAACAACACCAGCAACAACAACAACAACAACAACAACACCAACAACAACAACAACAATCATTTTACCCGAACGCTCAGTGTTCTCCCCAGTGCCAGGGTTTTCTTGCGACACCAGCCAATACCCCCACTTCGTGGGGGGGCCGTTCAAGCTCTACCAAATATCCAAACGACTCTTCGAGACCACCCACACCCAGCTTCCCGCCCTATGACGTTGGGACACTTCACTTCGTGGCGTGCGGACGACCCTGGCTACTACACTGGCGTGGGGTACACACCCACAGAGGTTGATCACATCTGTTACATATGATGTGGTACACGGTACACGTGAGATGGTACGCAGTGCCAAGATAGTTGGTCACATTTTTGGGGCAAATTCGTGGGGATGCGATTACAGAAGTACATGTGTTACACTGATGTTATACAGTCCCAAGGATGACGCATGCATTGCTCATAGACTCATGGCGCTATGATCCTAACTCTCAGTGCCCAACGCGCGCGTGCACAGCCAGACGGAGGGAGAGAAACACATGTATACAAGGTTCGTGACATACGCACGGTCCACCATGTTGTAAACGATCGCATGCACGGTAAGTTCTGAAATTATACGTATGTACAAGCAGACATGCGAGGGAGAAAGGGAGATGGCCATCGACAGTTCCAATACGGCTCCAAGGCGGAAGAGGGGGAGGAGGAGCAGGACAAGGAGGAAAGGAGAGAAGCGAGAAAGGAAGAACGCAGACGGCGCGGCTCTGGACACAAAGGGGTGCCATACTTTCTCCTGCTTTCGCAAACAGGTCCAGTCACACGTAGGGGTATACTCAACCGAATGGTCTTCGCATCCAGAAGCATACTAAAGGCGCGACGCATCGTCGTCTGCGATGGCGCGGAGCGGGCGCGTGGGTGCCCGGCTGCCTGGCTGATACACGTGCGGGCCTGGCTGATACCCGTGCGGTCCCAGATGCCCAATGAGATTGCCGATACGCCTGCTGGCGGGAAGGCCGGTGCTTGCATACGGCAGTGCTACCGCGAGCACGTTGTGGACCTGCGGTGGCAAGGCCTGGTAATCGAGCATGTTCGGAGGCTCGTCGCTCTGACCATACGACCGCCATACGGGCAACCACCACCACTGGTCTTGACGCGGATACGTGATCTCTGTGCTATGAATCCGCAAGAGCGCGCGGAAGGACATTTTGACAATTTTTTCTTAAAAAACCATTGGGTTTTTGATGTTTTTATGTTAAAATCGTTACGAAACCTAAGGTTTTGGAAGGATTTCGTCTTGCGAGCGCGAATGTCCACTTTACCTTATTTTTTGCAAGGGATTCTTGAAATTTGATCAACTAAGAACAAGAATTTTCATTTTCTATTGTTTTTTGCAAGGGAAAACGAGCGTCAACAAAAAACCGGATCCGGGGGTAATCCACTTTTCTGAAGCTTTCGCAGAAAAATGATGAACATGTAGCTGCGGCCTAGGTTTTGGGCGGGGGGCGTGCACCAGGGGGTCCAACAATAATAATTCTTTAGAAGTAATAGTGTTCAACAAACAAGCAAGCAAGCAAACAAACAAACACACACACAAACAAACAAACAAACAAACACACACACAAACAAACAAACAAACAAACAAACAACAACAACAGCAACAGCAGCAGCAGCAGCAGCAGCAACAACAACAACAACAACAACACCACAACCACCACAACAACAACAATCATTGTAAGACTGTTCGCCCTTATCTGCTCGAGTGTCGAATAACGCGAATTTCCTAAACCCTCGATGCCCGCCCTTTTCGTCTTCGATCGAACCCCTTTTGGGGGGTATACCTTTCTTCCCTGCAGGCCAGGCCCCGGCAAGCGGCGGGGCGGCCGCGGACCGTCGGCCTGGCCAGCGGCAGCGCTGATCGGCGGGGCGGCCGCGGACCGTCGACCCGACCCCAAGAGGGACGGACAGGGGACCGACCACGACGACGACGACAACGACAACGACGACGACGACGACGTCGACGACGACGGCGACGGCGACGACGAGCAAAAGCAAGAGCGAGAGAGAACGACAGCAGAGCCACGAAGGACACGAAGTAGGCCACGAAGGGCGACAGCGGGGACACGAAGGGAATGCGTATGGGGCCACGAAGAGCGCGAACGAGCGTGGGCCACGAAGGGCAGATAATGCGGGGCCACAGAAGGCAACGATGGGGCCACTGAGGGTAGCACCTGGGCCACGTAGGACAATGAGGGGGCCACAAACGGCGACAGCGGGGCCACGAAGGGCATGCACATGGGGCCACAACGGGCGCGAACGAGCGGGGGCCACGAAGGGCATACGTATGTTGGGCCGCGGAGGGCAAGGACGGGGCCACTGAGGGCAGCAACGGGGACACGAAGGGCAGCGAGGGGGCCACGAAGGGCGACAGCGGGGCCACGAAGGGCATGCATATGGGGCCACCGCGGGCGCGAACGAGCGGGGGCCACGAAGGGCATACATATATGGGGCCACGAAACAAAGCGAGGGGGCCACGAAGAGCTGCAACGGGGCCACGAAGGGCAACGAGGGGGGCACAAAGGGCTGCAAACGGGGCCACGAAGGGCTGCAACGGGGCCACGAGGGCAGCGAGGGGGCCACGAAGGGCTGCAACGGGGCCACAAAACAAAGCGAGGGGGCCACGAAGGGCTGCAACGGGGCCACGAGGGGCAACGAGGAGGCCACGAGGGGCTGCAACGGGGCCACGAAACAAAGCGAGGGGGCCACGAAGGGCTGCAATGGGGCCACTAAGGGCAGGATCCCGATTCCTGGGTAATCTGTGAAGGAGTCCTAAGCGTGAGCGCGACTCCTGGGTGCCTGAGTGTCGGGAGCGCGGCGCTGGAGTAAATTGCAAGAAATTCCAACGCAAGGGCGCTATTCTGCAGTAAATGGCAAGCACGTCTCCAGCGAGAGCGCGACTCCAGAGCGCAGGAGGAGCGATTCCTGAATAAATCCTAAGGAAGTCCCAAGCGAGAGCGCGATTCATGAATACAATGAGAGGAAGTCTCGGGCGGGAGCGGGGGTCGTGGCTAAATTGTGAGGAAGTCTTAGGCGGGAGCCGTTGTTGTTGTAACCCGGGGGCCAGGGGGCCAGTTTGAACAGGAAGACTTTCCTTGACAAAAAACGAGGTGCGAGCCCCAGGGGGGGCACTTCAATGGAAAATATCAATGCGCACCGGTGTGGAGGGATCAACAATAATTATTTTTCAAGACTGAGAATACAACAACAACAACAACAACAACAACAACAACAACAAAATCAACAACAACAACAACAACAACAACAACAACAACAACAACAACAACAACAACAACAACAACAACAAACCGGCGACGCCTCCTGGCGCCGGCATACACGAAGTAATCGAACTCAATTACTCCGTGTACCCGATACAACAGCAGCAGCAACCACAACAGCAGCAAAAACAACAGCAACAACAACAACCACAACAACAACCACAACCACAACCTCAACAACACCAACAACAACACCAACAACAACAGCACCACCACCAACAACACCAACAACAACAATCAATTAAGACTGTGCGTTCGTATCTGCTCGCGTTTCACCCAACAGGCATATCCCAACCCCTCGATACCCGCCCTTTTCGTCTTCGACCGTACCCCCTGTTTCTGACCCGCAACGCGTATTTTGTGCATCCCCTGAGGCAGGGGAAGAGAGGACGGATGCAAGGAAGGGACAATGGCGTGGAAAAAGGTGGATGGAGCACGAGAGAAAGTAGCACGAGAGAGAAAGCAGGTGGTAAAATCAGACGGGCAGATCGGGTGGGCAGACCCGTAGTGGGCAGGTCGGGAAGGAGGGCCCAGGCGGCCAGGTCGAGCAGGCGGAATGCTGAAGCGTGCGTCCTGCATGAATCGCGAGGAAGTTTCGAGCGACAGCTCGATTCCCAAATCAATCGTGAGGAAATCCACAGCGAGAACGTGACTCCTGAATGTCGAGGGGGCGGCGTCTGAATACATTCTGAGGACTCCCACGCGAGAGCGCGATTCCTGAATACATTGAGGCGAGAGCGCAATTTGGGAATCAACTGTGAGGATGTAGTTGTTGTTGTAGTTCGGGGGCCAGGGGCGCAGTTTGAGGAGGACGATTTTCCCTGATGTAAAAATAGGGCGCGAGCCCCGAGAAGGGCACTTAAATTGAAAGAACACGTATGTTAACAGAGGAGGGGGATCAACAATACTGATTTCAATAGTGACAGTTCAACAAAAACAACAACAGCGGAGACAACAACAAAAACAGCAGCAACAACAACACAGACAGCAACAATAACAACCTCAACAGCAACAACAACAACAACAATAACACCAACAACAACAACGACAAGAACAACGAAACCATAACCACAACCGGCACCACCAATAACAACAACAGCAACAACTGCGTCAAAACCAACAACGACAACAGCACAGGCGACACCAACACCAACAACAACAACAACAGCAACGACAATAGCAGCGATACCAGCAGCAGCAACACCACCACCACCACCAACAACACCAACACCAACACTACCAACAACTACACAACAACATCAGCAACACCAAACACAACAATCAGTGTAATACTGCTCGCCCTTATCTGTTCACGTGCCAGTCAACACGTCTATCCCAAACCCTTGATATCTGCTCTGTTCGTCTTCGATCGTGCCCCCATGGGAGTAGAATCTGTCTGACTTGCAACGTGTATTTCGTGCAGCCCTAAAGCAGGGGAAGAGAGGACGGATGCAAGGAAGGGACAAGGGGGAGGGAGGAGGATGGAGCACGAGAGAAGAGAGTAGCAGGAGGGCGGCGATGAGCAGAAAGCAGGAGGTATAATCAGACGGGCAGATCGGGTGGGCAGACCCATAGCGGGCAGGTCGGGAAGGAGGGCCCGGGCGGCCAGGTCGAGCAGTTGGATTGCTGAAGCGTGCGTCCTGCATGGATCACGAGGAAATCTCGAGCGACAGCTCGATTCACCAATAAATTATGCTGAAATCCAAAGCGAGAGCGTGATTCCTGAGTGTCTAGGGCGCGGCGTCTGAATACATTGCAGTGAAGTACCACGCGAAAACGCGATTCTCATCTAATTGTGAGGGCGTCCCGCGCGAGAGCGCGATTGGGAAATACACAATGCTTAACTATCAGGCGAGAGCCGTTGTTGTTGAACTCTCACTACTGAATGATTATTGATCCCCCCTTCCAGTGACCATTGTGTTTTTCAATTGAAGTGTTTCCCCGGGGCTCGCACCCAGTTTCCATCAGGGAAAGTCGCGGGGTTCAAACTGGGCCCCTGGCCCCCGATTTACAACAACAGCGGCTCCCGCCTGATACTTTCTCACAGTGTATTCCCAAATCGCGCTCTCGCGCGGGAGGTCCTCACAATTCATGTACGCATCGCGATCTCGCGTGGGACTTCCTCTCAATTTATTCAGGCGATGCGCCCTCGGCGCTCAGGAATCACGCTCTCGCCATGGTTTTTCTGGCGATTGACTTGGGAATCGCGCTAAGGGTAGAGACTTCCTCGCGATTCATGCAGGACCCACACTTCAGCAACCCGCCTGCTCGACCTCGTCGCCTGGCCCGCCTTCCCGACCTGCCCGCGATGGGCCTGCCCACCCGATCTGCCCGTCTGGTTCTACCACATGTTTCCTGCTCCTTGCCCCCCTCCTGCTAATTTCTATCGTGTTCCATTATCCTCCATCCCCCTTCCACCCGTCCTCTCTTCCTTGTTTTAGGGGCTGCGCTACATGCACGTGGCATGTAAGGTACCCCCAAGGGGGCACGATCGAAGACGACGACGGCGGGTACCTAGGGTTTGGGATATTCGTATTAATTGGCACGTGAGCAGATCAAAGCTAACAGTCTTACAATGAGTGTTGTTGACGTTGCTGCTGTTGTTGTAAACCTGGGGCTGGGGGCGCAGTTTGGTGACATCTCGCTTTCCCTTGTGAAAAACAAAGTTGGAACCCTGGGGGCGAATCAGCTCCCGTAGCTGATCTTCCTGGCGCCGCGCTGGAGACGCCCACGTATCGAGGATAGCGCCCGGCGGCGGTGCCGAAACCAACTGGATGCGGCAGATGTCGTATCGTGGCCCCCCTTTCCCCCTTGTCGGGCACAGGACGGGGGCCGAAGAACCGATACCTTTTTGCACTGGATTGACGCTACCACCGCAGAATGGCGGGATGGCGTATATTCGCTTGAACTGGGACGATTGGATCTCCGACAGAAGTTTCATGCTACACATACATCATCATCATCATCATCATCATCATCATCATCATCATCATCATCATCATCATCATCATCATCATCATCATCATCATCATCATCATCATCATCATCATCATCATCATCATCATCATCATCATCATCATCATCATCATCATCATCATCATCATCATCATCATCATCATCATCATCATCATTATCATCATCATCATCATCATCAGCATCAGCATCAGCATCATCATCAGCATCAGCATCAGCATCAGCATCATCATCATCATCATCATCATCATCATGAACTTCTAGGCGGCGAGCGAGGAGGGGGAAATGAGAGGGGTAAGGCCCTGTCGGAAGGCGGCGGGTCTTCTCAGAAGCCTTCGCGCTTTCTGAGATGTTTTCTGTACAGTCCACCGGTGTAATAAGGATGCACGATACAGTCGGGGCGTTGACCTAAGGAACCCTAACTAAGGAACGAGGCCCCTATTTTCCATAAGTAACCTTCGATTTCCTGTCGAAAACTGAAGGAAAGCCTGAGACAAGCTGTGAAACACTTGGGGAACGCGGAGCCCCTCCCCAACGAAAAGGGTTCCTTCTTCAGGGCCCCGACTGTAGGGATGCAAGGGCCTTGGAGGGCCACGTCTGCGCTTCTCGAGCAAGGCTGGCCAGCGAAGGCGGCCAGGCATGGGCCGAAGGGGCAAGGGTGCAAGGGCACCCCTGGGGAAGATTGGCCATCCTCGGAAGCCTTCGCGCTCTCTGAGAAGCTGTGTTTGTCGTCGGGGAAGGCTTAGGAAGCTTCTCAGCAGGCCGCGGGGGCCTCCGAACCTTCTGTGAGAAGGCCTGGAAGGCTTGGAAAACTCCTCATAAGGCTGGGGGGAGGCTTGGAAAACTTGGGGGAAGGCTCTGTGTGTCTTCTCGGGTCGGGCGAAAGGGGGGATAGCAAAGGGGGGGGTTGGGAATCAGCTCACGTAGCTGATTTTCCCAGCGCCTCCCGGCGCCGGAGGCGGCTGTGTATCGAGGAATGGGCCCCTCGGTGAGGCCGAAACCAGCTGCGTGCAGCAAATTTCGTACCCCCCCCGTAATTAGCCCCCCCTTTCCCAATCCCCCCCCTTTCTGGCCATCGCTCGGACGTCCATTCCCTGTGTTTTTTCGGTTTCGTGCTTGGTTTTTTCGCCAACTGATCAAGGATGCTCCTCGATGGTCCTCGCCCAAGGAAAAATGCACACGTCCGAGCGATGCCAAGCTTTCGTCCGGCCCGATCTTCGGGGAAGGCCTGGAACACTCCTCGTGTAAGGCTGGGGGGACTTCGGAGAGCCCTCCGAGAGAAGGCCCGCCGGTCCTCGCTCCGAAACCCTGGGCTCTCCGCCGGTGCTCTCCCCCCGCTTTTTTTTCGCCCGGCCCGGCCACATCGGCGGTGCGGTGACGTCTCGAGGAGGAGGGGGAAGCTGACTACCTACCAGACCACCCCAACCCAACCCGAAGACCCGAATTTGAATCGAACTTCGGGTTGGGGGGGGTACGGGTTCCATGTGCTTTTTCAGTGTTCCCCGACACCCCCCCCACTGGAAATCGAGGATAAATTTGGGCCTTCGGGTTGGGTTGGGGTGGTTTGGTGCGTGGCGAGAAGCAAACACATGCGCCTAACCTTTTGGGCGGTCCGCGCGGACCTCAGAAGTGAGGAGGCAAACTCTGTATACACCGACGCTTTTCCCGGCCCCGCACTGGCATCCGCACATGGAAGCGGATCCTGGTGTGTACGGTATCCTGGTGTATGAATTTTGCGCTGTTTCCCTGGGGAAACGGGGAAACAAGTATACACCACACCACCCCGACGTCGTGCCCGGCCCTCCAAAAATCCTGGGATCGAAAAACCGCCCGCCACTGGAGATGTATACGTTCGAGTTTCCGAAGAAAGTCTGGCTCCATGCAGCTGTTTCTCCTCCTAGACGGGCCGCGTGGTGACCGCGAACTTCCCGAGCCCAGACCTCCGACGGAGAGGACCTTTTTCAGTCCTGGGGGTGCCCCTCCTCCGCGCCGGCCCCCCACGGGGCCCGCGGCCGGACCCCGGGGGACCACCAGACGCGGACCTGGGGCGCAGAACTGGCCCCAGGGAGGGGACCTCGCTCCGGGGCCACCGCGCAGCGGAACGTCACTGGGAAACAAAAAGAATACAACGTGCACACAGAAACTTTGACGCGCTCCGGGCGCCGGACCCCCCCCTCTCCCGCGCGCGGAGCGCGCCAGGGGCGGCGCCGGAGGCGCCGCCGCGGGGGGAGGGGGGGGCCCAGCGCGGAGCCAAGGAATCCGCGCGGAGCGCCAAGAGTGCATGTTTGTGCTGTGGTTTCTTCTTCGACAGAGGCCTAGAGACCCCTTCCCCAGGACCAACTCCCACTCCCCATCCTGAGTCCGTCTTCGACGGCCCCCAGACCCTGGAAGGGCCCCGGGAAGCCGGAAACCATCAAAAAAGCCACCCGCCGTGATTCTGGGAAAACCGTAAGGTACCGATACCGCTACTCCCCAGGCCTCTCCCAGGGTGCGTTCTGACAAGAATTTCTAGGCGAATCCAACGGTGGCGACGAGGGCCCCCCAAGAGGCCCGAAAAGGGGAACACGGGCGAAGGGTAGCGGTATCGGTGCAGTTTCCTCCTCGGAGATTCTTGTGCAATATCCAAGGCGGTCTGGGATCGGAGCCGACTCACCACGCGGTGTGGTCACCGCACCGCCCGGGGGAGTCCGCGAAGGTCGCGACCCGCCTCCGCTTCTGCGCTGGGTCGGCGGCGCCCGGCCGATCTGCCGCGGGCTCCCTTCCGGCCTGCTCGGCGCAGATCCGCAGATGGGACAGCAAGTAGTGCCTCTGAGCATCGTTGGGCCGATCCCCACAGGAGGAGAAAGAGGAGGAGAAAGAGGAGGAGAAAGAGGAGGAGAAAGAGGGAGTAGGGATTGAGAGAGGGAGTAGAAAAGGAGGAGGAGGAGGAGGAGGGAGGAGAGAGGAGGCGAGGAGGAGGAGGCGGAGGAGGAGTAGGAGGGAGGGGGGGGAAGGGGGGGTGGAGGGGGGGGGGAGGGGGGGATCCCCACTGGCATGGCCTTGGCCCCGCTGGCACATCTGGCCTCCAGGTGGGGAGACACGCTGTCGGGGCATCAGTGCCCCCACCGAGGAGGGTGACATGGCGGCGCGCACCAGGGGGTAGGGGGAGGCTGCTTCTTAGAAGGCGCCGGCCCTAAATCTACAGAGAAGGCCCGCGCCTTCCGAGAAGCAACGAGGCTTCTAACAAGCCCCCCCCCCCCATACTGCCCTCGGCGCGTCGCCGAGTGGGCCAGCGGGGCTGAGATACCATGGCCCGGTGGGGATGGGGACATGTTAGACGATCCTCCTCCTCCTCCTCCTCCTCCTCCTCCTCCTCCGCTGGTGCCGCACGTCCACGAACGGGCGCGCGAAGTCGCCCACGGACGAAAGACGGGAGGGCGGCTCGGGCACCGGCCGTCGGACCCTGCGATCCGAGCGCTGCGCTGATCTCAGCACCTGAGCAACGAGCAACAACGGGCCTTCCGCGAGATGGCGTAGCGACCTTGCTCGGCGCCTGACGCGGGCACCCGGCGCGGCACGCTACGTTGGAAACGAGGGCGCTTACGCGCGACCTTACGCGGAGAGCTTACGCGCCAGCGTCGGCGCAGACGACCCCGATTCTCTGCGTCGCTCACCTGGGTGCTTTGGCCCCATTGCGGGCCCCGGGGCCATCACGGATCGATCTGGCTCGAGAAATGCCGCGGATGCAATCCAGGGTTCCGATCGTGATTGCATGGTGCTTCGTACAGTATTAGCTCGGCCACAAGAAACCTTCCGCAAGACACCCAACCCTGAGACCCCAGGACGTAGCAGAACCATCGAAACCCAATAACACCAGGGCACCCTGGAGGCAAACAAGGTGTTTCTTGGCATGCGTTTCCACTGAATCCCTCCC